>JAFBJS010055027.1:231967-294039 GCA_016785265.1 Paraplagusia blochii | reverse complement strand
ATACATATATATATATATATATATATATATATATATATGTATATATGTGTGTGTGTATATATATATGTATGTAGACGACAAAGAACCGTCACGGTTCTACATAGGTGACTAAAACTAAACACGTGTACTACCCGTCTCCACTATTTTAAAGAATTTCAATAAGAGGGTGAGTTGAATCGAACTGTGCAGCTTTTCTGATGTTCTTGTTTTTGGTAAACAAGTGTCGACTTGAGCTCGTAGGCAGTATCAACCAGAAATTTAGTGAAAATCGTGTTTGATTATGTCAAAGGTGTTATTACAGCGCGACTTTGATGTTGCTTTTATTAAGGGCATTAAAAGAGAACTTCAGTATGTTTTCACATCACCCAGTGTTTATGGACGTTTACTATTTCAATATCGTTCGGCAAGTTAATGTTACGTTGACTATATGTGTTTGTAACGTAGACTTGAACAAACAAAAACATCACCAGCGCAATGTTGTTCTGACGTTACGAAAATCGCTTCAAATGGTCGCTAAATGTGGGGCTAAAAATTGTTAGCATTTACATTTGACTGAATAACAGTATTAGAAAACAAAAAAAGGTGTGTAAACATTTTGTTGTAAAGGCTTAATGTATGTCTTTTAGCTGGTCATGTCCTTCTAATGTCAGAGTTTGTTTTAGTTTCAAAGAGAAATAGCAGCAGCTGTTTGCTTGCTAGCATGACTCAGTGGATTTGTGGCAGTGACACGACTGTGGCCAGGGTTTATGTCACCACCACATAACTCGCGAAGCATTATGTTGGGTTGTATTTATTGTGTGAGCAGTTCGTCCTGTTATCCGAGGTGGAGTTCAGGGTGACGAAGACTTGGTGTTATGAAATTTCTGTGAAATTCGTGGCAACAGATTGAAGACTTGGAGTTTATCTTTCCGAGAAACTGGACCCTGGTAACTACCCATCAGGCTGTTTAGGCTTCCATCTACTGACCATGTTGTAAACAGATAATAACCAGACGACAGCTTTATTGGCTAATTATATCTTTTGATACACAGTAAGACAAAACAGGTATAATTTGTATCCATTTAACCCAGTAACATTTTTTTGTCTGTGTATGAGATGTAAAATATGTCAAAACATCAATGTTACATTATTGTTATGTTCCCTGCACCTGGTACCATGGTGTTTATTCCAAACATCTCAGACGAGGATACACACGTTTGGTTTAACTATGATGATAGCAATATATTTCTGGCGGTGTGGCTAGTGCAATGGTTAGTGTTAAAAGAAAATAAACATGTTTTTGCAATACTGTATGGAGGTAACTGGTGTGTTTTGTTTGAGAAGAGTGTCACATTCCCACTGTGTGACATGTGAGTGTTGCGACAGTTAGCAGACAGTTTTATCCAAAGTGATATACAATCAACAAATGTCACCCAAATTGGCTAATATATTGCTGTTTTTTTTTCCCGTTTGTTGGCCTACAGGTTAGTTCTCCAGGCAGCTGACAATATTATGGCGCAGGAGACCAATCAAAGCCCAGTTCCTATGCTCTGTGCCACAGGTTGTGGTTTCTATGGTAACCCTAGGACTAATGGCATGTGCTCAGTGTGTCATAAGGAACACCTGTCACGACAGAACAGTGGTGGTGTCAATTCTCTGAGTGTTGTGGGTAAGATCTGCTGAGTTGTTTTCTGCACTTGTACTCTGTTGGGAAAAACAACCACATGTTGCTGCAGCTGCTCCACCTTAGTCCTCACCCTCTAGACTCTGACATTTGGTCAAATGTTGCTTCTCCAGGCAGCAGCAGTAGCTCCTCACCAGAGGCCTCTGCCATCCAGAGACTGGAAGCCACCTTAAATAATGCTGCGGCTGCTGCTGTGGCTGCAGCAGAAGCTGCGACTGAAGCTGCCTCATCATGTGAGGCTGTAGCTGCAGAGGCTCTCAGGTGAGGATCACTTACACCTTCACTTACTTAAAAAAAAAACATATAGTTGTTGATAATAATAGTAATTTTTAAGGGCTCTGTTTTTTTTAGAATATTTTTTAAGGCTATGTTTTTTTTTAGAATATTTTTTACTAAACCCCCATACTAATTACTACAGTGTAGTACAGTACATCTGAAACCTGTGTCAAACAGTAAAGTCAGTAGTATCTGCAACTACTTCCTGTCCAAACAAAAGTCCAAGGACATTTGGACCTGTCAATCGCAGACACTTGGTCAAGGCCTATAGTGGAATCTGTTGGTCACTATTGGATTTGATTTATTTATTTTTATAACCAGTGGGTTGTCAACATCCTGTTCTGTGATGCAACAGCTGACTGAGATGAGTCTGTCATGTGAAGAGAGCCAAGGAGATCTGACAGAACCAGGTCAGTAACAGGACCCAGCAAAGTACACTTTCCTATAGGCCTGATGATTTCCTTTGGTTGATTTCTATCTGTGATTATCTCCACAGTAGTGAGTCAGCCCGCTGTCTCTCTGTGCCCCCCTTCAACTGCTGTCAGTGAAGAGCCCAAAAATTTCGAAGCCCCAAAACCTAAAAAGAACCGTTGCTACATGTGTCACAAGAAGGTTGGACTGACAGGTGAGAAACATCTGTTTTCTATCACTATTGTGGAACTCCCTAAGGGCAATCAAACCCTCGATTACTGGGAGCCTGGTGGACTGAGTAGTGGTTGTTTTTTTTTTATTAGATTTACATGCTTTGTGTGATTCTAGGGTTTGACTGCCGCTGCGGGAACCTGTTCTGTGGGATCCACCGTTACTCCGACAAACACAACTGTCCATACGATTATAAAGCTGAAGCTGCTGCCAAGATCCGCAAAGAGAACCCAGTGGTAGTTGCCGACAAGATCCAAAGAATATGAATAAGTCTGGAGTTTGACTTTGTGAGAAAAAAGAAACAAGGACATTTAAAAAGAAGAAAAATGACTTGAGCCCAAGCTTCAGTGTGAAGGAACTGTTTATTTTTCTTTTCTTTTCTTGCTCCTTCAATTTAGGACATTTCCTCCAGTGCATGAAAATTCACATTTGTTTTCTGCAAGAGCCCAAGCTTTTTGTGTGTTCCCTTAAAGCTGGATATAACCGAGGTCATGATGAATCTTATTTGTGTTAATTCTCACCTTTTTTTTCCAGTGGAAACACTGACCAATGCTCTGTTACGGTCATTGAACAGACGGACATCTCTGATGCTTTGAAGACACTATGCTGCTAACAGCTGACATGTGGCTGCATCCAGCTATCATGTAGCTTAGAGCATGTTAATGTTAGCAAGCTAATAGTTAACAGACTAGCCTGCTGCTTACAGTGTGTTGCAGTAGTGTCGATACAGTGGAAGTTCTGTTATTCTGAATAAGTTTTGTGCCATATTTGGAGAATGTTGACGTAGTCTTGGTGTAGCCATCAGTTGCTATGATCACTTTATCAACACTCGTTTTAACCTCTGATTAATACATGAACCATTTAAAGATGCAGAGTCCACTTTTCGACAAACCTCGCCTTTGACAGCGGATCACGTATCCCCTTTCCTTAATAGCCTCCAGTTAGCTGCAGACTTCAAAGTTAGAAACCTGACTGTTACTGCTCTGGGCTGATGGGATGTCTCCGCCGTGCTTGCTCTCTGCTGGCTTGAGTAGCAAAATGGATAATGTTACCTGTGTCTCCAATTGGCTAATCTGGTCTGAATGATGTAATTGGCTCTTCACACTGCCAGTATCCTGTCAACATCGGCCTTAATTTATAAAGTCTCTTCTTCTTTCTTCCTGCTGTCTGTGTGTGTCTTGCTACAGGGCGAGCACGTACGAGAAAGTTAAATAATCTCATCCATTTCTTTTCTCAGATTAGGTTTCAAGCTGTGACTTCATTTAATAAATAATAAAAACCTACTTAAACAGTCACATGACAACAGGTGTCACCTGGTTGTGATCAATTCTTTCCTTTTTTCTATTTTAACCTAATTAATAGTTGGCTCTTTTGTGATGATGAGCAGACTGTTGAACCACACTCTGTGGATGTTTTTTTCTAGTTCATATTTTTCCCATTTTTTAAAGTTATGTTTTCACTGTTTATTAATCTGTACTTGTTTTTATAATGATCTAATACATGTATTCACAGTGGGGCAAGGTGGTGGGGGTTCCTGCTGCGTGCATCTGCACGTATCTGGTGATAACTGAACCAGTCATAGATTTATTTTTTCCATTTTTACAAATGTTCTTGTATGTTGTCCTTTCTTCAATTTAGTTACACAACTTTGTACAAACCTCTTATTTATATACAGCAGTGTGCTTTATCTTCCATTACTATAGAATAAATTGTATGATGTAAATAAATCTGTTCCAACAGAGGACTGAGATTGGTCATTCTGGAGAGATTATCTGAACAAAACATGAATAAAAACTATCAATTGACTTTCAATATCAACTGAGGCCATGGTGTGAATTAAGAGTCAAGGTCCTCCAGGTTGAGGCTAAATAACAAAGTAGATAATCTTGCAAAAAGCTGAAAATGTGTCTCTCAATAAAATGAAAGCTAAACTCACACAACATGTGAAGTTTAAAGAGTTTAGTTAGGCAACTGGGCGTTTAGTTTTTTGGAAAACGGTTCACCCCTCAATCAATAAGCTTCTTCTTGCCTGAGTTTCTGAGAGACCCCTGTGACGATGTAAGGAATGACAACGTTACCCTTCCTGTTCTCCTCCCTCTGTGTAGGCCTTTCCTTAGTGGTTTAAGAAAAGCCCATTTTTATCCCAAATGGGCTTTTCTAAAAAAAATGTGCTCTTTGACGGAAATCACATTAAGGCTCTAATTGCAGAACAACATGATAAAAGCAAGACTGAAATAAAAAGTTTGATACATTACAATATGAATTGCAGGCCAACAGGGCCAGCAAGGCCTTCTCTGCTGTCCTAAACATACTCAGAAAAACACATTTATTCATAAATTAATTTTTTAAGAAAATGTTATTATTATTTTATTATTAGGAAAAGTTGGATAAAAAACCTTTTTCCAAACATATTTCAGCTATCTAGTGTTGTCAGGTTCCATGAAATCCATACCATGGCCTTCAGAATCAAAAGTGAAGGCTGTGCCTGCTGTGTGTGAATGGGCATAAGCTTTAATCTTAAACAATCTATTTTGTGAATACTACAGGATGCATACGAACTGATTTGGGTATGTGGTCTTGTCCTTTTACCAACTGAAAACAACAAAATAAGGAAAATATATAACTGAGTATTTTATGTACTTAGACTTAGACTACCTTTATTGTCATTGCACAGAAAACACCACAGTGAAGTCTGGCAACGAAATGTCGTTGCTTGGCAACCCGAATACAGAGTTTACACTACAAAAAGCTTATAGCCATGAGGTAACAATTACTTGAGATGTTGATGATGAGAAGTTACATGCAAACCAGTCTAAAGTGCAGCAGTGTGTAAAAAATAATAAATTAAAAGTTTTACAGATGTACATAGTAAATACCACAATAAAAACAGTGCTCAGGTACAGTGTTACATATTGCACAGGAAATCAAAAGTATAAATGAGTATATATAATTGCACAAATACTGTACTGTACTGTACTACAATGTAGAATCTCTTCGTGATGGCGCTGGGGAAGCTGCAGCCTCCAGCCGCTCTGCAGGACGAACTTTTTCTTACGCGTCTTACGCTCGTTTCCTGTACCTTTTCTTTGCCCCTTTCACGGAGTATTACTTTTAAATGTATCCTATGGATATTTGCAACATTAAGAAGGCACCCAGGGTCAGTTCTCTTGTTTATTCAAGAGACGAGCTGCTGGCTCTGAGAACATTGAAACATAGAGAACGACACGATATGCTAAAGAGGAGTTAAAGAAGTTGCAGAGCCGCAGCTAAAGTTAAGGCTGCGCTAGCCGAGTTGGCGGACAAACGGAGTTTTTACCCATCTACTCCCTCCGTCATCATGGGTAACGTAAACTCTCTTTCTAATAAGATGAACAAGCTTTCCGCGCTGTTTTACCAGCAGGCATACCGGGAATGCAGTATGTTCATCTTACGACGTTGGCTAACCAACGTCGTACCCGATGCTAACGTGGACCTGCGTGGATTTACGACAGCAAGAGCGGACAGGGACATGAAGGCTATTGGGAAGAGTAAAGGTGGGGAGTAAAGGTAACATACTCGTCATGTATGTTAACATACATGATGAGTATGACAACCGCTGGTGTAACCCTGGTCATATCTCCTTAAAGAAAGTTTTATGTTGCCCTGACTTAGAGCTGCTAGGTGATAGACTCCGGCCATACTACCTTCCGAGGGAGTTCAGTCAAGTGATAACCCTCTGTGTTTACATTCCTCCGAGAGCTGCCCCGGCCACTGCCTGTGAAAAAATTCACACCGCCACGGCAGGACTGCGGACACAACACCCTGAGGCTCTTATCCTGATTTCTAGGGACTTTAACCATGTCATGGACTCCACACTGCCTGACTTTCATCAGGTGGTGGACTGCCCCACCAGGAGTAACAGGACTATTGATCTTCTGTATGTTAATGTAAAAGAGACCTACAGAGTCATCGCCCTGCCCCCTCTTGGCAAGTATGACCATAACCTGGTATAAGTCCAGCCACAGTACACCTCCCTGGTCCAAAGACAGCCGATCGTTGAACGCTCCATCAGGAGGTGGACTCCTGAAGCAGAGCAGACTACTTTGACACCACTGACTGGGATGCACTTCTGAGCCCAGATGATGAGGACATCGGTGGAGCTGCCCACTGCCTTACAGTCTACATAAACTTCTGTTTGGATGTGGTTGCCCCTGCTGTGCGGTCCACTGCCCCCCTCCAGTAGTGGCTGACCATCCAGGCCCATCCTCGTCACACCTCCCCCCACCTCTGCCAGTATCATCATCACCATCATCATCATCATCATCATCATCATCTTCTGATATATACCAGAGCCTCCACGGTATACTTTGGAGGCACTGGTGGAGACTGGCTGCTTCCTGCAACAGCTCCTGACTATTTCCCACTTTTCTATATATTTTGCTTGTTTTCCCCTCGTTTTTCTTTTCAAAAACTTTCCTGTTTATACTTCTTTCAAGGATAAACCACACTGGAGTGTTTTTTTTTTCCTTTTTCCTTTTTTTCACCGGACTCATTTTTATATCGTCAGAACAATCCCGCGGAACTATGCATGAAGCAGACCGTGCGTGCATTGTTTACAGTAGGAAACAGCTGATAGCGCTGTGCAGCACTGTTGTGTTCCCCAGGGACACACACCAAATCCCGCTAGAGATTCTCAGGAAGACCAGCCGAGGATGCCGAGCCGGGAAGAAACGTTGCGAAGGAAGAGGGGCTTTTGACCGGCCCCTCCCACCGTTACCATGGGAAGCGTAAGATATCTCCCCAACAAGATGGATGAGTTGGCAGTGCCCACAAAATATCAGCGTGAGTACAGAGAGAGCAGCGTTCTTCTGCTCACGGAGACCTGGCTCACACCGACGATACCAGACTCTACTGTCTCGCTGGATAACTTTCACCTCCTGCAGGGTGACAGGACGGCGAACAGCAGTAAGAAGAAAGGAGGGCGGGTGGCTGCGTTTGCCAACGTGAGGTGCAAACCTGGACACTGCATGGTTAAAGTCCACCTGTGCAACAGGGATATTGAACTACTAGCAGTCAGCATGAGGCCCTATTACTTGCCACGGGAATTCCCCCACGACATTGCTATAGTGGTATACGTTTCTCACTCTGCCATGGGCTGT
Source organism: Paraplagusia blochii (assembly GCA_016785265.1). Classification (NCBI taxonomy): domain Eukaryota; kingdom Metazoa; phylum Chordata; class Actinopteri; order Pleuronectiformes; family Cynoglossidae; genus Paraplagusia; species Paraplagusia blochii. The sequence goes on along the minus strand of JAFBJS010055027.1, from coordinate 286,320 downwards.
TCAGAAGGAGCTGAGGAGAAAGATCGGGGAGGGGAAAGCCAGCTACAAGAAGAGAATGGAGGAGCAGCTGCAGAAAAATAACATCAGTGGGGTGTGGAGAAGCCTGAAAACCATCTCTGGCTACGATACACCCATTTCACAAGTCGACGGTGACAAGAAGTGGGTAATTGACACTCTCTGCTCACCTAAGCATCCAACCACTTCGCACCTACACAAACACATTCAGCCCTCACCTCCACACCCACCACTGTCCTTCTCAACAGCTCAGGTGAGAACAGAACTCAGAAGGACAAACGCACGGAAATCAGCTGCCCCTGATGGGATTAGCTCCAGGCACCTCAAGTCCTGTTCAAACGAACTGTGCAGAGTCTTGGAACATATCTTCAACCTGAGCCCCAAGCTGGGGGTGGTACCACAACTCTGGAAGACCTCCTGTGTGTTACCAGAGCCAAAAACACCACATCCCAAAGACCTCAGCAACTACAGACCGATGGCTCTGACATCCCATCTGACACTGGACACACTAGAGAGGCTGGTCTTGGGACACCTACACTTCACAGTGGGCTCATCCATAGACCCGTTTGCCTACCAGCCTAATGTTGGAGTGGAGGATGCAGTTATCTTTCTGCTTCATTTTGCTCTTTGTCACCTGGAGAAATCCGGCAGCACTGTGAGAATCATGTTCTTTGATTTCTCGAGTGCATTCAACACCATCCAGCCGGAGATCCTAAGGGTCAAACTGGAGACCACCAGCTGTCAGAATGCATACTGGACTACCTCACAAACCAACCACAGTTTGTAAGAGCCCAGAACCGCGTGTCTGACCTACTCACCAGCAACACAGGTGCGCCCCAAGGGACTGTCCTGGCCCCCTTCCTCTTCACCCTCTACACAGCTGACTTTAGACACAACACAGACGGCTGTGTGCTGCAGAAGTTCTCTGATGACACTGCAATTGTTGGTCTCATCAAGGACAACAACGAAGTAGAGTACAGACAACTGACGCAGAACTTTGTGGAGTGGTGTCAACGGAACCACCTCCTGATGCAAGCAAGACCAAGGAGATGGTGGTGGATTTTCGCAAAGATTATCCCCTCACCGATAAACATCCAGGGAATGGACATCGAGCAGGTGGGCTCCTACAAGTACCTGGGTGTTCACCTCAATAACCGACTCGACTGGACCCACAATACAGACACACTGTACAAAAAGGCGCAGAGCAGGCTCTACCTCCTGAGGAGACTGCGGTCTTTCGGAGTGAAGGGGCCACTCCTGAAGACCTTCTATGACTCCACAGTGGCATCGGTCGTCCAATATGGTGTAGTCTGCTGGAACAGCAGCTTCACAGAGAGGGAGAGTTTGAAGTGGGGAAACCACTTCAACGACTTTATAACCTGAGTCTTTGGGTGAGGAGAGTGCCAACCATCTGGAAGACGTCCTGCATCGTTCTTGTTCCCAAAAAGAACCGGCCCAGCGTGCTGAACGACTTCCGGCCGGTAGCACTGACCTCTCACCTGATGAAGACTCTGGAGCGACTCTTCCTGAACCTCCTCAGGCCAGAGGTGCAACATGCCCAAGACCAATTGCAGTTTGCGTACAGAGCGGAGGTCGGCGTGGAGGATGCAATTATGTACCTTCTACACCGGGCCTACACTCATCTTGACAGGGGAAGTGGTGCTGTGAGGATTCTTTACCTGGATTTCTCCAGTGCCTTCAACACCATCCAGCCACTTGCACTCCATGACAAATTGACCAGGATGCTAGTGGACACCTGTCTTGTTGCCTGGATCTACAGCTACCTCACGGACAGGCCACAGTACGTCAGGTTGAACAAGAACACCACGTCTGACACTGTGGTCAGTAACGTCGGAGCACCATAGGGGACGGTGCTGGCCCCTCTTCTCTTCACCCTCTACACCTCGGACTTCTAGCACAACTCTGAGCTGTGCCTCATCCAGAAGTTTGCAGATGACACAGCCATCATGGGGTGTATCAGAAACGACGATAAGGAGGAGTATAGATGTCTCGTGAGTGACTTTGTTGTCTGGTCCAAATCCATCCATCTACAGCTCAACATCTCTAAGACCAAGGAACTGGTCATCGACTTCGGGAAATAAAAACCAAATCCGATGCCGTTCCTCATCGACGGGGAGGAGGTGGAGGTTGTGGAGACCTACAAATACCTCGGACTGTGGCTGGACGACAGGATAGATTGGGCACATAACACCACGCAACTGTATAAGAAGACGGAATAGGCTCTACTTCTTGCGGAGACTCAGGTCTTTCAACGTCCGCAAAAAGCTCCTAAAGATGTTTTTCCAGTCTGTGGAGGCCAGCGTAATTTCTTACGCTGTGGTGTGCTGGGGGAGCAGCACATCAAAGAAGGACCTAACTAGATTGGAATAGCTGATTAGGAAGTCTAGTTCTGTGGTGGGCACACACCTGGACTCACTGGCGGAGAAGAAAAGAGGACTATTGGCAAACTGCTCTCTATAATGGACAATGCCACTCACCCTGTGCACTCTGTCGTCATCAAACAGAGGAGTCTGTTCAGTGACAGGCTCCTCCTCCCGACGAGCAGAACAAACAGACTCAAAAACTCCTTTGTTCACCGGGCAACCAAACTGTTTAACTCTTCTCTGAGGGGGAGAAGAGGGTACAAACAACCGGTGGGGGGTGGTGGGGGGTGGGGGGGCTTGAGCAATAACTCCTTACTGTGCAGTCCTCTATACACATACCGCAACCTTGATTTGAATTGCTACTATATTTTATTATACTATTATATATATACATTTACACCACCTTATAATATAGCATATTCTATGTCCTTAGTGTGTGTTACTAATGTATTTGTACACCATATGTGCCGCACATTGCACAATGCACGGGTTATTGTAGCTGTATTTGTAGATATGCATGTGAGTATACATCTATGTATATTTATATATATGTGCGTGTGGGTACACTCATGTAATGGATATACGTTGGCTTAGGTAACATGTGTATGTATTTGTGTGTATATGTATGTGAATAACCAACATACTGTTTGGACATATATGTGTCTATATATGTGTATGGGTGTGTGTATATGCGCAGGAATATGTATATCTGGGTGTGCTTGTATGTAGATATATATGTACGGTACGTGTGTGCGGGTATACACATACACAAAATAATGATGTTAAAAGAATTCTATAGTAAAGTTATATTGTCATAATGAAATATTATAACAACAATTGAGATTGTGACTGAACAGCATTGACTACTACTTAAGCTACTACTAAGCTACTAACACCAAGATGGGACCATCTCGTTACAGCAAAACAAGCTCAGGGCTCCCATTGATTCAGTGCTGCTGTGAGTCGCGAGTATTTTCATACACTTTGTTTTTGTGTTGTGTCTTATTTTGAAGGTATGTTTAAACGTTACCGCAGCCAAAAAGAGAAGAAGAAGAAATTTAAACGTTATCGCAGTGACCAGAGTGTTTTTCATTATGTTGGGGCAGAGACGTGGCTAATAAAGTTTCACATGATTACACAGTGGATTTACGGTCATTTTCACTCTTATAGAGAAAATACAACATAATGCCGATCTAATGTGAATAACCAACATACTGTTTGGACATATGCCTGTGTGCCTGAGAAAGTTTGATGTTGTTGATCCAGTATCATTTATCTTAATGCCACACTCCTTACAAGTAGCTGTCCGCTTACTGGATGTCTGCGCAAGGTCTTTATAAGCAAATGCAATGACAAAAGGAATCGCTCCAGCGTGGTTTACCAGCACCATGGTCACTGTGATATGAAATCTTACCTTGAGGCAGCACGCATGCGTTACAAACCTTAGCACGCCTTAAGGGAGTAAACTACTTCTGTCTGCAATTTTTCAATAGCGCTGGGAAACGCATAGGAAAAGTTAAATAAGTTAAATGATAAAATAGACAATTCCTTGATTATGGACTTTATTCATGACTCGCAAGTCATAACACCGAAGTCTGAGTCAAGTTTTGAGTCTTACATAGCAAGTCTCAAGTCTTTGTTTGTGCGACTCGAGTCCGAGTCTCAGACTCAAGTCCCCATGTCTGGTCCTACATTATGTGACGCCAGTTGGTGTCCAGGAGCATTCTGTGAAATTTGTGGATGTAACCAGTGGCAGACAAGCTGATGACTTTTCCAATCTTATTTTTAATTTTCTTGAGGAATATAAATGTTCTCTGGACAAAGTTGTGGCACAGTGTTATGATGGCGCACAGTGTAGGCATCTGGACTAAATGTAGTGTAAAGTAAAGTGAAGGAGAAGGCACCCATGGTCCTATTCATTCACTGTTATGCACAACGGTTAATTGAGTGTTACCTCAAGGGCGTTAACCAGAAGCAGCATTCTCCAGCTTAAAGCAGAGCCATGGAACACTGTTTGATTTCCCCCAATTGAAAATCTGACTTACTGTAATGTATGGCATAGCTGATTTTGAAGGGTTTTTTTAAATGTCGATACGGCGGCACCTAGTGGAGACGAAAATTACAGTTAATACTATGGATAAATTATTTTAAATATTCTGGAAATTAAGTGTTGCTTGATGAGCCTATATTAAGGCCGATGTAATGTACATGTTTGAATTTTCAAGTCCTGGTGTCACACTGACGTTATTATGAGGCGTATTAATTTGATGTCAAACAACTGTGACGTCATAGATGGCCTATGGCTGAAATGCGCGGCCCGCCACTGATAAATTGTGAGGTTTCTCTCTCTTTCCTTTTTTCTGCTGTTTGCTGGTGCTGGGTTAATCAGTGGGAGCACAGTCACCTGTGTCTTTGTAATCTCACTTGTGTTACCTGGTGCCCTAAACATATATACCCCTCTCCTTCGCTCAGTCCTTGTTGGATCAATTGTCTTGTTTGAAGCTGTTGACTTTTGGTATGCCATTGTGTTCCTGTATTAAGCTGCAGGTTAGGTTACCACAATTTAGGAAGTTAATGTTAGGGAGTACATGTAATCTAATAAAATCTATCTGTAGTTTGTCAGATTTTTTTTTTGTTTTGTATAAATAAATAGAAGGAAAAGTCTCCCAGTGCTGCGTTTGGGTCCTACCATGTCTTCACTCACACACAAATAAAACAGAAATAGCATAATAACAGATAGACAACCGCTAAAACAGTGGACTGATCATAATATACAGCCATGGTCAAGGCTTTTGGCAGTGAAGCAAATTATGTTGAACCTGACATGTTTTGTTTTGTACGGAAGTGTAGTGCTGCCACACTTAGAAAAAAAAAATTGGCCCAGTATCGCGTTATAACATGATACGTATCACTTTATTTCGTGTGAGTTTGTGCAGAAACTTAACTGGAACTCCGACCAGAAAACATGAGTACATGGTCACTCCTAGTAAACCTAACACGTAATAATAATAAATAATAATACATTTTATTTATAAGCAATGCAGTAATGTGTTTTGTTAAGATGACACATAACAACACATTCGGCACAATGCCATGTGTTTAAAATTCTGTCCACACACTAATAAAAATCTCATTCAATGAGCCTAGTTATTGTAAGATCACATGGCCAAGCATCAAAGTACTGTAGTGTTCTAAATTGATATTGTGTTCATTGTTCGTAGTGTTCTATGATTTCCCATGGTCTGTGCATCTGTGCACAGACTATGGGACAGAGTAGTCTGTTTTTTTACACATTTTTAAAGCAATATATTCAATCACTATTATAAACAATTGGTAATATAAATCACTTGCTTGTAAAGACATTATGAAGTTAACTATGAAGTCAAAATTAAATATAGATAATCAAAAAATATATGATCACCTTGTTGTTTCCAGACATGTTTTTATGTCTTTTCTTGATTCCCCCAATGGGTCCAAGAGCAGGGAGTACTTTTTGCTTGAATACAGAAGAATGTACCCCACTCTATGCCTCCTGTGTCGTTAATCTTGCTGTATAATTATACGTAGCTTTATTAAGGAGCCAAGATATAACAACAGTGTTTGCATATTGTCACAGTTCTGTCAGTGACTTTCTTACTGCTATCATCATAGCAAACAGGGAATCAGAAATGTTCCCATACACCAGGCTTAAGAGACGCTAGCGCATCCTCCATCTCCGGGCAACCTTCTGCCCTTTTACTTTTTTTTACACGTGACACAAGTCTCACTCCACACATCTCCTTTGTCCTCTTTCGCTCAAAAGTTCAGTTGTACACCATCACAATCACATCCAGGCACTAGATTACATTATTCATGCATTATTAATGATTATTAATGCATCCATATTGTAGAAACCATGCGATACGCACACGTCCCGGACAGAACACTGTGACAAGCGAACGGTTCAGTTACTTTTTTCCATGTATTGTGCCACCTGTATTGTGTAGGTAGGTAGATAGATAGATAGATAGATAGATAGATAGATAGATAGATAGTGAATAGATAGATATATAGATAAATTGGGGTAATGGTTGTTGGGATTTGGCACTTTAAACAAATAAAGTTTAAGTTAAAGTTTAAACAACAGTCCCCAGGACCACTTACTGACGTAGGCTCACTGTCGTTCACCAAGAGAGGTTGCAGTCTTTGAGCAGGACATTCCCCTTCTTGCACAGAGTAATTTTCCCGGTGTAGGGATGTGGAACCAGTCCCATTACTCACCAGTTGAGAGTGGTAATAAGCTGTGGAAAGGTATTCTTAAATGCAGCTTAATATACATTTTATTAACAGTTTTTATTATCAATGAGAGTAATGTCACTGGTATGGAACGCCAGGGCTCACCTTCTGTACAAGTTCAAGTCCCAATTACAGTGGTTGACCCGTGTGACCAAGCAGGATAAACATGGATAGATGCATGGTAGATCCCGTCAAATACCTACATGTTTACGGTATCAGGATTTTGCATTTTATAAATAACATTGAATCACGTTTATATTATTTATTTATCCATCATATTAACTAGGGGTGTGCAAATTAATCGTTTTGGATCGGTTATTCGTCTGTGACCGACACAATCCGAGTGCACCGGTCCAAAAAGCCCCCGAACGATCCGATGGTTCGGATTTTTGCACTTGGATCCGTTTCCTGCTGCATGGCCCGGTCAACAAATTGACGTTAGCCATAAGCGTGACATTGGCCGCTCCCGCCCACTAGAGCGGTGAGCCAATAGACACATATATTCATCTATTCAAACATGTCTGATTGGAGGTTGTGTTTCTTGGGGTGTGCGAACTGGTACGTCGGCTGTTTGATGGGAGGTCAGGTTGTGAGTTTTAATCTGCTCTGAGCAACATGGCAGACAACAGACGAAACTTACAGGGTTTCTCATTTAAAATCCAAGGTTTGGACATTATTTGATTTTTCAAGAATGATGTAAAGATAGATAAAAGCAATGCAATTTACTGACTCTGTAGAGTGACAATTGAATACACTAGAGGTGACGATGACAGTGACACTGGCATGACAGGAACCACCAGTAGTCGGAACCGACAGAATAAAATACAAAAGTTTTTCCTACCGCAGTTCGGCAATAACTCGGCAAAATCCGAGGCAATAATTGAATCTGTCGCTCGTTATATTACAAAACAATGTCCTGTGTGACAATCTGGTTACAGGAGTGTTGTCTACAGCTAATCCATTCTAAAACTGTAGGCATGTATATTCCTAAAATAAGTAGTGTCACCTGATCCTGATATACTTAAAGGTTAATGGAGATAAAATACAAATTTTCAATCCGTATAAATATCTTGGGTTAATTCACAGCTCTCCTATAAAGGCCATATTGAGAAATTGTGTAAAAAAAAAAAAAAAATCAAGTTAAATCTTGCAAACGTTGCAATGGAATTCGAAAGGAGATACCAGATGACGAAAAAATAAAATCTTTATTGTAAAAAAGTGTTTGCATATGTATTTTCTATTGTATATGTATTGTGTGCTTCTTGCCTTTTACATCATGGCCAGGGGACTACAGATGAAAACTAGCCTTTGGCTGATTCTTTCTTGTTTAACCATGTGTTCATGAAATTCCCTTTTCACCTTTTAACTAAACTAAACTAAAACAAACAAACAAAAAAAACTGCCAGCTGTATAATGCTGTTGAAAGCGGAGTTGCAAATTTTTTTTCAAGATTCAAAAAAACGAATTGAACTGAACCGAATGAATTGTTCCTGTATCGCGTCATAGCTTGTGGATCGAGATATGAATCGGATCGTTAAGTGGGTGAATCGTCACACCCCTAATATTTAACCATCCATCCACATTGCAGCATTCTCCACAACTGCCACCTAAATTATACTGCTCCATACTTCCCATGGGTGGTGAGTCCATTAGAAGTGAGAAAACATTTAAAGTAATAAAATAATGAAATTACAATGTTGAACCTTTTATAGCAATTGTAATTTATCACTGATGAAGTTCATGATAGGGTTTTTATTTCTCTTCAAACTACAAGCAACCTTGTGGCTTTGTTATTCCTAAAAGGGCAAAAAGCTGCTAAATTATAAAGTTGTAACACTCTCACTCAGCTCTCTTTCTCTCTGTCACACACAGTCACACACACACACAAAACGCTGGTGAAACCCAGACACCTCTAAACATTTAATGAAGGTGTCAGTTACAGTATATCTAAGGATCACTCTGAAAATGACCTTCAGCAAAAACTCGTCTTAACAAAATTAAGCGCTTTTTTTTCATAAAAATGTGAAACCTGCGCACATCAATACTTTATTTTTAGAATATTGGTGTCCTTCAATGTGTGTACAGTATATGTAGCCTCCACCCTTCAGGACTCTCTTCATGAATTAATAAAAACTCAGCTCTTTTTTCACATCAGTCACAAATTGACTCTATTTCATGCTTGTCATTTCTCACACTGTGTGTTGATGTGTCCACCATTTTTTCTTTCACACGCCATGATGGAAGAATAGAAAAGGATAAAAGATTTTTTGAAAAAAAATTACTCCTTTGATCTTCTGCCTGTGCGTTCACTCACAGAAGCAAAAACTTCCTGACCAATGTTTTTCAAACTGAAAAATAATTAATTGCCTAAAACATCTGTTTATATTCTTCATATATTTTTCTACTCTTTATTTCACCATCACAGGTTCTGTTTCTTTTTATTTCTTGTGCGCTTCTGGATCTTATCGGCAGACTTCACCTCCAGTTATAAATTTGAGTTTTGTCTTAGTGTGAACCTCACAGCTTAATCCTGATCTGCACTATGGCTCACTCTTCAGTACTAGATTGCATTTGGTCTTTCAGCAGTGCCTGATCAGATGGATCTCATTATTTACTTTTATTCTAGGACATTTTATTTTATCACTCTGTAATTTTGTTTTTCTCCTGACATCAGGTCTGACATTTTCACTCACACTGACAGTGTAACAATGTTGTTCATCTCCTGCAAACGTGGTGATGTACACATGATCGGGCCACAGAGCTGACAGGTACCTGACAGAGGTTGGAGGGAGGAGAGGAGGATGGGGAGGATAGGGTGGACGAGGAGGAAGAAAGGCAGCAGACAGTCAGTGGAAGAGCACAGACGAGACAGACAGTTATAACGAAACTGTCTAACAAATTCATCATGCCAAGGACTGATTTGGCTAAAATGGAAGAAGGTGAGAAGTGGATAAAGATGATTGTGAATAGAAATATCATCAATTATACTGTTAATTGATAGAACATAATGAGGGGTTCATATTTTGCAGTAAGGATAGAAGTGGATGCTGAAGATAGTGACGGTAAGTGCTTTTCATTTACCTCTCTATGAACTCTATGAAATTGGACAACCCTGAAGGGTACTCCCAATGGATTAATAAAGTCTGTCTGTCTGTCTGTCTGTCTGTCTGTCTGTCTGTCTGTCTGTCTGTCTATCTATCTATCTATCTATCTATCTATCATTATGCAGTACGTTAACTTAGTAGTATCCAAAAGGTGCTGTTTCAACCTTTCCAAATTAATAGTCCTTGATATTTGTATGTTTTACTGTGTGTGAGTGTAGAAAGCACCAGCCAGAGGAGAAACTATAGAAGACAGGCAGCAGGAAGAGAAGGAGTTAAAAGCAGAGGACAAGGCAAAAAGCCCGCTAGTGATGAAGAGGAGGATGAAGAAGAAGAGAAAAACACAGAGAGTGACGCTAAACAAGGTCACTGCAGCAGAGGACCAAACAAGAAGAAACCTGTGAAGAAACTTGGCGGTGAAACTGAGGAAGGGGAAGATGAGAGTGATGACAAAGGCCCCAAAAGGAGAAGAGGAGGAGCAGGAGGAAAAGGAGTTAAAGGGAAGAAAGGAAGCAAACCTCAACAGGACAGTGATGATGATGAGAGGAGTGATGATGGAAAGGGGAAGAAGAGGAGGAAGAGAGCAACAAAGAAAGGAGGGATTAAGGAGGAGAATGAGAATAAAGGTAAAAAGGGTGACAACAAAACAAGAGATAAGAATGAAGACAGGGATAAAAAGAAGAAAAAGAAGAAAGGAGACAGGTAGGAAACAGACAGGGGATGTCATCCCAGTGAATGTGTTTTTCAGTAACTAAAAATGTTGACATGTGCTAACAGTAAGGTGTGACTATGTTGTTAGCACTCGCAGTGTTGAGGAAAATCTTGTGTTTTTTTTTGGAGGGGGTGTGAGGGGACTCCATGGGTTTTTAGACCAAATATACTTAAGTGTTATCAGGGTTCACCTCCTATGTAAGTTTTAATCCTGGTTATGGCAGTTGGCTTCCAGTGGGTTTACCACCCACATGAAGATATGGTGCGGAGACATAGCCTGCTGCCCAACGACACAGCAACAAATCAGAAGGTGAAAGTGGATGCATTGTTGCTTAGGTGTTAGCATGGATAAAAAAAAACAGAGATATCACCAACAGTGTTCAGAGCTTCTTTTTTATTTTAAAAAACCTATTTTATTGAAAAAAAAGACAGTGTGATAAGACATTGACAAAATTACAATCTTGTTTTTTTTTTTTTGTTCCCTCACCTCATAACAAACAACGTCAGATCACATCCACTGACTTGTGCATAAAGACAAAGTTTAAGTTAAAAAAATTCTGAAGACATAACTAGACATGGCCTAAACTCCATGGGGTTGGCTACCCCAGATCACTAGAGGTGAAGCTGTTAATTTGGTAATGTACCCAGACTATCAAAGTAAGAGAGTAAAGGTTCCCATACTGACAGAAATTTGTCTGAGCCCCGTAATGTGAATTTAATCTTCTCCAAGAGTAAAAACATCATCACATTCTGCAGTCAACGTGCTGCAGTTGGTGGAATGTTTGATTTCCAGTGCAACAAGATCTGCCTGCGCATCAGCAAGGTAAAAAAGCTATTATATTACCTTGCTTTTTCGTGACGGTATTATCTACACCACATAAAGCCAGTAAGACACTGGGTTCTATCCACTGCATCCTCAGAACCTCAGACAGTACACTAAAGACTGTTGACCAGTAAACGGCTATATCAACGTGACATCTAACGCAGTAGTTGACCACATGTGCATAGGGACATAGGGACATAGGGAGGAGATCCTAGCTCTGCTCCAATGGAGAAGATGCACAACCTTAAATTGAATTAATCCAAGTCTTGCACAGGATGTGCTGCTATTTAATCTTCTGAGAGCCTCTTCCCAGAACTGTTCTGAAATATTTGATCCAATCTCATTTTCCCAGTGGTTTTTAATAGTTTTCACCTCTACACCATTTAATCTCATAATGTGAGAGTATAATTGTGCTGTACACCCTCTTACCCCAAAGAGGACCTCGACAAGGGAATTTAACAGATTTATCACGAAGTGCAGAGAATTGCAGACACTGCTTTTTAGCAAAATGGCAAACTTGAAATTAACGAAATAAATCAGACTGTTGGAGATAATACCCAGAACATAAGTCGATTAAGCTTAAAAATTATCCTTTATCATAGAAGTCACTGAGGTTTCGCAATCCTTACCCATGCCATACTGCAAAAACCTGGTTCAGTCTTGATTGTAGAAAGTTGGGATTTTTACAAATTGAGTTCTTTGCAGTATACATCTAATCCGCTGGATTAAATGTATACTGCAAATGTTTTTGTTGGGATACTAAATGAGACCAATGCTGGAAGAGAGGTTGTTATAAACGATATATTTTTTTTTAGCTCACACCAGTCCGTGTCGCGGGGTTGCATCCAATGTGTTATTTTATGTATGTTTGCTGCCAGGTAATAACTTCTGAAATTAGGGAGGGCTAGACCACCTTCCTTTTTTGTCTTTGAAGAAAGAAGAAAAGGATTTAGGGAGGAAGACAGGAAGACACTGAAACAGAAATACCTTGGCAAGATTCATTTTGATACAGTTCACAGTTCACTCTACCAGCCAATGTCAGCTGCAAGACATCCCATCTTTGTAGATCAGATTTTATCTTTAGTACTAGTGGGCAATGTTCCCCTCTAGGCGGCACGCCAGAACAAGAGTGGAGGCAGGTCCACTCAGGTAGATTACATTCTCTGTACAAGAGGTAATCTGAGGGAGATAAGTGACTGTAAGGTGGTGGTGGGTGAAAATGTAGCCAAACAAAACAGGATGGTAGTATGCAAGCTGACAGTGGAAGTGAGAAGAAGGTGAAGACAGAGCAGAAGCTAAAGTGGTGGAAGTTAAGGAAAGAAAAATGTTGTGAAGACTTTGGAAAAGAGGTCAGAGCAGTTCTGGTCTTTGGTGGGGAATTCCGAGTTGACTAGGACACCACTGCAAGAGTCATTAGGGAGACAGCTAGGAAGGTGCTAGGAGGAGAATAGACTGGGGTACAGAGAGAGGGCAAGGGAGGTGAAGAGGGAAGTGGCCAAGGCCAAACAAGGAGTTGGTTAGACAAGAAGGAAGGAGAAAAGTAGTTACACAGATTGGCAAGGCAGAAAAATCAATCTGGGAAAGATGTGCAGCAGGTGAGATTAATCAAGGACAGATATGGAAGTGCTCTTACCTGTGAGGAAGGCGTGCTAGGAAGATGGAGGGAGTACTTTGAGGAGTTGTTAAATGAGGAAAATGATGGGGATGGATGAGGAGCCAGTTCCCAACAGGGATAAGGTAGATCATGAAGGATGGAGGATAGGATGAAGTTAGAAGAGCTTTGAAGAGGATGAAGAGTGGAAAGGCAGCCAGGCCCGATGACATACCAGTGGAGGTATGGAATTGCTTAGGGGAAGAAGCAGTAAATTTTCTGATTCAATTGTTCAATAGAATTTTAGAGACAGACAAGATGCCTGATGAGTGGAGGAAAAGTGTTTCAGCCATACCATGAAGATTGGGAAAAGGGTAGTTGAGGAAAGAGGTAGAGATTGTGTTTCATTCTCTCTTTCATTCGCTTTTTCTTCATTGTGTTTTTGTAGATTTAGAAAAGGCCTATGACAGAGTGTCAAAAGAGGAATTGTGGTTTTGTATGACGAAGTCAGGAGTGGCAGAGAAGTATGACTGGTGCAGGATATGCATAACAACTGTACAACGGTGGTGAGATGTGCTGTTGGAAGGACAGGAGCTTTAAGGTGGTGGTGGGACTTCATCAAAGGGTCTGAGCCCCTTTTTGTTTGCTCTGGTAATGGACAGATTGACAGATGAGATCAGACAGGAGTCTCCATGGACAGTGATGTTTGCAGATGACATTGTGACGACTGCAGTGAGAGCAGGCAACAGGAAGAAGAAAACCTAGAGAGATGGAGGTTTGCACTGGAGAGAAGAGGAACGGAGGTCAGTTGTAGCAAGACAGAGTACATGTTTGTGAATGAAAAGTGGAACAGTGGAATTGTGAGGTTACAAGGAGCAGAGATTGTGAAGGTGGAGGAGTTTAGATACTTAGGCTCAACTGTTCAGAGCAGTGGAGACTGGAAGAAAAGTGAAGAATAGAGTACAGGCAGGATGGAACAACTGGAGAAAGGTCTCAGGATTGATTTGTGATAAAATAGTGTCAGCTAAGGTGAAGGGAAAGGTTTACAGGACAGTTGTGAGACCAGCCATGATGTATGGATTAGAGCAGTGGTTCTTAACCTTCGATCGAACCCTAGGGGTTCGGTGAGTCGGTCTCAGGGGTTCGGTGGAGCCTCTGCCATGGAGTTCAAGACACAGCGTAGCTCAAGACACACCGACTTACCATACTAAAGTAGGGTTCGGTCAATGTGAACATTTATCTGGCGGGGTTCAGTAGCTCCAACAAGGTTAAGAACCACTGGATTAGAGACAGTAGCAATAGGTTGAAGACACAAGGCAGAGCTGGAGGTGGCAGAGTAAAAGATGCTGAGATTCTCTTTGGGGTTGACAAATATGTACAGGATCAGGAACAAGGTAATTAGGGGAACAACACAGACAGGAAGGAGAAAAAGCTAGAGAAGCCAGATTAAGATGGTTTGGTCATGTTCAGAGGAGGGACAGTGATTATATTGGGAGAAGAATGGTAGACATGGAGCTACCAAATAAGAGACAAAGAGGAAGACCAAAGAGGCAATTTATGGATGCAGTGAGGGAGTACATGGAGGTAGTTGTATCAGAGTTTAGGATACAGAGGACAGGGTGAGATGGAAATTTTTTACTCGCTGTGGCAACCCCTGAAAAATGGGTTAAGCCAAAAGGAAAAGAAGTAGTAATTATAATAATTATAATAATTTAGGCAAGATCAACAAAATTAGGAAACATCAGCAGTAATATCAAATACATGTTTTACCATTACATTCCCCCCTTTTGTTCCTTGATAAACAACCAAATCAAACTGAGTCATCTGTACTGGATTAAGACCAGCCATCATGAAGGTGCACACAACAGGAACACTCAAGGGAGAGTGGCAAATTGTTTTTGTGAGAATAGAACTCTCTAGTAAATGGGAAGCAAAAATGAAGAAGAAAAAGGAGGAAGGAGGTTTCCTTTATGAGGAAGTGTCAGAGTCGCTATCAGTGGAGCTGTCAATACTGAGGTCAAGGCTGGGCATAGCGTTGAGAATACAGTGAGAATAGTGGAGATGACTCGAGGGTATCCTGCTGTGCAGTGGCGTCCCCTTAGTAGTCGCCCGCCATTGCTCACCTCCTTGGGGAGCGGTTAGCAAGTCTAGGGCCATCCTATTTTGCATATTCATCAGTCGCAGGGCTGTGAGTTCCTCACGTGCGCCCTCAAGCGCAGCTTTTCTGATGTTAGTGAACAATTTAAGGCATTAATTAACACCTCAAAATTAGTTACTTCAAAAGCAACTGGACATAGTAGATTTCTCGAAGACGTTTCACCTCTCATCCAAGAGGCTTCTTCAGCTCTAACCAGCTACAGGAGAGACCTGGTATTTGACCTCAAACGAGGCTGCACACCTGTAAAAGGGGGGTTGTTATAGAACAAAAGGCTATAAGAGGGAGGTGGGGTTACAGGGTGATGTATCACATCCTGTTTCGAGATGATCTGTATGACTACAAGAACCATCTACTTTTCAACCTGAGGTTCAGACAACAGAACGTCATACCTTCCGGCCTTTGATTGGGCTCTTCAGTTAAGGGACACCGTGCTGAAAGAATCCTTGAGAAGGCACAACACCAACTCCTCAACGAAAGAATCCGGCAAATCAACTTCACCATTGACTCACTTAAGATTAAAAACTCCAGATTGTAAGATTGCAAAACTCCACAAGGGCTTAGGTTCAATCTTTCCTGGTGAGGTACTTGTTAAAATAAACAATTGTATGGACAGAGTTTAGGAATCAAAACACGACAAAAGCAAAGAACGGCAGAAATAGAGTTTCTATTTAACGGCAGAAGTTTTTACTTCTTGTAACACTTGTTTTCTGGGTTAAGAATTTCTCTGACAGGACCCTAACCCAGCCAGAGAAAGATGTCTTAGCCAAAGGTCTCAACTTTGCCATAACTCTGACCCTGTGGTGCTGTGATGAGGTCCTGTGGTGGATCTCATCACAGCAACCGAATCTGCCATCAAGAACAAAAGACTGTCCAGCACAGAGGCAGAAGAACTCCGGTTAAAGGTAACAGCCACTCTGGCTAGCGCTAAAAAAAATACCCTCCAACATCAGTCCAGAAGAGAGGAAAGCACTGACATCACTCCAAAGAGACCCGGATATCACCATCTTACTGGCTGACAAAGGGAGTTGTACAGTCTTTCTCAACACAGCAGATTACCTTGGTAAGATAAATACTCTTCTTAATGATGGCAACACATATGAGACCTTGAAACGGGATCCCACCAGTGGTTACAAGAAACAGGCGGTGGCCTGTCTACAGGACCTCAAAAAACACCACTGTATTACCCAGAACCAGTACTTCAAATTATATCCTGGTGACTCCATTCCATGAATCTATGGACTTCCTAAAGTACCTAAGATGAGAGCCCTGCTTAGGCCCATAATCAGCAGTATCAATTCAGTCACATATAATATAGCCAAACATCTGTCCAATAGTCCACTTTTGTCAATGCTGGTTGGTAACATTACACATCATATTAGAAATTCACTAGATTTTGCTGAAAAAGTCAGAAAACTGAAATTGGAACCAGATGAAACAATGGTTTCTTTTGATGTCACTTCACCTTTCACTTGCATTCCTACATCTGATGCAGTTAAAATGACAAGAAAACGCCTACTAGCAGACACCACCTTAGCTGACAGAATGGCCTTAAGCCCTGACCAGCTTTTCACACTCTTGGAACTTTGCCTAACCACCACCTACTTTCAGTTCAACAATATTTTTTATAAACAAAAACATGGGTGTGCCATGGGGTCTCCATTATCTCCCATTGTAGCTAACCTCTACATGGAGGAAGTAGAACAAGAGGCACTAGCCTCCTACAGTGGCCTTGCACCATCACACTGGTACAGATACGTGGATGACACATGGATCAAAATCAAAACAGTTGAATTGGAATCTTTCTCTGGACACTTGGACACAATTAATGAGTTCATAAAATTCACTAGGGAAGATGTTAAGGGAGACATGCTGGCTTTCCTGGACTGTGCAGTGCACATAAAGGAGGACAAAAACCTTTTCATTGAGGCTTACAGGAAACCAACACACACCGATCAGTATCTACATTTTGACTCGCATCATCCATTACACCATAAACTGGGAGTACTCAGAACCCTAGACCATAGAGCCAGACACATCCCTTCGCAAGAGGATGCCAAGGCTAAGGAGCAAGCTCACATTAGAGGGGCCCTAAGCACCTGTGGGTACCCCAACTGGCTTTTTCCAAAGCCACAAAAACAAACAAACATAACAAGGAGGACAACAAAAACAAACGGAGTAACCTCATTATTCCATATGTTGCTGGAACCTCTGAAAAAGAATCTTTAAGAATCACCCAATTCCAGTATACTTAAAACCCCCAACACTCTTGGACATAAACTAGTCCACCTGAAAGACAAAATATCGCATCGCCAACAGAGCGATGTTGTATATGCAGTACAGTGCAAAGAGGACTGCCCTGACCTCTACAGTGGTGAAACCAAACAACCACTGTACATATATATGCAACAACACAAAAGACCCAAGGCATCAGGACAGGACTCTACGGTTCATTTCCACCTGGAAGAGAAGGACACAGTTTTGGGGATGAAGATGTCCAAATCCTGGCCAGAGAAGACAGATGTCCAAAAAGGGTTTAGTTGTAAGCAACTGGACTTCTTCTTGGAGTTGAAAGACGTTTCATTCCTCAAATGAGGAACTTCATCAGTTTCTGGTTGTTGTTGGAGGAAACTCTAGTAGTTATACTACTCTAGATCACTCCCTTCACCAATGGACAATGGTGTGAAGAGTCGTTTTGATCACCTTTTTAGACATAAACTGCTCCTGATGTTAATGAGCAGTTTCTTGTCACATGATCCTCTTTTTCAAAGACAAAGAACACACACACATCAGACAGGTCCTGAAAACCTGTGGCTACCCCAACTGGGCCTTCAACAAAACAGGTAATAGGCAGAATAAAGAAACCACTACAAAACACAACTACGTAGGATTTTCAGCAAACACGACATTCCTGTCTACTTCAAACCGGGCAACACACTCAGAAAGAGGTTAGTTCATCCCAAGGATAAAATACCAAGGGAAAACCTTAACAATGTGGTCTATGCGGTTCAGTGCAGTGAAGAGTGTTCGGATCTGTATATTGGGGAGACCAAACAACCACTCCGCAAATGCATGGCCCAGCACAGGAGGGTGACCACATCAGGACAGGACTCAGCAGTTTATCTCCATCTCAATGAAAAGGGACACTCTTTCAAGGACTCAGATGTGCATATTTTGGACAAGAAGGGCAGGTGGTTCGAGAGAGGAGTGAAGGAAGCCATCTATGCCCATCTAGAACAACCAACCTTGAATAGAGGGGGAGGTCTGCGTCATCAACTGTCTGCTACATACCATTCTGCCTTGAGATCCCATCCTAGGAAGTTTAACTGCTCATCAATACCAGAGCAGGCTTCTCTAGACGGATGTGACAATGACTCCCATTCACATCTGAACATGTTACAAGAAAACTTCTCATTAACATCAGGAGCAGTTTCTGTCTAAAAAGGTGTGATCAAAACAACTCTTCACACCTTTGTCCAGTGGTGAAGGGAGTGATCTAGAGTAGTATAACTACTAGAGTTCCCTCCAACAGTATATACCCATTTATACCTTTGATTTCCTGTGCAATATGTAACACTGTACCTCAACACTGTTATTATTGTGGTATTTACTATGTACACTATGTATTTGGGTTGCCAAGCAACGACATTTCGTTGCCAGACTTCACTGTCGTGTTTTCTGTGCAATGACAATAAAAGGTAGTCTAAGTCTAACAACAACCAGAAACTGATGAAGTTCCTCAGTTGAGGAATGAAACGTCTTTCAACTCAAAGAAGAAGTCCAGTTGCTTACAACTAAACCCTTTTTGGATATCATGACCTGGATGAATGAGAATATTCACAGACAGAAGACAGATGGTTTGAAAGAGGAGTTAAAGAAGCCATCTACGTCAATCTGGAGAAACCGTCTCTCAACAGAGGGGGAGGACTAAGACACAATCTTTCATCCTCTTATAAAGTTGTTTTGAACTCTACCCCCACACCTCCATTCACACCTCTGACTCAACATACAGCTCGTCTCGAACAGGGTGTGACACATCAAACACATGTTTGAATTCGTCTCGTACATCGTTGCCGTAGACAGCATCATGTTGGGCGTAAACCCCGGTGTCTGATGCCGCTCTTTTGTGACATTGTGGTGTGACACATTAGTGGCATATATGATTATGATGTAGTCGTCAGCTGCAATCGGATCGCATACGCCAGACCAGTAAGTGAGTATGTGATGGCCACACAACCACCAGCCTGTGTTGAGTTTGTTAGTGCCTTTCCTACCAGAAGCTTTGAAGTTGTACGTACAGGTACAATTGTATCCTGTCAGGCAGGATGCCATAGAAACATTAAACGTGAGGCCGTTATAGCCAAGGTCGCCATAATAGAACAGGGAAGGAAGACTTTACGGCATAGGCTGGGACTAATTTAACCCGTGGGGAGGGTGCCATTCCTAGCATAACAGTGAGAAATTTACCAGATGTCTGCACAGGAATTTTTAATCGTTTCGCCTTTCCTGGGATATTATGCACAGGTGTATAAGTACAAGTTTTGCTGCTGTAAATAGAGCCACTGCTCATTCGGAAGTAGTTCACCGGGGTATGGCTCATGCCCACGAGTGCAAAGCACATACTCTGTACCTCTCCCAAGGGTGTGGCCTTAATTCTAGGTTTGTGTATGGAGATGGGCATGTGCGAGCAGACATAGCAATTGGAGTGGTTCATAGAACGGGCTGAATAATTAGCATACCAGGTGATTAGACTATAAGAGTTCCAGCTTCTCCTCCTGAAGACTTTCACCACCACATAGTCGCCTGGTTGGAGATTGCCTTTGCCTTTGCCATTTTGGTTTTCAATGTGCCATTTTCTCTTTCTACTGCCCCTCCAGATGCAGGGTGGTACGCACAGTGTGTTCTTAGGTCTATATTTTCTTTCCTCAGAAATGGCGGAGTTAACGAAGTGCGGACCATCTGGGAATGATCTCCGTCAGTAGTGCCTTTGCCACTACTGATGCTTGGTGGAAGGCTTCTACCCATTTGGACCACATATCCACCATCACTTGACAGTGAGACTTACCCTTGGACGGGGGTAGTTCAATAAAGTCCATCATGACATGTTCAAACGGTCTGGTGGGTGGAGGGCCACCTTGAGTGTAGTGAAAACCTCCTCGGCCGCCGGAGTCCAGGTGAGAGCAGGCCCACCTCATGAGTCGGCGGAATGGAGCAGGGCCCTCAAGGTTTTCTCTGTTTCGGAGAAGTTTGGAACGAAACCGCGACAGTAAGAAAACAGACCTCAAAAGAGACATCAGCTGCTTTTTTGTAACAGGTCTAGGGACCTGTTGAATGGCTTCAATGCATTTCGGGGAAAGAGTTTTCCCTTGTGCGAACACAATGTGACGGAGAAAAGTGTCTGAGGAGAGCCAGGGTGTCAATCTGACACTGTTGTGCAGATTTTGCAGCAATAAGTAGGTCATCCATGTATTGCAGCAGAGCAGAACCTGGAGACAACGTAAGAGATGACAATGAAGATCACAAAGAGCGTCATTATAAAGCATATGGCCTTCACAGTAGCCCTTGGCAGAGACGAGTGAAGGTGTAGCCCTGGCCATTTAACTGAAAGGCAAACCAATATTGAGACTCAGGGTGTACTGGAACGCTGAAGAAACCGTTGGAGAGATTAACAACAGAAAACCTCTTAGCATCTGATGGAATCTGGGTTAAAATGGTGCATGGATTGGGAACTCTCGGGGCATATGCACTGCAGCGTTAATGGCTTCCAGGTCCTGAACAAGACGCTGTGCAGGCGGATCTCTAGCTTTCATGACCGGTAAAATGGGTGAACAAACTGGTGAGTCGTTGCATGGTACAATAACACCAGCAGCAATATCCCCTCAGATCTGAGGGGATATTGGAATCGTTTAGGCCGATATGAGGATTTGGGTGTGATCACAACGGGCTCAGCTCCCATTATAAGGCTTACGTCATATTTACTGTTAGCCCACAGAGACGCAGGATGGATCTACATCACTTGGGGAGAGCATAGGCATTGTGAGGTGGGTATGAACATTTGGGTCAGATAAGTACATAGACCTTAGTACAGGAGTGCAGCAGTTATAGTTTAACATGAACACCTGTCCCGTGGGGGAATAGGAAACAGCAGGGTCGTCAGTCGGAGTCTGAGGTCGGGAGGTCATATGACCTGATGACAGAGTGTGTGGCTCCGGAATCTACAAGAAACTTAACAGATTTTTGTAAAACGGTTAACTTGAATTTAGGTAAAGCCAAGCAGTTAGGCATCGTGTATTGTTCAAGTGCCAGTGGGAGGTAAAGACTCCTTTTGTATAATAACGGCAACAGCAGCGGATAGCATTCCATGTGTGAGAGGTGTGGTGTGTGCAGTGGTGTGTTTGTGTTTCACTTCCCTTTTCTGAGGCTGATACGGATGTCGATGTGTGTGTGTTTCACTTCCCTTTTTTGAGACTTATGCAGGTGCGGATGTCGATGTGACCCAGGACGCCCCCTTTTCATCTGCAGTTTTCGTGGATCAGTCAGATTGGAATTGGCGGCCCGGAGGTCCAGAACCCCGCCTAGGCTGACCACGCCCTTGCCTGTTGAAGCCATTGTAACCACTGTGTTCTAGGTGGCGATCTTGCCCTTGGTGTGGACAGTCTCTGACCCAGTGTCCAGTCTCACCACAGTGAAAACAGACATCAGAATCTTGACGTGGAGAAATATGCGACCTGGGTGAGTTGCGGTTCTGCCAGGGACGACGTCCACGAGCCACGCCACAACCTCTGGTGTTGTAGGGTTGCAACTGCCACAGTTGCCAGGGGCATGCACGTCCTGCGGACGGATTTTGAATGGAAGTCACAGCCTGACGGAGAGCAAGTTGAGTTTTATGGGTGGCCTCCTCTCTGTTCTTCTTCAACTTTGTCTTATCCTTGTCTTATGATATGTGTGTCTCTCAACTTCAGACAGGGGGCATTGTCAAGTCCAATGCAGGTGTCTTCCACACCTCTGCACAGGTGGGGAAGGAGACCCTGTAAAAACATAGACTTGAGGTGAGATTCATAGGGTGTGATTGGACCATCTGGGTTTACAGGTGTTGTCAACCCAGAGTGGGCATCAAAGCATTCGGTTAGGCTGTGTTTGAAGCAGGGGCGTAGCCAGAACCCATAAAATGGGTGGGCCCCTAAAAAATCAGGGTAGGCCAACCCCAAAGTATTATAGCCTCAGTTTGATAATAAACATCATTCCTCGTTATGACCTTGCAAGCGCTACAACAGCAGCACAGTATGCTGTGCGCGCAGGTACACAGATGTGACATGCAAACACAAGTACCCTCACAAGCAGCAATCCTACACACACCGACATTCACAGCAGGTTGATCAGTAGGGTAATAAAATTAGTTACTGTTTTTAAAATTTGATTAAAGTTTAATGATGAACAGAGCCAACTGCACAGACGCTGTGTGCAATAAGTAACACAAATGCACATAGTATGAGACATAGACATCGTATTAGACCAGCACCAGATGGACAATGCAAGCAGCTACATGCTCATACAAAGTCCTTTAAAATAAAAATACATCCATAACATGAAAATATGCAGGTACTAGGCTCGGCGCCCAAATTAAAAGGAGGAAAGAAATAAAAGAAATAAAGGATGAAAAAGTAACTGTCTTGCCTTTGGTGAATTCTACTGCAGGAGACGACGTTTTTTTTGTTAAACTCTCTTCTCACGTCGTCATAGTCCAATGATTCGACCAGTGCTCTTTCATATGAAAGCACACAGAGTGCAGTTCAGTCTTTGAGTCAACATTGATGTTAAGGTGGACATTTTTATCCAATTGACAGTGGAAAACAGACGTTTGACAGTACATGTGGTTATTGGCATTGTGATGAGGGCACGCAGAAGACTATTTACATGGGGAAAATTGTCATTTGGGCAAAATTCAAGGACTTCCAAGAGTGATGCAAATGTGCAACCCTGCGCCAGCTTCCTATTGAAGAGCTGAATGAACACTGCATGTTCAGAGCCTTCAATTGAAATGTTTATGTGTTCTGCGACAGGTAGCAATGAGGTTATTTCACCAAAAGTGTTGGAATGAGGCATGCAAGCAGCAACTGTCTTCATAAAGCTGTATGTATCGTCTTTGAAGCGGGTGTTCAGTTCCGTAAGCTGCACATCGTTCCATCCATCCATCCATCCATCCATCTTCATCAGCTTATCCGGAGCCGGGTCACAGGGGCAACATTCGGAAGAGGGACACCCAAATGTTGTCTGGGGGGATCCCAAAGCGTTTCCAGGCAAGTCCGGCAACATAGTCGCTCCAGCGTGTCCTAGGTCTTCCTCTGGGTCTCCTCCCAGTGGGACATGACCCAAACACCTCCAGTGGGAGGCGTCCAGGGGGCATCCAATGTAGATTCCCAAGCCACCTCAACTGACTCCTTTCGATGTGGAGAAGCAATGGCTCTACTCTGAGCTCCTCCCGGGTGACAGAGCTCCTCACCTTATCTCTAAGGGAGCGACCTACCACCCTGCGAAGAAAGCTAATTTCCGCCACTTGTATCCGGGATCACGTTCTTTCGGTCATGACCCAAAGTTCATGAACTTTGCACATCGCTCCATATTCGCTTAAGGTCTGCCTTTTCCCTCACAGGTGAGGCTTTGCCCATCGTCTGCGTGTCAGCAAGCTTTGCTGGCATTTTTCATTTTCGAGTTCCACTTACATCCCAGCTGATGATGTCATTTTTCCTACACATGTCGTCAACCAGCTCCATTACTTTGTTAAAGCAACTGTCATCATTACGGAATTGCATGTAAGATTCCTTAAGCATTTCGAGCAGACTAATGGAGTCTGTAACTGATATTGTGGATGACTGCAAACCCTTAGAGGCATAGTTGCTAGTATCAAAGAGCTGGTTAAACATGACTAACAGAAAGACAATTTTTATTTTTTTGCATGTGCTGCAATAATGAGTCGGCTTCAATTTTGGTGTTACTGGAGCCTGACTCCGAGTACTCGACAATCGTCTCCAAAATGCAATCCAAAAGTGTCAGGACTTTATTTACTGCGCCTGACCAAAAACTCCACCGAACATCACACACCCTGACGAGTTCCAAAGTTGGTTTCCCCGGACGGAGTTGCTTTTGCACCTCTATGAATTGTGCTTGTTTGCCTGACCTTGTCATGAAATAATTTCCCGGGGGAAATGTGTGACACTGTGGAGAGCACAAGGTTTAAATGATGAGCAGCGCAGTGCACGTATGTTGCATTAGTAAAATGCCTTTTCAAAAGCACATGTACCCCACCTTTATGGCCTGACATAACGGATGCCCTGTCAAATCCAAACCCAACACACAGTGAGGGATCCAGCTGGAGTAGTTCCAAACCATCTAGAATTTTTTTTGAAATAGCATTTGCGCTCATGTCGCTGGTTTATACAAACCCCATGGCCCTTTCTTTTATTTGGCCTTTGCTGATGTATCTAAGACAGACAGCCACAAGCTCCCTTTTAGAAAGGTCCTTACATTCATCAGTCAATATTGAATTGTATGTGCCTGCGTCCTCTTGAAGTTCTGCCTTTATTTTTCTTATAATGAGTGATGCTGCAATTTCCAGTATCTCATATTGAATGTCCGGGCTCATCGATGTTAAATTCCCAGGCAATCATCCAGTCATCCAGACGTTTTGCCATATCTGGACAAAATTCCGTAATTAGTTTAAACAATTCCAAAAAGTTGCCCTTATTTAGAGCTTCTTTGTTTTCACAGTGTCCCCGCAATGCAATGTCTTGTTTTGCACAAAATAAAACCAGCCTGATTACAGTGTCCATATGCTCACTGTTCCTCTGCACTATCGACCGGTTCCCTGCATCCTGGTTAAGCTGGTTCATGATGTTTCCTAGTCATTGGTGGCTTTGCTTGTAGCCCTCAGTCCGAGCTAGCGCTGCAGCATGAGCCCTACTAGCTGCATGTTTTATGCATGACTTGGAAATGTGTTTCCAATCCCCAAAGCCAGTTTAATTGAATGTCTGTTCGATGCAAGCCTCAGGGAAATGGCCACATGGGTTGCAGAACATGGCATCCCTCGAAATACTGTATTCTAGCCACGGACATTTTTCATACCACAAAGCATCACCCTGTCTGAAACATCTTGCTTTGCCTGCTATGGTGGTAGTGACAGGGAAAGAAGTGAGTATTGGACGGATGGCGGGCTTGTTTATGTCACACAGGTCTGAGGGTACATCGATAGCCTCACTGCTGCTCCTGGCCAGAGCTGTCTCTAAAATTGAATGAAAATAAGGCTATGATAAATAACAATTAGACTGTGCATATCATGTTTTATCAAGCTTAGCTTTCAACATCGGCATACCTTGGCATGAAAGAGGTGGCATTATTGCTTTAGACTGTAGACCACTGAGGGTGTGGATGATTCCAAAACTTTGTTGCCATCACTCCAATTCACGCTGACGCCCACCACGAACAACAAAATCCAATAAACTTTTTTGCTTAGACATATTTCTGCTAACGTTAGAGTAGCCTATCACCAAATGTCTGGCGAGTTGAAAGACTGGGGGCACATTGTGACGTGAGGGGCACGTAAACAATCGTTTGAGGCGTTTGAGATGACAGCTCTGATTGGCATTTGAGGTGATAGCGTAAGCACTATGCCACCCAAAACTGATATGAATTCATACAAATCACAGTCACTGTCAACTTAGTCAGATTGATTGGATAGGGTGGGCCTAACTGACAAGTGGGTGGGCCCTGGCCCGTGGCTACACCTATTGTTTGAAGTCAGCCACATCATCGTCGTCTCTCTGCTTGCAGGCGGTGACTTTACTGAGTTCACAGCGGACCGGGAAGTCCTCAACGAGCCTGAGGCCCAATCTGTCCAGCCACTCCCTGTATTCTCTGTTGTCGGCGTGTACCCACTCGGGGTGCAAAGGGCTGTAATTCACATCGTCATTGGTGCGTGGAAAGGCAGCAGAAATCTTGGCGAATTTCACAGGCCCCAGCTTGTGCATCAGGATATGTTTCAGCTTTTTGGGCAGGAACTGCTGGCAGAAACCAACAACATCACTGAAAAATGTCTGTCCACCTTTATCAATTGGAGGCAGATGTCCGGTTGCGTCCAAGATGTCCTGAGCTGTCCATGGGCGATATACCAGCATAGTCTTTCTTCCTCTTGCTGGCACTTGGATCATAGGTATTGTCATAACTCGAGAGTGTGAGTGTGAGAGGGTGCCCGAGGCGTTGGAAAAGTTGAGAGCGTTGTCACACTGTCCACCAGGTGTTAGGGGAGAGCTGTATTTGGCCCCTGATCTCGTGTGGACAGGACTGAGGAGTGGTGGGGGAGGCAATTGGGCCCTCCTCATGGGGGTTGATGTCATTTGGTTTGTGGGCTGAGGCGTGTTGTCAGCTTGGGGTTGGTTTTGTCCCATGATGGGTGCAGCAATCTGTGGGGCGTAAGGAGGGGGAATCTCGTCGTCCCATCATCAGGCACCACTGCCTGTAAGATGAGGTTATTAAGAAGAACCATTATTCTTTGGTTTACACTGAGTTTTTTCTAGAAGCAGTTTTGACAATGTGTGATATGCTTATTTGCCCTCACGGGCTTCACTCCCTGAAAGCCACTTCCTTTCCCTTTACTAATTATTTTCTCCCTCTGTTTCTGTAAACTGTCCTTCAACCTTTTCAGCTGATATACACTCATCAATCCCCCCTGTGGGAATCCATGTGACCAGTCACAAAAACTTTACACATTATTTTACACAGAAACATCAACATGTTTCTTCATTAAATCAACGATCTGACCTTCCGGAGGTGGTCTGGTACTCTGTAAATTACCCATTGTATAGTCCGCGACTATTTATTAGTCCCAGACAACTAATATTGTATTTTTCCTTGTGTCCCACACACGTTTTCCTATAGTCCCCGACTATTTATTAGTGTCCCAGACAACTAATATTGTATTGTCACTTATGTGTCCTAGACACAAATTCCTATAGTCCATGACTATTTATTAGTGTCCCAGACAACTAATATTGTATTGTCACTTATGTGTCCCAGACACGGACTCTTATTACACACTTCAATTTTATACGGATCCCTGATCCAGTAGTTCAAAACTACTAATATCCATCCCTGACAAGATATTATTGAAGTTTATAGGAGTTAAGAGTCCCAGATTCTATAGTGACATTTTCCAGTTTATCAAACACCAGAATATTGCTCACAGTAGTACAAGTAAAAAGAAAAAATTTTCCTATTCAATTTCAATCATGGATAAAATACATCTTACCCGATATAATATAATAATTTGTGATATGTAGATGGTTGTGAAGTCAGTCACAGTCTCGGGACGCCAGCCCTCTCATCTCTGAATTCAAATTGGAAGTAGAGGATGAAGTGTCAACTCCTTCAAGACAATGTCTCCGACGTCCGTTGGCCCGGGACGGACTGTCCAACGATCTCACTTCTGACACCAAATTGTGGTGAAAACCTTTCCCCTGGTTCTTTAACTACATATCGCTAGATTAAGATCTTGACTGTAAAAAAAAAAGTCTCTCAAATTAAAAAGCCGGCGTTGATTGGATCTTTATTTTCTGTCTGCTGCACGGGATGAGATCAGGTACAAAGCACGAACAGCATACAGGATAGTATACAGGATGGAGCAGTTAAGATGTTATATCATTCAGGGTCGTCTGCATCTTCTTCTTAATACCATACATGGTAACATCAATGGATCTTAACCTTGTTTACTAAAAACCCTCCTTTATGAACTGCAACGTTAACTGGGTGAAGAGGTTTTAGAATCTGAATGAGCCTAGGAGCTAGGGCCAGTGCTTCGTGATTTCGGTAGCAGGGGTGTTTCAGGTCCCTCCTGTTGGATGGACCTAATCCTGAAGGGTGGCCCATAATACAGTGATTTGTAGCCCTCAACAGTAGGTGGACAGTTAAGTCTTATTCTGTGGTGTTGGACTTGTATTAGGCCTGTGCAGCGGCTGCATGGTCTCTCCAGTTTAGAAGTCCTCCTCACTAGACTGAATAGCAAAAACCACATTGTCCAGCTAATGTCTTGGTCTTTGGGATGAAACAGTTTTAGGGTGTTGCCTGGATTGAAATGTACGCAGATCTGGTGCTCACTGAAATTCACCTGAGTTTCCTTGAGACCCCTGGGATGTAGGGAATGACATTACTCTTCCTGTTGCCCTCACATTCTGCAGGACACTTCTTGTTTTTTGTTCAATAAGCCCATCTGGGATAACCGCAGCTCTTAAGGGATGCCTTGATGTGTGACTATTCCCTCACCTTACCTCAATTTGTGGTGACGATGGTGTCTGCCCATGAATGTAGGGTTTGGGTCACAAAGTGGGTGGGCTCCAGTGGGTTGGGCAAATCAAAATGCAGGTAGTGGTCGGTGTGTGTTGGTTTCCCGTACACCTCTGTGTTGAGATTCTTCTGTGAGTCTTCTGTGATGTGAACTGCGTAGTCCAAAAATTGATTGCTGTTGTCAAGACCATTGTCTCGAAGAGGGGGAACAGGACAGGCAGGTGGTCAGTAAAAACTAGAAATTACACACATGGCTCTCAGTTTATGGCACTTTGACCCAGAGACAATGTTACTTTAAGGTGTAAAACTCCAGGACTGATTCTGGGCAAGATTGATTCCCACAACAGAAGAAAGGGTTCACAAGGAACTGGTAAGATGCAATATTTGGGTATGAACATGGAAACTGTGGCTGATGGTAGCAGTAAGAGGTTGGGGGCAGTCTATCTATTCAGGTCTTCATATATACTCATGGTCTCTTGAATTGCAAGCACAAGTTAGGTGCACAAGCAGTTTCTGGTGCAAGTTGGACTGCAACAGGGCTGCACTTTGTTACTGGTTCTGTGGACTGAATTTCTAAGTAAAGCCAGGTGCCTTGGGGAAAGGAAGGACAGGAGGTGGTGGTGGGTAGTCACAAGTTTGGATGGGACACAAGTTTGAGGGGCTGATTGGGGCATTGTTGTGAGGGTGGAGCTACACTGAAAGACAAGGGTTAGTCGAAGGCCAGGAGGGCCATGAAAGCCTTCTCTGCTGGCCTAAACATACTCATGAATTCATACAATTTATTAAATAAAATTGTATTATTATTATGTTATGAGTTTTACATTTAAAAAGTTGGATAAAATTGTTTTATCCAAACATATTTCAGCTGGCTAGTGGTGTCAGGTTCCAAATCTCTCAGCCTTCAGAATCAAAAGTAAAGGCTTTGCCTGCTATAAGTGAATGGACACAGGCCCTTCAGTTTACAGCACTCAGACCAATCATCTCACAAGATCATGACGTCAGGACCTTCTTGCTGGCCCTATGTAGAAGGTAACACAAACGTGACCCATGAGTGGATAAGCTCTTCTGAAAGTCTGACAATGTGATTTTGTTTGATTTTTCCTGTCTTAAAACAAAACTGACGGTAATGTCTGGCATGGTGGATTTTGAAGGGAAAAGTCTTGCTGATCTTTTTAATTTACTTTGGTTTGAAATTCTGAGTGAGAATATGGGGCAACTTTATGTATTGGCATGTTTTGCTGTACCATCCCTGTGTCCACTGCCTGTGTTGAACGCTCATCCTCGGTACTGAAGCTTTGAATGGCAGAAATACAACCAGACAGACGCAGGTGTCAGCAATAGGCTTGATATCCATCGAAAAAGACTTGCTGACAGATCTGAAACATAAAAATAAATTGTTCAAGAGAGCCATTGAATTTTTTTTTTTTGAAAAAAGTAAATAGGATTTTTGTTTTTTGTCATGGTTATTAGTTATAATATAATTTGTAACAAAATTAAATGAAAAAAAGTGGTGAGTATTTATTCAAAACCTGCGTTAAAGGTTTTAACAACAATTTACATGTTTGGGACTGCACTGATATAATCATGATATAAACCTTAGCATTAAGAATTACCTTTGTCAAACTTCACACCATACCCTAACACACTTTGCTACAGTGGTGTGGTTAAGCGATTTCTGGGAGGGAGAGATTCAGGGAACAGCGAGCTTCATTTTGACAATGCATAGCTAAGATTTCAGTTAGACAATAAATTTAGGAATAAGAACTTAAAGTCAATCCTCATCCTGACACTGACTTCAATGTTATCTATCTCCTCTGTTCCCAGTTCTTCTGACTCTAACAACTCTAATAGTGAGGAGGAGTCCATGTCAGAGGGAGAGATGGCCAAGCTGATGGAGGAAGTGGAAGAGAAGAAGAAACTAATTGGGAACATCAGAAACAAACCCTGGAGAATGAAGAGGAGGCTGACAGAGTTCAAGTGGGTTTTCATAAAATCAACAACAAAAAACAAGCTGGGTTTTCCCAAAGCTGAAAAAAAGATTGTTAACCTGGAATTTCATAAACATGACAGAGATTATCTATCTGGGTTTTCTTGAACCAGACAAATACTTTTTGAGATTCATATAAACTCTAAATAGGTTATTCTCAAGATTAAATTAGAATCTTTTTTATTTGAAAAAGCAAAATGTGTCATGTTGTTATGCATTTGCTCACAGAGAAGCTCAGCAGTTTGTGGATAAATTTGAAGGAGCTCTGGGTAAAGGTAAAGGCAGGAAATGGTACGCTTACAAGGTCATGATGATGAAGGTAAAGACAAACATATTTACTCTGATTTTCTCAGATTTTTCTTTCCTACCCCTGCCACTCCTCCAACTTCATACGTGACCTCCACATTAATCTGAAAATATTTTGTGTTTAACAGAAATGGATCAAGTTTCAGCGGGACTTTGAGAACTTCAGAACTGCCTGTATTCCCTGGGAGAGGAAAATCAAAGAAGTGGAGAGTGAGTTCTCAGCAGGCAAACTGCGACTCCCTAAAAACTACCTCCCTACTGAAAACTTCTAAAACATTATTCTCTTAGGTCACTTTGGCTCCTCTGTGGCTTCTTATTTCATCTTTCTTCGCTGGATGTACGGCATGAACCTGGTTTTGTTCGGCTTCACTTTTGGATTGGTGGTTATTCCCGAGGTCACATGACTACTTCCTGTTTCTGCAGTTTATGCTGGTGCCACGAAGATGAGAAATACATAATTAGGTTGTTTAACGACAAAAAAGGGCTGCATACGTTATGTAGGTCACCCCCTTTTGGTAGAGAGCTTTGAAAAGAAAATTACTTACCACATTATATTGCACTAATATTAACCAATAAAGATGTGAATTCTTACTTTAAAAATAATTAATTCAATTATTAAAATACAAATATTGGTTGTATAATTTTGTCAGAGTATCATATGATTCGTGACTTTTTATGATTATTATTATTTATTTTATGTTATTATTTTAAGTAGTAAATATAATTGACATCATATTTCTTTATTATATTATACACATTGGTGGGGGATGTTTTTTATTATTAATAAAAACATTAATATGTATAAAACTTTTTTTATACATTTATATATATTGTTTTCCACAGGTATTAATGGGCCTGCCTTATGGTTCAATTCCCAGGAAAACAGTTCCCAGAGCAGAACAGGACACGGCTCAGGATTATTCTGTTCTCATGGACTTTAATGTGAGTCTGAAAGATGAGGAAGATAATGACACTGAGCACAAATCTGCAAAAAACATAACTGTAAATGTGAATCTCATTTTTAGGGCTACTGCAAGTATTCTGTGTTGTTTTACGGTTACTACAACAGCCAGAGGACCATTGGTCTCCTGAAGTTCAGACTGCCCCTGTCCTACTTCATGGTTGGCATTGGAACCTTTGGCTATAGTCTAATGGTCGTCATTCGCACGTGAGCTGCACACAAATCATTACGTTTACTTCTTGTAATTTTACTGTGGAATCCTAGGCAGACTAGTCTAATTTTTGGTGTCTCAGCAGTAGTCCTGCAGTATACCAGCAGTACTTCAGCGGTAGACCTAGAGTAGTCGAGCAGTAAACCAGTGGAGGTCCAGCAGTAAACCAGCAGTAGTCCTACAGTAGACTAACAGTAGTCCAGAGGGATAACAGCAGTAGGCCAGCAGTAGACTAGCAGAGACCTGCAGTAGCTCAGCAGTTTTTCAGTAGTGGACCTTAAGTTGACTAGCAGTAAACCAGCATTAGACGAGCAGTAACCTAACAGTAGTCTAGTAGTATAGACAAGAAGTAGACCTACAGTCAACTTGCAGTAGACCAGCAGTAAACCCCAGAAGACCAGAAGTAGACTAGCAGTAGATTTGCAGCACCTTTTTTTCTATGAATTGAAACCAATGATTTCCTACGAGGATTTTGGTTGTCAAGTTTTACTTTTTTCTTTTTCTTTGTCAAGTTTATTTAAAAAATTTAAAAGTTTTTAAAAATTTTAAAAACAAATTCCTTATACCAAAAATATAGCGAAAAAATTGATTCATCTACCAATCAATTTTTGACATATTTATGGATAATAATATTCTTGGACCGCTGTTCTCATCATGACGTCTGAATATGACTGTAAATTCTAAAATTAAAATGCTTTCTCCCCATGACCTTAAATTATTGACGTTAGTAATCTACTGTAGAGTCTACATTGTGTGATAAACATATATTTTCAGAATGGCCAAGAATGCAGATGTTGGCGGTGGTGATGGAGACGAAGGAGAATTCACGTTTGCCTGGAAGATGTTCACCAGCTGGGATTATCTGATTGGAAATGCAGAAACAGCAGATAACAAGTATGCTTCCATTACCACCAGCTTCAAGGTAAACACACACACAGCTAACTCTTTCATTGGATTGAGGTGGACAATTGATCTTTTTCACAGTCATAATAATATGAATCATTTCATATAGTTTTTAGTAGCTTAACACATAGCTAAAGATATAATGACGTACCTTGGAGTTTGCTCAAAATAACCCTCATCCAAGTATTACAGCCACAACAAGGGTTGTCATCATCCCCTGCTCATAAACTCTGGTTTTGTTATTTCGTCTGCCAACAGGAGTCCATCGTAGACGAGCAGGAGAACCAGAAAGACGAAAACATCCACCTTCGCCGGTTCCTCAGAGTTCTGGCTAATTTCCTGATCACCTGTAGCCTTGGAGGCAGCGGCTACCTTATCTATTTTGTGGTAAAAAGATCACAGGACTTCGCCAACAGAGACGACCTCAGCTGGTATGAGAAGAATGAGGTAAAGGACATTGGACCAGACATAAAAGCTAAGCTTCGGTTAAACAAAGCTATTGATTATATGACAATACAAAGGAATGAAGGATGATAATGTCTGACATGAGCTTCAAAACTAAATTTTCAAAACTTGTCCCTTTAAATTACCTCACTTTTTTCAGCTTGAGATCATCATGTCTTTGCTGGGTCTGGTCTGTCCTCCTCTATTTGAGACTATTGCGGAGTTGGAGGATTACCATCCACGGATTGCACTCAAGTGGCAGCTGGGAAGAATTTTCGCCCTCTTCCTCGGAAACCTCTACACCTTCCTTTTCGCTCTGTTTGATGAAGTCAACACCAAGGTGTGATACTCATTAACCCCTGTGTTTTACAAAGCCATGACTGAGTCTCACTTTAGATCAACAATATTCTACAAAACAAATATTTATTTTTTGCCAAAAAGTAATTTAAATAAATGTATCTGTTAGTAATAAATAAAAAGGCAAATGAGGATAAATGTTTCTAAGAATATTTGAAAGGTTAATTCCAAAAAAACCTAATGGCTAGCAAACTTTGTAATATAATTTATTAGATAAGCGGCTATTAGGGGTGTTCAAACTATTAGTTTTGGATCGGTTATTCGTCTGTGACTTACACAATCTGAGTGCACCGGACCAAAAAGCGCCAAACGAACTATAATGCAGTAAAACGGTCCGATTTTTCACACGGATCGGTTTCCTGTTCCGTGGCCATGCCCACAAATGACATCACATCAAATAGGCGAGATATTGGCCGCTTCCGCCCACTACAGCGGCGAGCCTACAGACACATAAATACATCTTCTATTCACACATGTCTGACTGGAGGTTGTGTCTCTTGGGGGGTGTGATCTGTGACGTCGGCTGATTTGATTGGAGTTTAGGTTGTGGGTTTTACTCTGCTCTGAGCAACATGGCAGACAACATAGATGAAACTTACAGCGTTTCTCAGTTAAAATCAAAGGTTTTGACTTCATTTGTTTTGTTTTTTTCAAGAAGGATGGAAAGATAGATAAAAGCAATGCAATTTACCGACTCTGTAGAGCGACAATTAAATACACTGGAGGTCCAACAAACCTTAGCAATCACCTGGAGAGATGGCGTGTGGGACTGATTACTGGGTGACTGTGACGCTGGTACGGCAGGAACCACCAGTAGTCAGAGAAGCCGACAGAATGAAATAAAAAAGTTTTTCCAACCACAGTTTGGCAATAACTCGGTAAAGTCCAAGGCAAAAATGGAATCTATTGCTCGTTATATAACAAAACAATGTCCTGTGAGATAATCTGGTTACAGGAGTGCTGTCTACAGCTAAACCTTTCTAAAACTGTAAGCATGTATTTCACTAAAATAAGTTAAGTGTCACCTGATCCTGATATGCTTGTTAACGGAGATAAAATACAAATTGTCAATCAATTGAAATATATTGTGTTAATATTAGATTCACAGCTCTCATTTAAAGGCCATATTGACAAATTATGTAAATGTTATTGTGACATTAATTGTAAGAAGGTGTCTGCAAATGTATTTCCTATTGTATATGTATTGTGGACTTCTTGCCTTGTTACATCAAGGCCAGGGGACTACAGATAAAAGCTGACCTCTGGATGACTCTTTTATATATAACCATGTGTTTGTGAAATTCCATTTTACCCTTTTAAATAAACTAAACTAAAAAAGACTGGCAGCTGTATAGTGTTGTTGAAAACGGAGTTGCAACATTTTTTTCAAGATTCCAAAAAACTAATCAAACTGAACCGAATCGGATCGAACTGCATCGATCGTTTGATATCTTTTATGAATCGTTCCTAAATCGGATCGTTATGTGAGTGAATCGTCACACCCCTAATAGATATTTTAATAAAGTTGGCCAGAATTGACTTTCAGTAAAAGAAAGTAAGACAATGAAGCCAAGTTTGTATTGGCTAATTTGAAGTTCAAAATTGATGTGCCCTTCACTTTGGCCCAGAGGCAATGTCTCTGTCTATTGGTGTGAAACTCCAGGGTTCACCTCCTGGGCAAGTTCAAATACTGGTTAGGCCTGTTGACTTCCAGTGGGCTCACAACCTTCAGGTAGGAACATTATGGTGCATTGTGATTTGGGTGGCAGTTGTGACTGCTGCCCCGCGACCCAGTAATGGATATGTGTACGAAAATGGATAAATTGATGTAAAACTTAAACTTGGGGAAAAGGGTATGATATAAAAGGGTGTGGTGGGAATAAAACATATTTGACAATATTCACGTCTAGTGTTGCTTCATTTCAGCTGGAAGAAGAGCAATCCATTCAAAACGCCTCAATCTGGGCCATGAAGGAATACTATGCCAATTTCTCACAAATGGTCAATGACTCAGAAGCCACACCTCCACCCATGGAACCCGCTGATGTCATCAGAGGACCCTGTTGGGAAACGGCTGTTGGAATTGTAAGAAATGCAATGATGAAATGTCAGATTGGTTTAGTTACACATGACACATGACCCTTTACCTGCAGGAGTTTGTCAAGCTGACCGTCTCAGACATCCAGGTGACCTACCTGACCATCCTGATCGGAGACTTTGCCAGAGCGGTCATCGTCAGATTCCTCAACTACTGCTGGTGCTGGGACCTGGAGGCTGGATTTGTAAGATTAGAATTAAGATTAAATAATCTACACCATATGACTACAATAAAATAGAGGATAATAAAAGAAAACTGAAAAAATAAATAACTTTCTATCCACTTTTAAACTCTGAAACTGTTTGAGGAATAAGAGGAGAGTCGATATTAATGCATTCCATAATATTAAAACGTTTATACAATTTATAAGAGATTTAAAATAAATACAACAAATAGTATAGAGTGCTGTGGAAGTCTGTGAGTACTCTGAACACCAATCACTCAGATAAAGTTTGATACAGAGTTTTATTTTTCCAGCTAGACAACAGTTACCCGGCTGTACGGCTTTGTCAGCCTCACACACACACAGAGCTCAGTCTCTGCTCTGTCCAGTCCCACACAGAATGTGTCTCTTTGATTGTCCGTCATCTCCCCCTCCTGTGAACCCGGCTCCTACTTATGACAGGAGAGGAACAATTAGTGGAAGTGTCACCACCTGTGCCCAGTGCAGCATCAGCCTCGCCATCTGTACTCCCGGCCTGTGAATGACATTAAAGTTATATGGTTGCAACGCCAGGTACCACTGTGTGATCCTGGCGTTGCTGTCCTTCATGCGGTGGAGCCACTGGAGCGGAGCGTGGTCCGAGCAGAGAGTGAAAGGACATCCCAGGAGGTAATAACGCAGGGCGCCGACCACCCATCTGATGGCCGACTCTCCCTGTCGGACAGCTTCCGGCTGATGTAGACGACGGGTCGGTCGGTGCCCTGCACCCACTGGGACAACACTGCCCCCAGCCCTCTGCCCGACGCGTCAGTCTGCAGCATAAAAGGGAGAGAAAAATTAGGGGTAAATAAGAGTGGCTTACCACAGAGAGCCCGTTTCAGCTGCTCAAACGCCCGCTGGCACGGCTCCGTCCACTGGACCAGATCTGAGGCACTCTTACGGGTCAGGTCCGTCAGGGGGCTGGCCAGATCTGCAAACTGTGGGATGAATCGTTGGTAATATCCCACTAGCCCCAAGAACTGCCTGACCTCCTTTTTAGACTTGGGACGTGGGCAGGATGCGATCGCTGCTGTCTTATCCAGCTGCGGACGCACCTGACCCCGCCCCAAGCAGTGTCCCAGATACCGTACCTCCCTCCGTCCAACTGCACACTTACCTGTGTTGGCCGTGAGCCCCGCCTGCCTCAAGGACTGTAACACCGCTGTTACGTGCTGCATGTGTTCCGTCCAGCTGCCACTATGGATGATGACATCATCCAAATACGCAGCAGTGTAGGCAGCATGTGGGCGGAGCACTCTGTCCATGAGGCGTTGGAAGTGGCCGGGGCACCAAACAACCCGAATGGCAGTGTAACAAATTGGTACAAACTGTACGGAGTGGAGAACGCCGATTTCTCCTTAGATTCTGGCGATAAGGGAATCTGCCAGTAACCTTTGGTTAAATCCAATGTCATATAAAATTGAGCCGTACCAAGCCGATCCAAGAGTTCGTCCACCCGGGGCATTGGATACGCATCAAATTGTGACACCTCGTTGACTTTCCTGTAGTCAACACAGAACCGGACAGACCCGTCTTTCTTACCCACCAGAACTACGGGGCTTCTCCAAGCGCTGTGTGACTCTTCAATAACTCTCATTTCCAGCATCTGTTTTAGTTCCTCCTGCACCACTTTACGTTTGTGCATAGGAAGACGGTACGGCCGTGAACGCACCGTCACACCCAGCGGTGTTTCTATGTGATGTTGTATGAGAGTGGTGCGCCCTGGAAGAAAGAACACATCAGAAAATTTCTGTTGGAGCCCTTCCACGTTCGCTTTCTGAGCCGACGTGAGGGATTCAAAAGGGGAAAACCCTGTGGAGGACTGGGGAACCTCCCGCACTGCAAATAACAGGGGATCTAACCACTTATCCCAACTTGGACTGTCCTCCTGAATGAACTTCCGGATCATAGATTTCAGCATCTTATTCAGCCGCTCCACCAGGCCGTCAGTCTGAGGGTGGTAGACGCTGGTCCGAATAGACTTGATACCTAATAACCGGTACAGTTCTTTCAGTGTCCGTGACATGAGAGATGTTCCCTGATCTGTCAGAATCTCTTTCGGGATTCCGACCCACGAGATGATCTGGAAAAGCGCATCAGCAACACTCTTTGCAGAAATATTACGCAGTGCCACGGCTTCCGGATATCTCGTGGCGTAGTCTATGACTACCAGAACAAAACAGTACCCACGTGCACTGCAGTGAAACGGCCCGATGACGTCCATTCCAATACGCTGGAACGGAACCTCCATCAGCGGCAGTGGCCGCAGCGGTGCACGCGGAGTGGCGGGCGGGTTTACCATCTGGCACTCAAGGCATGACGCGCAGAACCGCCGCACATCCCCGTGAATACCAGGCCAGTAAAACCGATCAGTGATGCAGTCTAGCGTTTTCTGGCTGCCCATGTGACCAGCCATTGGATGATGATGAGCTGCCTGGAGTATAACCTCCCGGTGACTCCTCGGTACCAACAGCTGGGTGCATGTGCTGCCGCCACGCGTCTCAAGGCACACTCTATACAATCTGTCCCTGATCATAATAAAGTACGGAAATGATAATGCAGACCCAAGTCTCACAAGCTGGCCATCAATTTTTACCACTTGATCAAAAGCAGCGCGTAAGGTGTTATCACACGCCTGCTCTAATGGAAAATCCTCAACGGGACTGAACACAGGTGCGCGCCGAGCCGCTGCCACTGGCTCCACGCGCTCCTGCTGCGCCTCCGCTGAGGTTGCAGTGAGCACTACATCTACATTACAAAATTAGTTACTTCGAAAGCAACTGGACATAGTAGGTTTCTTGAAGACGTTTCACCTCTCATCCAAGAGGCTTCTTCAGTTCTAACCGACTATAGGGGAGACCTGGTATTTAACCTCAAACGAGGCTGCATACCTGTAAAAGGGGGTTGTTGTAGAACAAAGGCTATAAGAGAGAGGTGGGGTTACAGGGAGATGTGACCTGTTCGTACCCAGCCGTTTGTTGAGTTAGAGGTGTGAATGGTGGTGTGGGGGGAAGTGTTAGTATCACTTGTTCCCCTCCTTTGTGATGGATCCCTGGTCTGATGACTGGAGAATTTTCTGGGTAGAAAATTCAAAACAACTTTGTAAGTGGATGAAAGGTTGTGTCTTAGTCCTCCCCTCTGTTGAGAGAAGGTTTCTCCAGGTTGACGTAGATGGCTTCCTTCACTCCTCTTTCAAACCATCTGTCTTCTCTGGCCAGGATTTGGACTTCTTCATCCACAAAACTGTGTCCCTTCTCTTCCAGATGTAAATAAACAGCAGAGTCCTGTCCTGATAGGTTGGGTCTTCTGTGTTGTTGCATACGTTTCCCCTGTAGGTCTCCCCTGTAGTCGGTTAGAACTGAAGAAGCCTCTTGGATGAGAGGTGAAACGTCTTCAAGAAACCTACTATGTCCAGTTGCTTTCGAAGTAACTAATTTTGGATTGAATTACCTGGATGACTGAGAATCTACACAGACATGTTGCATCTACATTATCATTTCTGGATGATTGTGTACCAGTCCTGAGTTGTTTTTCAAAACCCAGCTAATCAGTTCCCAATACTACAGAGTGTGAGAGCCTGGAGCTGATCGCAAAACTGACGTGCCACTCCTTCCCGTCACAGCGAATGGTAACCGCTGTAACCGAGTACCGGTGGACATCGCCGTGCACACACTTTACCTTCACCACAGCCCGTCTATCAAAAGCCCCGGGTGGAATCAGGCTTGCATGAATTAGAGACTGTTGACAGCCTGAATCCAAGATTGCCTGATGTACAGTATACACCCCTGGATCCTTACCGGAACGCTGTATGTCCCTCTGGATCGGGAGAGGGGCGCTAGGGTTCCGTCCACCTGGATCACCTGCCCGACCTCCAATAATGGACCTGTATGAACCTGTATGCGACAAGAGGAGGAAATCTTAGAGGGTTTTTTTTGCTCAGCCCGGTGCTGGAGAGACTCAGTGGTCACGTGAGAGGGCACTGTCCTCCATCGTGGCATCGGAGTGGGGCGGACCCTCGGCGTCGTGGCTTCTTCTCCTGGCTGTGGGAAATGAACTGCAAGATGGTCCTCTGCCAGGGTAACTGCCTCCTGCAGGCTGCATGGCCGATGGCACCGGACCCAGTCCATAGATGGTCGTGGAAGCCCCCCGATGAACTGCTCCAGCACCACACATTCCAGCATCCACGCCTCGCCTGCTGAGTCCCCCGGCTGCAGCCACCTGGCGGCTGAATCCCACAACTGCTGGGCGAAGGTGAAGGGACAGTCTGCCTCTCCCATCCTCGCTCCCCGAAACTGACGTCGGTGGTCCTCGGGGGAGTAACCCAGGCGATCCAGAACTGCCTTCCTGACGTCTTGGTAACGCCCCCTAGCGGCTGCCGGCAGGGCTAACGCTGCAGTCTGGGCGTCTCCGGAGAGCAGCGGCAGCAGACGAACCGCCCACTCCACCTCTGGCCAGCCACACGCCGCTGCAGTCGTGGTGAAGGCATCCAAAAAAGACTGCGGGTCATCCGTCTCCGTCATCCGCTGAAGGGTAAAGCCCGCCAGGGTGACCCCTGCTGTCAGAGATGACGTCTCCTGCCCTGCCCTGGTCAACTGCTGGGCGAGGACCCCAAGCTGTGCGCGCACCTCCGCCACCTGCTGCTGGTGAGCCACCACCTGGTCCCGGTGCATCAATTACGTTAGAATTTCTAACTGTATTTCTGTCATGGTGTTCAGGCTAGTTGGGCGCCAATTGTGGAAGTCCGTGAGTACTCTGAACACCAATCACTCAGATAAAGTTTGATACAGAGTTTTATTTTTCCAGCTAGACAACAGTTACCCGGCTGTACGGCTTTGTAAGCCTAACTCACACACAGAGCTCAGTCTCTGCTCTGTCCAGTCCCACACAGAATGTGTCTCTTTGATTGTCCGTCATCCCCCCCGTGAACCTGGCTCCTACTTATGACAGGAGAGGAACAATTAGTGGAAGTGTCACCACCTGTGCACAGTGCAGCATCAGCCTCGCCACTCACCTGTTCTCTCAGCTGCAGCTGTGCGCTAACCACTGCCCCGCCCTCACAAGTGCATAGAAAGTATTGACTTGAATGAAGGATGGGTGGGCAACCTTTCTTCAAATTCAAAAACCTGTTGCCTGCAGCTGCAACAGTGCCAGGGATTTAATCAGGGGTGGGCAAACTAAGGCCCGGGGGCCACATGCGGCCCGTTGAGCCTTTTTATGCAGCCCGCCATCCTTGTCCAAATTAAATAATTTATTCATATTATAATTAAACTTCCGACTTTTACGTACAATGCCTGCGTTTCCCCAGTAGATCACATAATAAAGGCTATTAGAAATGTAGTATTTTGGGTTTGATACATGACTTTTACTTGCCATTTATCTTAGCTTATATGAACGATCCATCTCTCTGCTCTTGACTCGGCCCCGTGCCTAATTTTAGGAGAAATTGTGGCCCGCAGGTCAAAAAGTTTGCCCACCCCTGGATTTAATCAATGTGTTTTATTTGGTGAAAGTGGACCGTTCGAGGGAGAGCAGTAGCCGGGGGGAAAAGACTACGTTGTCAGTGGAAGAGCACATGGACTATGACAACGATGTGGACATAAAGATTATTTTTGGTTATGTTTCTAGCAGACATGAGCCCCAGTGTATAGTATAGCAAAGAATAAATATACACTCACCTGCCACTTTATTAGGTACACTATGCTAGCATTCCTCAGAGAGTTTGGTCCATATTGACATGATGGCATCACACAGTTGCCACAGATTTGTTGGCTGCACATCCATGATGTGAATCTCCCGTTCCACCACATCCCAAAGATGCTCTATTGGATTGAGATCTGGTGACTGTGGAGGCCATTTGAGTACAGTGGACTCATTGTCTAATCAAGAAACCAGTCTGAGATGATTCTAGCTTTATGACATGTCACATTATCCTGCTGAAAGTTGCCATCATAAGTAGGGTACATTGTGGTCATAAAGGGATGGACAACAACAGCAACAATACTCAGGTAGGCTGTGGCGTTGCAACGATGCTCAATTGATACCAAGGGACCCAAAGAGTGCCAAGAAAATATTCCCCACACCATTACACCACCTCCACCAGCCTAAACCGTTGATACAACGGTTCCGAATGTCGCAGCAGACCAAGTAACGAATGTCGCATCAGACCAAGTAACGTTTTTCCAATTTTCTATTGTCCAATTTTGATGAGCTTGTGCAAATTGTAGCCTCAGTTTCCTGTTCTTAGCTGAAGGAGAGGCACCCAGTGTGGTCTTCTGCTGCTGCAGCCCAGATGCCTCAAAGTTCGACGTACTGTGTGTTCAGAGATGCTCTTCTGCCATGTTTCATGTTATTTTTGTTTTGTTTACTTTAAATTGTAGCCTTCGTACGGAGAGTTTGACATCAGTGGCAATGTCCTTGGCCTGGTCTTCAATCAGGGAATGATCTGGTACACACATACACACTCAATGTGTACTTAACTCAATGTGTACTTTACTTTATTCTCACTTTTCCTTGATTAAAACCTCTAAAATAAACATTTACTCTCGAAATCATTAATACTCATCCAGGCTAAACAAATTGTTTTCACCTCCAAAGAGATTTTTATTGTACTAAGACAGTTGACTCGCTATATCTATATGAAAACATTTTATACATATAGACATTCGTTCCACAATATACAAAATTACTCTATTTTAAACAGATAAATGTGAATATGTGTATGTGAGTTCCTAAAAATAAAATTACTTAAAAAATCAAATTAATAGTTATCAGTGTGAAGCTCTTGCATTTACTTGATCAGCAATTTTTTTGCTAGCTCTTCCCCTCTGCAGGTTGGTGGCAAAAGCACCGCTTTGGGCATTTATGGTATTTAAAATTCCTTTCAACTCTGGAATATGTTGCCCATAGAGCACTCAATTTTTTCCCAGGAGTTGGATAAAAACGAGGCAAAATAGTGCCATATATTTGACAAAGAGCCCAGAGCTAAGAAATGGTCTTGACAAAGCATGTTGATAACTGCTATTGCTGCTATACAGTTTAACTCTGAATGGTGGCTTTAAATTGAGTAAAGCCACACCATGAGTACTGGGCCTGGGTATAAGCCTAGAAATGTTCACAGCCCTGCAATGAAGATACAGTATCATAGTGAATCTGACTGTTCCTATAATTGAAAAGCAACATACACACATTTCTTTAACTCTCATTCTCCTCTGTGACATGACCATCTTCTTAGGATGGGGGCCTTCTACGCTCCTGGTCTAGTCGGTATCAACGTCCTTCGCCTACTCAGCTCCATGTATTACCAGTGCTGGGCTGTCATGGCCACCAACGTCCCCCACGAGCGAGTGTTCAAGGCATCAAAGTCCAACAATTTCTATATGGGTCTGCTGCTGCTCATCCTCTTCCTCAGCCTCCTGCCGGTTGTTTACACTGTCATGTCGCTGCCACCATCCTTTGACTGCGGGCCCTTCAGGTAAACCCATCAACAAAAGCCCTCTGATATGAGGACTGCTGTGAAAGATTGCAGGAGCTCTTCAGTACAGTAGGCGCTGTTGTCAATGTGTGCAGTGGAAAGACAAAAATGTATGATGTCATAATGGAGACCATCGACCTGGATCTGCCTGCCTTCATGGGATCACTGTTCAGCTACGCTGCCAATCCAGGGTTAATTATACCAGCAGTGCTTCTCATGGTGTGAGTATGGGGAACACAATGAGTAAGCTTGGGTCTATAGGGCCAGGGGGTATTTATCAATATTATGTTTGTGTGTATTCTTCTGCTTCTTTTTCTTGTTAAGTGCCTTAACGGCTGTTATGATCTGGCACCATAAACAAATAAAAGTTAAAGTTGAAGTTAAGCTGCAACAACCTTTTTGTTGCCGTTTGTCTTTAACGGAGAGCTGTCGCTGTAAGGTTAAATTTTTGCATTTATTGTTCTCAACTATATGTGGCTGGGCTTCCTAGATTCTGTAAGGCCATACATTGTAAAAATGCCTACCAGGAAGAATGGACAACACACCTTGGCTTTTTTGGCACATTATCTTTGTTTCTAGTATGCTTTGGGAGATTATCTCCACCAAATGCGAGGGCAGGAGGTACAGATTGTACAGCCTGAAAATGCGTAAACCACTGTC
Organism: Paraplagusia blochii; assembly: GCA_016785265.1. NCBI lineage: Eukaryota > Metazoa > Chordata > Actinopteri > Pleuronectiformes > Cynoglossidae > Paraplagusia > Paraplagusia blochii. Next base: position 242,336 of record JAFBJS010055027.1, on the reverse strand, counting down.
CAGCACACTGAGTTTGCCTTGCCATGGAATGCACTTTACAAACAAAACTGAATTGAATTTTGACAAGCACACTACTGGTGATCAGAAGAGTTCTTAGACTGTTCTGGAATCTGTGATGCGCCAAGGAACCCCTCCCTTGGTGCTTCACGGATTCCAGAACAGTCTAAGGACTCTTCTGATTCTCTCATGTGTTCAGAACCTAAACATACAAAACCAACTGCCTCAGGAAGAGCTATTAAACACTTTTAAAATTCCCGCATTCTTCCTCCTGCGGTGTTTAGTGGGAACAATTTTGCTACTTTGAGGCCATGCTCAGCACCATATACCGCCAGATATGCACTAGTAAAGCAATGCTTCATACAGTAGCCTCAGGTTATTGTGCTGCTTGCTGTCCAAATGCATTGCTACACCACTGCTCAATTTGCATTCTGCTGACGGCGGAAGGTGTCCATCTAGAGGACAAATGTTGTGTTTTCTGTGGTTGTTCAGGCTCAAATGTCTTTATCTTATGATTAGTTGTTTCGCCGTCTTTTTTTCCTTATCCAGATAAAAATCCATGCCTTCTGAGGGCCCTTCGGACTTCTAGGGTTTGAGGCACAGCTAATGCTTGACAAACCACTGCCACCTCTTTCTTTGACCTATTACATTTAAAATACTGTACTATTTTGATGGATACCAGATCTACAATCAACATTTTATGTTCAGTGGAAATGTCTTTGCTGACACATTTTCTGTTACTTTGCTACTGTTGCCAAAAACAACATGTGTAAATGAAGGTCACAGTGAATCCGAAATGCTCCAATTATTTGCACAACAAAATTATTACAGCAGCACAAATACATGTAACATGTAAAATATTTCATTCAAAAAGAAAATCTAACCACCCATTAACTAGTGCAGGTTAAATTCAAGTCAAAAGCCCTTTACAATTGCAGTTTAGACACCTACAACATATTGTTCCTACTTTTATACCTGTTAGACATATTTGAATATGCCACCTAGTGTAAAAAATGAAATTACAACACAAACAAAAACGGAATTACAACACAAACAAGAATTTTTTTTTTACTACATATATATATAATATATATACATACACATAGTCTTTGACTGAACTTTGAAAAAGTGCTTTATGAAAGAATAAAAAAACTCCACCACAACTGCAACATAAATTTAAGTGGCTAAGCCTAACCTTAAAAAGTTCAAACAGTGATAAGTTTGACTAAATGGTGCAGACTCATAATTAATGTAAGCCACAATGTAACTAAAAGGTAGCCATAATTGAATGATGAGCCGCTAAAGAACTGAAAGTTTGTCCAAAGGGAACTTAAAAGTGATTTAAAATTGAATTGAAAGTGATGCTCTTTTCCCACAGACTGGCCATCTACTATCTGAACTCTGTATCTGAGGCCTACAAAAATTCCAACATGGAGCTAAAGAAAAAGATGCAGATGGTGAGTTGTTTTAAATAGTTTTTACATCAGGGGTATCCAAATGTTTTTATGTGAGGCAAATACAGAAAAAAATATAATCAAGGACTGGGCAACACAGTGAGGTGATATATTAACATACAATTGCTGTGTGTATTTCTAACTCACCTGTATTGCTAAGACAATTGCACTCATTGAGAGCAGTGATGTTGTCCCTTGGACTGATCAGGAGGAGGTTTAGTGGTTGACACATGCAGGACTTGACAGAGATGGCTATCAGCTGTTTTGGTTCTCAGTGTGTATTTGTTCATATTTAACTGAAAATAATGTTTTTTCACATTTGTATGTTGAGGCAAATCCATTGGTTTTTTTTTTGGCGCGGCATCTCATCAGAGGAAACTTTGCATTATCCAACCCTAGTAAAAGCTCATCTTGACTATAAAGAAAATCATCAACATTTTATTTTTTATTTTTTATCCACTTTGTCTGTATTCATCAGGAAGGGGGTCAAGAACACCATGATTTGTTTTTAATGACAGCATTTATGTGAGGTTGGACTGTGGAAAAGCCGCCAAACAGATATTTGTGGATAAACTCACATTGTTGAAATCCTGCACCTTTTTCCAGATATACAGTATTATTTCTGTGACTTGCACACTTTGGACACTGCTTTGAGAAATCAGAATAATGGTTTGCTGAGCTGTGCAATACGTTGGGAAACTACATGGCTTGCTTGACTTCCTGTGGTTGTTTGGCATAGGAGCACACTGTAAAGCGGAATTTGCTGAAGGCCAAAAAAAGGTTACCGTAGTTTGGACACCGCCGTTCCATGTGAACTAAACAAATTAATTAATCTCATTGCTGCCTCCTGTGGGCAACTATTATTACAAATTGTAATCTAAAATAAGGAGTTCATTGTGTGTCGTAAAAAATTGTAACTCAAGGCTACAGTCAACAATATTAACATCTATGTTTCTTCATTTTAGGCACGGGATGAAGAGAAGAACCGCAGGAACAACATGGACAGTACCAACCAGGTCTTAAAAGACCTGGAAGACCTGCTGCCAAACCGCTCTTTGGCTCAATCTGCTGTACCACCAGAGCTTGGTCACTAAAACATTTAAAGTTTGACAGTATAGATATTTTTCAGCAAATAATTGGAAAAAGTCACTTGCATCTTTTCCACTAACTATTTTATTTTATATATGTTAGGAGCCAAGGAAACTTTAAAACTATTTTGTACCTTACAGATTCTTCCTTGTTCATCAGTGACTTTCTTGACCTCCACAGAAAACCCACCAGAACCAGAACCAAAGCCAACAAAGACCAGGCCTGGTAAAGGAGTGAACCTGCAGAAAGATGTGGCCCTGGCTTCACCCAACCCCAACAGTCAGAGACCAGTAAACCGGGCTCCAGGTCCCAAACCAGGACTGGGACCTGGAGCAGGACGGGGCCATGGCAGAGGACCAATGACATAACAATCTACTCAGACCTGCATTTATTTTCAAAAATCTGTATCCTAATCAGAAATACTTGATCCTTTTAAGTAGTAGGTAAACAAAGATATGATAACATATAATCTTAATTCTTAACTCTTAAAAGAGTATAGTTACAGATAATATATATAATGTATTTAGAAAAAAGTCAGATATTTTACAATGACATAGGCAAAAATATTGACCAGAGTAAATGAGCCCTGAACAATTTGGACTGATATGAATATTGATATAAACTGGGCAACAATGTCAACTAAGTCGTTACACAGTAAACCATCAATGCATATTGAAAGAAATATTAAACAATGTTTTAAAGATCAATAAAACAAAAGACTGAACAGATCGCCTTAGTATTATTCACCTGAAATATTCAACGGTAAAAGTTTTGCATTATTGTAGTCCAGTTGGAGTCTGGCGTCTGTGCATATGGTGGCAGACTGTGTTTTCTATGATAAAAAGTTTGGATTACTATTTAATGATTTTTTCATAATAGTGTTTCTTTTAAATAAACATATTTACTTTACATTGTTATTACATCATTATTTTGCACACATTGATAGAGTATATGGTGTAAGTGGGACTCTGGAAAACCTTTTATTTTCAAACCAAATTTGTGTGGGTTAAAAATCATGTTTAGCTAAATGAAAAAAATATGAAAAGTCAAAAAGAATAAGAGTAGTATTTACTCAAAACATTGCGCTGATTAAAAACTGGGATGGGTTTGCTGAAGGCACAGCTTAGCATTCTTTGGTTTGATTATAACAGGAGTCATTGGAAAATCCTCACAGAAAAAAAAACAAATGCACATGTGTGTGAGCAGCATTCCACACTTTTCAGTAGACCCCATATTTAGAAGCTTCTGCAGTAGCAAAAACAGTGCTTCTAGTGGCCATTTCCAACAGAGTCCAGCATTCATTATTCGACAGTAGACTTCCACTCTTCAAGCCAAAGTTAGACAAATACTACTTTCAAAAGTAGACTTAAGGCTTTTCTTTTTGACTGCGCCCATGGTGGCATATAGGTCCAGCTGTAGATCCCTTGTGGGTCCCATTGTTGCCCTCTATCTCTTTCTCCCTTCTTTTTCTAATTCAACTTTCTATTCTACTATCTATTATTTGTGGTAGACTTAACATCTCTTGCCGGGGACCGTGCATCTCCGGAGTCTTTACTCTTTCCCTAGAGTCCCATTGCCCTGGGCACTGACACAGGACTCTGCCTGCACATCTTTGGCCCAACTCCCCAAGCACCCTACTGTCTGATCTGGACTCTGGACTTCGTCTTATGGAGCATATGAGCTTGATTGGAGCCTGAATAGACTTTAGAGTGCCCTTCTTTTATTTGTAGACCTTAAAGAAATTTTAGTTTTTTACCTTCTAATGTTTAGTTAGCCTGCCTGGCCGTCCTGGGTGAGGATCCCCTGCACTGAGTTTTCTTCCTTTTTTCCCTTTCTGGGTTTTTGAGAGTTGTTCCTCAGCCAGTGTGAGGGTCTATAAGGGCAGGGGCTATCTCTATATATTCTTTGTATTCTTGTTTTTATGCATGCATGCTTGTTTGTAAAGTGCCTTGAGATAACAGTTGTTATGATCTGGCACTATAAACAAATAAAAGTTGAAGTTGACATATTTAATGACCACACATCATACACCCCCTACACGTTCCTATTACTTGTGCGCGTGTGTGTGCGAGTGTGTGTGTGTGTGTCTGTGTGTGCATGGCACACAGAACATCAATTTCCACACTTTCCTGGACATCTTATACGTAATAGAAATGTGTGTGGGGGGCATGTGGTCATTAAATATGTATTCTGATATATGTTCTTCTCAGAATGAGCTAGTTAGTGAATCTCAGTTTGAAAAACCAAATAATTCAATCATTTTTCTTTCTTTTTTTTTCAGGGTAAATTAGCTGCCTATATCGGAAATCTTATATCGGATATCCCAACAAGATGTAATGAGATATGTATCACAAAATAATGTAATACAGTAATCAGGGGACAACACAGACAGGAAGGTTTGGAGAAAAAGTTGGAGATGCCAGATTAAGATTGGTTTGGACATGTTCAGAGGAGGGACAGTCATTATATTTGTAGAAGAATGATCTTAGAGATGGCGCTTACCAGGTAGGAGACAAAGAAGAAGATTTATGAATGCAATGAGAGAGGACATGGAGACAGTTGGAGTTAGAGTTGAAAGAGTTGAGTTGAGGACAGGGTGAGATGGAATTTTTGGACTCGCTGTGTTAACCCCTGAGTAAAGGGATAAGCTGAAAGGAAAAGAAAAAGAAGTATTGCGAAATAACATAAAAACTTATCGCGAAAATGCCGTGATACTGGAACTCTTTTTTAGTATCACGGTATTGTGTGGCAGCCTGGCATCAATACGCTTCCGTAGAAATAGATAACTAGCATGTCACAAATGAAAAAAAAAAAAAAAACGTGTCTTGCTGCATTTTTAAAGGTGTTTGGTTAAAGGGTGAAGCAGTAACAGGCACTTACCCAACCAGTCAGAAATGTCTGTCAGCTCAGAAGAATGCGCCCTTTGAGAGAAAGCTGCGGATTGGCTAAGCCAGAGCAGGTGCAAGCAAATATAGGTGGAGACGCAATGAGAATCGGACAGACAACACGGACAGAAGACGACTGCTGGTGTTGTTACTGCTCAGGTTAGACCGCCTTTACACAAATATGAGACATCAGCAGAAATTAATTATTTTAATTACCTGGATTAATTCAACAGAATTGTTTCTATTTCTTTGTATATGCAAATTGCAGGGGTGTCCAACACTTATTCACGGTGGGCAAAACTAAGTCACGGCCCAACTTAATATTAATAAATTGACTGTAGTTGTTTATATTTTCCGTTTTCTCTAGATATGTCATTTGGATCTTTTTCATATGGAGACAAGCTTTGTAACTTTCTTTGTAAACTATTTGAAAAGAATTAGAGCACACAAAAGTTAATTTTGTATAGAGTTTTACGCTTCTTTATCCTTTCCTGTTTCTTTTTAATCTAAATCTTTTTCCACAGAACAACAATACAACAATTGAAAAAGTATGAGCTATAATAACATAGTGCATACATCGCTAATACTACAATTCTTGCCAAAATATTGGGGCTTTATGGCTCTGGGTCAAACTAGACATCTGAATTTTTAGGTTTACTATGTTTTACTTTATAGTATTATTACTTTAAAGAAGTGATTTCACTGGCATAAGAAATTGATCACTGCTGTGTTCGTTTTACATTTTTTTTGCTTTTGCCATCTCTTTTTTGTCCCTTTTCCCTCTAGACAAGATGTCAGTTTTTAAAAAGTTTTTCTCCAAAATGGTCCGTGACAGAGATTCTGAGGACGATGACATAAAGGTGTGTTTTTCCTTCTGACACTTCATGCCTCAAACTACAGATTCACTGTTGTCTTCTTATTGTTGTTATTTCTGTTTGGTGGGTTAAAGACCAGGGTACGACCAAAGCCGTATTATGGAACAGTGACTACATATCCCAACTTCCATGCCAGCAGTGACGCCTCTGTTCTAGGAAGTGCCATTCAAAGTCACGGTGAATTTTGACTCTTAAGTCCTTGCAGAATATTCAGGCGGTACTTTTGCAATTTTAAATATCCAATACATCTTTCTTTTGTCAGGAGTGGATGAAGATGTGATTATTGCCGTACTGGTGAAGAGAAGCAATGAGCAGAGGCAGAAAATCAAAGCTGTTTATGAGGCTTCTACTGGAAAAGTAAAAATATACTTTATTTTAGATTTAGATTTTATTGATTGGCAAGAAATATTTTTTTAAAATATAAAAACATGTTTCTCCCGACACCTCAACGTGGTAGAGGGGTTTGAGCACCCAGATGAACCTAGGGGCTATGTTGTCTGGGGTTTAATGCCCCTGGTAGGGTCTCCCAAGGCAAACAGGGCCTAGGTGATGGATCACACAAAGGGCAGTTCAAATAACCCCTTATGGAGAAAAAACCAAGGAAGCAGTGCACGTCGCCCGGATTGGCGTTACCGGGGCCCCACTCTGGACCCAGGCCCCGGGTTGGGGCTCATAGACGAGCACCTGGTGGCCGGGTCTGGGTCCACGGAACCCAGCCGGGCCAAGCCCGACGAAAAGACATGGACCGCCCTCCACCTTCATGTGGACTCACCACCGGCAGGAAAGTCCACAAGGGGCCGGTGCTGTGTGATTTGGGCAGCAGTCATGGGCGGGGACCCCTGCAGCCCAATCCCGGGACAACCACTCTGGCTATGGGGACATGGAATGTCACCTCGCTGGGGGGAAAGGAGCCTGAGCTGGTGCGGGAGGCTGAGCGAAACCGACTAGATATAGTCGGGCTCGCCTCCACACATAGTTTGGGTTCTGGGACCTAACAGACCTGGCAGACCCAAGCGTATTGTGAAAGTTTGTTGGGAACATCTGGCGGAACCCCCTGTGAGGGAGGCCTTTAACTCTTTGAACTTTGGACAGGTTCCAAGGGAGTGGGAAGACATTGAGTCTGAATGGACCAGGTTTTCCTCCTCCATTGTAGAAGCAGTAACCTTAGAAAGGGGGGATGGGGAGCTGTTGACCTCTATGGGGAATGTTGTCGGACGGTGGAAGGAATACTTCTCCTAAATCCCACTGACACGTCTTCTACAGAGGAAGGAGAGACAGTGGAGTGACTCACCAATCTCCTGTGCTGAAGTCACTGAGGCAGTTAAAAAGCTGCTAGGTGGCAAGGCGCCAGGGGTGGATGAGATCCGCCCTAAGTACCTGAAGTCTCTGGATGTTGTGGGACTGTCTTGGCTGACACGTCTCTGCAACATCGCGTGGCATTCGGGGTCGGTACCTTTGGAGTGGCAAACTGGGGTGGTTGTCCCTATTTTTAAGAGGATCAGTGGGTGTGCTCCAACTATCGGGGATCAAACTCCTCAGCCTCCCGGGGAAAGTTTACTACAGGGTATTGGAAGGAGAATTTGGCCAATAATCGAACCTCGGATTCAAGAGGAACAATGCGGTTTTCGTCTTGGACATGGAACACTGGACAAGCTCTACACCCTACAGAGAGTTCATGAGAGATCATGGGAGTTTGCCCAGCCAGTCCACATGTGTTTTGTGGACCTGGAGGAGGCTTTCGACCGGGTCCCTCAAGGACTCTTGTGGGGGGTACTCAGGAAGTACGGGGTTTGAGGCTCTTTGCTAAGAGCTGTCCAGTCCCTGTATGAACAGAGCAGGAGCTTAGTTCGCATTGCCGGTAATAAGTCGGATCTGTTCTCAGTGCATGTTGGACTACGGCAGGGCTGTCCTTTGTCACTGGTTCTGTTCATGACTTTTATAGACAGAATTTCTAGGTGCAGTCAGGTGCCGGGCGGGGTCCAGTTCGGGGGACACCAGATTTCATCTCTGCTGTTTGCAGATGATGTTGTTCTGTTGGCCTCTTCGAACCAGGACCTACAGCATGCACTAGGGCGGTTTGCAGCTGAGTGTGAAGCGGCTGGCATGAAAAGTAGCACCTCTAAATCTAAGGCCATGGTTCTCGACTGGAAAAAAGTGGTAAGTACCCTCCAGGTCGGGGAAGAGATCGTGCCTCAAGTGGATGAGTTTAAGTATCTTGGGATCGTGTTCATGAGTGAGGGAAGGATGGGATGGGGAATAGCGATAAGGTGAGGAGCTCTGTCACCCGGGAGGAGCTCGGAGTAGAGCCATTGCTCCTACACATCGAAAGGAGTCAGTTGAGGTGGCTTGGGCATCTACATCGGATGCCACCTGGATGCCTCCCACGGGAGGTGTTTGGGTCATGTCCCACTGGGAGGAGACCCAGAGGAAGACCTAGAACACACTGGAGTGACTATGTTGCCCGGCTGGCCTGAAAACGCCTTGGGATCCCCCCAGATGAGCTGGAGGAAGTGTGTAGGGAGAGGGAAGTTTGGGTATCCCTCCTCCGAATGCTGCCCCCGCGACCCAGATAAGCGGGTGAAGATGGATGGATGGATGGATAAAAACATGTTTTGCATGAATTAAAAAAAAGAAATTAAAAGTGAGAAAATTCTAAAGCAAAATAACTCATAACTCAAAAAATAACTCATATTTTTTTATAATTATTATATAATTATTGCTGTTAAAATCAGTTGTCTTTAGAAAATATCAGACGCTAAGGGATAAATAAATAAACCAATTAAATATACCAGTTATGTCAGTAATACCATACTCTTTTGCAGTTAATGATAATATTACCTGTAAGTGTTAGTAATGTCTACAGGGCTTTTTTTTTTATCTCATATTCTTTTCCTCTCCTGTTTGTTTTCAATTTGCATTGACTAATTTGCAAAGAAAATTTACAAAGTTTCAGCAGAAGACTACTGAGTGTTGAAAGCAGCAAAGGCCAAATCACAAATCAATGTTAATTCTGGTGCCCATTTATTTATAAAAATATTTGTAAAAAATTAAGTTAAATTAGAGTGGCAATGTTTTGAGGTTTTGTCATTATAATTTTTAAATTTAACATTATTTGTATCTTCTTTTTTTTTGCTTAACTCTCTATGTGTATTCATAGAGTCTGGACCAAGCTCTTAAATCTGTTCTGCGCTCTGATCTGGAGGATGTTGCTCTGGCTTTGCTCATGACTCCACCACAATTCGATGCCTATCTGATCAGAAAAGCCACAAAGGTGATGGCGGAGCCTTTCTTACTGCACAGAACAATTGAAATGTACTACTTCATAGTAGTATTAATTTATGGTATTAATACCTACCGTGCAAACTCTTTACCTTTAATGAAAGCAACGGGTTTTGGTACACTGCTTATTAGTTAGTAGTTGTCTCTGGTGTGTCTTTTTTGTACCTGCTCATTACCAAAGTTTGCCAATAACTGCATTTTGACTGTGTTTAATTATAAAAAGTTGATATTTTCATCAACAGAGACTAGGCACGGATGAAGACCTGCTGGTGGAAGTTCTGGCTACAAGAACCAACCAGGAGATCAGAGAACTCAAGAGAGTCTACAAAGAAGGTTTCACACCTCTTTTACTTTGTTTATTCCATTTCGGTTATATCCCAGGAATATGCATGACATTATGTTAAAGTCCCTGCTACTGTTGTGTAATTACAGCTACAGGGATGCATGGTAATGGTCCGTCATTACTGTAACATACCACACTGTTTGATCTACAAACACTGCAGTGTGACGTTATTGTAGACTGTGCTTGTTGTTGTTGTTCTCAGATTACAAGCAGGATTTGGAGGAGGTTATTAGAGATGAAACCAACGGAGACTTTACTGATGCCTTGCTGGCAATGCTGCAAGCTGACAAAGAAGAGGGTTCTGATGTTAACCTTGATCTGGCCAAGAAGGATGCTAAAGTACAACACAGGAAAACATATTTTATTATAGCAACATATTAAGTATTTTCAGCAACTTTTCCACAAAATGCAATAAAATTTGAGCATCGGGGTCATTTTAAGCACCAA
>JAFBJS010055027.1:160151-231473 GCA_016785265.1 Paraplagusia blochii | reverse complement strand
GCCGTAGACAGTCTTTGACTGGATAATCAGGTGTTACCTGAAAGTTGACTCACTATGCTGCTATAGCAGTATAAACAAAAAGAATAGCATGTATGTTTATTTTCTGTTGTGTTTGTTTAATTGTTAGCATTCCAAGTGTACGCCGACCACAACAATACCTCTTTACCTAAAGCACTATGCATGGAGCTAAAAGGAGACATTGAAGATTGTCTAATAGATATTGGTAAGGCAAACATTGTTGTTTCAAGACCACAAACTGCCCATGTGGTTCACGGAGGAGACACACCTTGTGTGTTCCTGTGTGTGTTGTGTTAATTTCTGTTTCTAAAAAATGTGTTTTGTGCATCTTCATTCAGTAAAATGTGCCTGGAACAAATCAGCATTCTTTGCAGAAAAGCTCCATAAGGCCATGAAGGTTTGTACAAAAAATATTACTTCACAATAAGTAACATTTTTAAACTGCCAAACAATGAATATTAATTGGAAGCACTCTCCGGGTTAAAATGTATTGTGTGGCTGTGACCCAGTTATGAATAAGTGGACAAAGATGAATTCTTCCTATCCTTTCGGCTTGTCCCTTTTCTTATACAATACCGCAATTCCTCACTTCCTGTCATAGTTTTTTTTTTCTAAATCTACAAAAACACACTGCAACTCCTTCTGACCCTCTCCGTTCTCCTCCATCAATATCTTCAAGTAATCTCCCTCAGATTACTTTTTGTAAACAAAATAATCTACCTGTGTGGACCTGCCTCCACTCTTGTATATGTCACCCTGTGCTTCTCTCTTTTTGTATATAGGCGTTAACCACGACCATTTCCATTCTCCTTGCAAATTCTACCACTGCCTGTCCACCCAATTTTCTATCCCTAACTCCAAACCTGCCAATCACCTCTGTTCCTTCTCTTACATAGCCATTGAAATCTGCCCCAATCCCTCCTCTCTCCCGTGGTGATGCTCTCTACAACCAAATCGAGCTTATTCCAAAAATCTTTCTAATTTCTACCTTCCCACACATCAACCTGTCTGACACTTGTTTCATGTCCACCACATTCCTCGAATACTCTTCCTTAATGACCCCCCTTACTTATTTTCTCTTCCCATCCAAACCATGGTAAAACAACTTGTAACCTCCTCCAATAGTTCTAGGCATGCAGCCCTTCCACCTGGTACCCTGCTTTATTTTTTAATTACTGTACTTACCTCTGTGCTGCTGTTTGATTGGTTCTGAGTGAATCTGTATATAAACCTAGGGCTATGGAACTTGTGAGGACACACTGATACGAATTCTGGTCAGCCGTTCTGAAGTGGACCTGAAAAAAATTGTGGAAGAATACAGAGCCATGTATGATATCAGCCTCCAGGAAGATATACATGTAAGAAACACAGATACAATGCCTTTTCCGGTCTATCTTTCATCTCAGTTTGCAGTAAATGAGTAAACAAACATTTGTTTCACAGAATGATACTAAGGGGCATTACCAGAGGGTGCTGCTGGGACTGTGTGGACCCCATTAAGTTCTCAACACAAAAATGCTTATGTCGCATGTCCTTAATCTCAACATAAAATAAAGAAACTGCACAATGCTGAGTGATTTTTTTCAAGTTAATTTTGTGAAATGTTCAATGTAATAAGTTAACAGGGCACAGATTAACAGAAGCAAAACCAAAAAAGTAAACAAGATTGTCCCAAATATTTGTGTGGTTTCGCCCTGAGCAGTACGGCAACGTCGATGCTTCGTTGCTTTGTTGCGTTACTGCTGTCCCGCAGTGACTCTTGCGAGGAGGTCGCATTGCAAAATGACACTCTTGAACACCCATACGTGACGTGGCGGGACTACCGTGTCCGGAAGTGCTGTGCTGTGGCTGTAACGGTGCGGCGAACATTATTTTCACCACGATTTCTATTATTTTGCGTCGCCACACCGACAAAACACTTAAATCGTAATATATTATAAAGTCAGCAACGGCGTCTTTGTGTGACTTTTACTTACTAATAATTGCGGCAACAGCGAATACAGGGAAGAAATGTGACAGGTTAGCGAGTTAGCTATAAGAGTGAGAGAGTGACTCCATTGAAATTCAGCTTAGACCTTTCTGGTTAAATATTTGAGAGAGCTGTATTAAATAATGCATAAGAACAATAGTAGATACAAGCCTGAGTCCCGGCTGTTGACATGTTAAGGTTCTTGGACAGCAACGGTTGTATTGTTTAGGAAAATTATGTTGGTGAAGTAACCACAATATAAATAGAGAACCCAGGACTCTCTCTGGGATTGGAAATGGAGGATAAATACAGCAGCAATGTGCTCTCCGGAGGAAAACTTGGAATGGTCGAGGTCCCAGATTCCAGGTGCGTGTATAGTTTTAAATAAAAACAAATTTGGTCATTTTGTTCCGGAATAATTCAGTGCTTAGTAATCTAGAAGCGCAAGTTAAAATTTTAGTTTAAAAACGTCACAAAGACGTAGAGCTGAGTACTGTTTTAAGTGTTTAATGTGAAGTGTTTTGTGTCGCATGTTAATGTAGAGGCTACGATGGGTTGTCTTTTTTGTACTATATTAGCCAATGTTTTAAGGCGAATCTGTTCTGTATGGTTTCGAAAGTATTTAAAAGTATATTATTCACTTTGATAACCAATCATCAATAATACCTGTTTGACCTGCCAAACACATGCAGAAAGATATATTCAAATTGGACTTGTACAGTACAGAGAATTAAACTCTATTGATTTTAGTTCAATTCATATTTAGGAAAAATCTCAACCTTAAATACTTTTCTCAATATTATAATATTATGTTAGGCAATGATAAGTATCCATAAAATAATAATGTTCCTTTCTTTTCTCAGGTTGACAAGGTACATCATTTTATTGGTAATCTCCAAGGTTCTCAAAGCTCTTGGGATCTTTGAATCCTATGATGTGCTCAAAGTTGTTCACATTGTCCAGTTTATCTTCATACTAAAGTTTGGGTGAGTACTATCTTAAGATTAAGGCAGATTATCCAGTAATTTTTTTTATGTATGTGTTTAAATTCATAGTCATGTTTTATTTGTTGCATCTATTTTCAGGTCTGCCATGGTTTTACTTTTCTTCCAAAAACCCTTTTCCTCTGGTAAAGTAATCTCTAAGAGACAGGTTTGTGGATGTTTTTGTCCTTGCTGTTATAAGTTATGACGACTTTTTAATTTCAACCATGGACCACTCTGTTTGCCTATTTTTCAGTGGATAAAGTTACTAAAACATGCAGTTATCAGCTGTGTAATTTCTCTCCTGGGATTCTTTGGTCTTACTCTCTGTGGACCTTTAAGGTAAAAACAAAACACTATATCTAGAATTATATAAGATTTATAAATTCTAATTAAAAATGTGAAAGTTTTTATAAATCCTCATTTTAGGGTATTAAATTGTGGTTAAATGAATGAAATCCTTCTTTCCCACATGAGTTGTCCCTCTTTTCTGAAGGATGTTAAAACTGATTAAAACCAACCACAAGTAACCTGGTCTTTGATCTCAAGACGACGGCTGTCCTCAGCTATGTGTTTAGAAAGTTTCTTGATTATAGAAATTATAGTTGTTATGTTGTGTCTTGTACCATATACAGGACCTTGCTGTTGTTTGAACACAGTGATGTTGTTGTCATTGCTCTTCTTGGTGTTCTGTTCACCAGCTCGGGAGGTGGACCATCTAAGGTGGGATTCATTTTAAAAAAATCTGTCTTTGGGTTCTACTGTAAAAGAAATGAATTTAGTGTATGTATACTTTTGTCTTGACTCAGACCAGAGGCGCTGCCTTTTTTATCATTGCTGTGATCTGTCTCCTTCTCTTTGATAATGATGATCTCATGGCCAAAATGGCAGAGCACCGTATCCTTTATTTCATAAAACTTTTTTTCTGAAAAAATGATATGCATTTTCCTTAATATTTCTGAAAACTATTATTTACAATTAATATAATTGTCTTTACCAATGTGAATGGCTGCAAGAACATTTAAACATCTCAGTCTCATACTGACTTTTCATAAACCAATTTATCAAACTTCATAAGACATACTTTTGTAAGCTTTTTGTTAGTGAGTGATTTTCATGTTTTCCATTGCTCAAAAATGTGCTCAAAAACATATGAATAGTCTCTATAAGCATAAGTCTCCAAATGTATTACAAGCATAACATTTAAAGATACAGAAGAGAACAGATCAAAAAACATACCTGATATATTTCTATATATATACCTTATTTAGACCGCTGTGTCATCAGAGGAGCAGGCACTTCTGTTTTCTTTGCTTCTTCAAATAGTTGTAAGTAACATGTTGATCAGTCTGAGATGTAGTTTTTGTTCCTTGATTCTTACTCCCCCAGCTGAAGGACACCATGACAGTGCTCTTACACATCTTCTTCACACAGCCATTGCATTTTTAGGAGTTGCAGATCACAAAGTAAGAACTACTCTTTTTTCTTATCTATGGGTTATATTGTGCCGATTTTTTTTCCTAATGGTTTCCATCTTTGGTATCGTCAGGGTGGAGTTGTGCTGTTGGTAGTATCTCTCTGTCTCAAAGTGGCCTTCCACACGGCCTCCAGGAAGCTGTCTGTGGAGATGGGTGGAGCGAAACGTCTCTACGTCCTGGACAACCTTGTTTCCGCTGTGGTTCTGCTGCCATGGGTCATTGCGCTGTCATGGACTACAGATGTAATCAAAGAAATTAAATACAAAAGTCTTTTTTTCTTGACATTTTCTTATATAGCTGAGGTTTGAGTTAACTTGGTCTTTTCTTTCTATTTCCTTTCTGTCTCCTCACCAGAGTAAAGTAGAGTCCTGGTCCTCCCTCATCCTGTCATTCTCCATGATCATCTTTTCTGTGATGATCCTGGAGTTTTATGTGGAGTCCATGTGTAATGCTAAGATGGAGACACCGCATTGTGCTCGCTACGGGAGCTTGACTCTCTTCCTGAGTGCCCTGCTGCTGGCCAACTTCTGGACTCATCCTCTGACTGACCAACTAAGATCCATGAGCAAACCTTCACAGATAGTCAGCACTGAGCATGTGCTCTCAGGGGGAGTCATCGTCAGTGCCATCTTCTTCATCTTATGTGAGTGGGTGGAGATTAATTGACGATAGGTCTCAACACCACAGAGTGAACAGTGTTGTCATTAAAGAAGAAATTTCTTTTTTGATCATGATTTAATCTAAATTCAGAAAGGGAAATTAATTTGTGAAAGCTTCAGGTCACATTCCTAGGGCAGTATTTTTCTCTTTATAATTACAGTGATAATCATGGGATTTCTTCTTTTGGTGTGTTTTTATACAGTAGTGTGTCTTCTTCTCCTTTCGGCTTATCCCTTTTCTCAGGGGTTGCCACAGCGAGTCAACAATTTCCATCTGACCCTGTCCTCTGTATCCACAACTCTAACTCTAACTACCTTCATGTTCTCACTGATCTCATTGATCTCCTCTCTGGCCTTCTTCTCTTCGTCTATTATCTGGTATCCATCTCAGGCATTCTTCTCCCAATATAATCACTGTCCTTCCTCTGAACACGTCCAAACCATCTTAATCTGGGTTCTCCAGCTATTTCTCCAAACCTTCCTGTCTGTGTTGTCCCTCTAATTACCTTGTTCCTGAACCTGTCCATCCTTGTCACCCCCAAAGAGAACCTCAGCATCTTTAACTCCTCCACCTCCAGCTCTGCCTCCTGTCTTCTGAGTGTCGCTTCTACCTGTACTTTAGTTTGCAGCATTCATTCATTCTAGTGCAGGTGCCACCAACCTAGTACCCACAGGTTATGTTGTAAAAAATTAATTAGTTACACTTGGGATGGTGCAAGGATGGTGGTAAGGACTGTCTATATGCTATATTATTTTCAAGAACCTGTTATAATTACATTGTGTGAATGTATGAATGCTTCAAATAAGAAGCTTTTTGTATTATTAGGCGCCCTTGAAGGTTAGATGCCATGCATATTTATTTTTTAATTTTGAAAATATTAATTTTCAGCCCACATATGGCATATTTTTCTTAAAAAATGTATTTCACCGAAAAGTCCGGATGAACTGCTTGTAGCATCACAAGTCGGACTAGGAGTTGTTGCTCTAATGCGCTTTCTTGTGGTCAGTTGGTGTAAATGAAACAAATTGAAAATTATGTAGGCATTTCTTTACAATGCAACATAAGAATTGATCAGACCTCAACCTCATTTGTTTAAAGGCCCAAATCACAACAACGTCGTCCAAAGGCACTTTGCAAACAATTATGCAAAATAAACCCTCACATCCGCTGAGAAACGACTCCTGAAAAAAACCCAGGCATGGGAAAAAAGGGAAGAAACCTTGGGGTCAAGGGATCCTCACCCAGAACGGGCAGCAAGGAGAAAAACTAGTTTAATTTATCTATACAGGCTTGTGACATGCGAGACCTCCCGGACACAATTCCCAACACTTGTATGCGTTAACAAATGCTTTATTTCACAGAACACACTGCTGTCCTGGCACAGTGGTTACGCCCATGCGTAAAATAACTGTCACCATTCACTCTGCATGCAGCCTCCTTCTTGAATTGCTCTTACCTGTATATGTTGCTGCACCTGCGTCGCTACTCCTGTGCGCTCTCTGTGGCCGCTGACCGCTAACCTCTGCCCTGCCTCCACATACCTTCACCGCAGGACTGAGGCCGGCTGCAAGTACGGCCGAGCGAACTCCCCCCCCCCCCCCCCCCCCCCCAACCCCCCCCCCCCCCAATTGAAACGGACAGGAAAGAAAGTCCGCCACCATCATCCGCGCCCCTGGTCTGTGGACCAACTCAAAGTTAAAGGGCTGTAAAGCCAGGTACCATCTGGCAATCTTTCTCCACTGTGCTGTACCTCTCTTCCCGGTCGGACAGCTTCTGGCTAATGTGCACCACTGGCCGGCCGGTCCCACGCACCCGTTGGGACAGAACTGCCCCCAACCAAGCAGAGGGTTGGGGTCCTCCGGACCGGATCTTGTCACGTGACCACAAAGGGTCCTTGCCATTTTGTGAGCAGCTTTGGGGCTGATGACGAGAGTAAAATAAAAACTCTGTCCCCAGGTAAAAAGTGACGCAGCTTAGCCCCCCTGTCGTACAGACGACGTGGAGCTTTGCTCTTACGTCCAGAACATTTTTAATTTCGTTTTTACTGGCGCTTGGATCTTGCTCCCAGCTTTCTTTAATCAGGTCCAAAACGCCTCTAGGCTTTCTGCCGAACAGTAATTCAAATGGTGAAAAACCGGTGGAGGCCTGGGGCATCTCCCATACTGCAAACAACAGGGGATCAAGCCACTTATCCCAGTTGGGACTGTCCTCCTGAATGAATTTACGAATCATTGACTTTAAAGTTTTATTCAGCCGCTCCACCAGCCCATCAGTCTGAGGATGGTAAACGCTGGTCCGAATAGATTTAATGCCTAATAATTCGTACAATTCTTTCAGGGTCCATGATATGAACGACGTTCCCTGGTCTGTCAGGATCTCCTTTGGGATCCCGACCTGCGAGATAACCTGGAAAAGCGCATTTGCAACACTCTTTGCAGAATTGTTACGCAACACCACGGCTTCCGGTTATCTCGTGGCATAATCCACCATAACCAGGACAAACCGGTAACCCCGAGCACTGCAATGAAATGGTCCGATGACGGATCCATTCCGATCCGTTGAAACGGAACCTCCATAAGCCGCAGCAGCGCTCTTGGTGTAGCGGGCAGATTTACTCTCTGACACTCGGGGCATGACGCACAGAACCGGCGCGCATCACCCCGAATGCCAGGCCAATAGAAACGGTCAGTGACACAGTCTAATGTTTTTTCACAGCCCATGTGTCCAGCTGTTGGATGATGATGAGCCGCCCGGAGAATCATCTCCCGGTCACTCCTCGGCTCACATTCGCCCTCTCCCTCTCCAGATGTCTATGGACAGGACTCAAATAGATGACTAAACCCTGGTCAGTCACTAAAACTAAAGAGTGTGCCAAACGGGAGCTGACCGCCAACCGTCTCTGTTATAGCGGACGGTAAATAAAGCCACAGGGTACCGGTGAATGTCGCCGTGCACACACCGCACCATCACCCCCGCTTCTGCAATCCAAAGCCCGTGGCCGAACCAGGCTTTCATAGATCAAAGACTGCTGGCAGTCCACGATTGCCTGATGTATACCCCCTTGGATCCTTACCGATACGCTGTATGTGCGCTGGGGTTCCATCCACCCGGATTACCTGCCCCATTTCCACTAACGGGCAATCCAGCCGCCAGTGTCCAGGCTGTCCGCAGCCCCAGCATCCCTGCCCATGCGTTTGAGGGGCCCCCGCGGGTCAGGTGCAGCAATCAGCACAGTCGGGACCCGTAAGACAGAAGAGGAGACGTTAGTCTTCTGGTGATCACTCCCGTGCTGTAGTCCAGAACAAATGGGAGACTGCTCAGTATTTCTCTGGGGAGGCATCAGCGTGGGGCGGTCCTGAGTTGACGGAGCCGGCGTCAGGGACTGGAAGGGATGTACCCACTGTGCAGTACTGGCCTGAAGACCCTCCACGAACTGCTCCACCACCACTGATGCCAGCATCTGTTTCTCCCCAGCAGAAGTAGGTGGCTGCATCCACCTGGCTGCGGAATCCCGGAGCTGTTGCGCAAACGTGAAGGGGCAGTCCTGCGGCACAAGCCTGGCTCCCCGGAGTTACCGTCTGTGATCCTCGGGGGAGTATCCCAGTCGGTCCAAGACAGCCTTTCGGACGTCCTGGTAGCTCCTCCTCGCTGCTGCTGGAAGCGCCAAAGCCGCATTCTGCGTGTCCCCAGAGAGCAGAGGCAGCAGAGGGGCCCACTCCTTTTCCGACCATCCACACGCCAAGGCTGTGGCTTCGAACATGTCCATAAAAGACTGTGGGTCGTCAGCGGAACTCAGTCTGTAAAGGGACAATCATGAGGGGGGACCCAGGCACACTGGGGGGCGAGGGGGACACTGTCGCCGACCGCACGCGAGACACATTCTTGCTTCCGCGTGGTCTCTATGCAAAACCACGACCTCCCCCATCATCTGTGTGAGTGCTGTAAGTCACTGGTCTGCAATCGTGTCCAGGTCAAGTTGGGTGCCAATGTGACATGCGAGTCTTCCCGGACACAATCACCAGCACTTGTACGCCTTAACAAATTCACAAAGCACACTGCTGTCCTGGCACGGTGGTTTCGCCCATGCGTAAAATCACTGTCGCAAAAGTACGTAAAAGTCAGTCGGGTGCTGCCTTGTCCCGCTTGGACGTCTCTCCATTCACTCAGCATGCAGCCTCCTTCTCTCCAGTCCTGGCTCCTACTTATACAGGGAGAGACCTCATCACGTGAATTGCTCTCACTTGTATATGTTGCTGCACCTGCGTTGCCACTCCTGTGCACTCTCTGCCGCCGCTGACTGCTAACCTCCGCCCCGCCTCCACAAGGCTATCCACACAACGGCTTCTTTAGGGTCCTTGCAGTGACATACAGGCGTAGATTTGTTGATGATTGTTTGTCTTCTCCACAGCATCCAGCATTCTCTCATCACCTTCAAAGAAAGGCCAAAAGGGGACATTGGTGGGTTACTCTCCTGAAGGAACTCCACTTTATAACTTCATGGGTGACGCACTGCAGCACACTTCACAGTCATTGCCTAGGTTCATCAAGGACTCCCTTAAACAGATTCTGGAGGAGTACGACTCCAGGCAAATCTTCTACTTCCTGTGTCTTAACCTGGTGTGTGTGTAGTGTGGCTCTGTGTTAGTGGAACTATAAACCAGAGGATAAAGAAACATCACATTAAGACATTTTGCGTTTGCACGTGTATTCCAGGCATTCACCTTCGTTGAGCTGTTTTATGGGGTCTGGACCAACAGTCTTGGTTTAATCTCTGATGGTTTCCACATGCTGTTCGACTGCTCTGCTCTTGTACTGGGTCTGTTTGCTGCCCTCATGACCCGGTGGAAAGCTACCAGGATCTTCTCCTATGGGTAAACTCCCTCCTATTTCTAGGTGACTGACAGAACAGCCAAATACAATGTTCAGGACTCTAGATTCAATATAGCTGAGAACCTTAACTGATGTTTAGAAAGGAACTCACCACACACATCAACATTAAGGACACAAATACATTATCCCTTCAAAGAGACTTTTTCACTGAGACTGTGAAATTAATATTCACTGTTTTAAACATTACTACCTCCACCAATTGGATTAGTTACAGATAAATGTTCTAATGTTCAAAACAGACATCTACCTGCTGATGTTGGTTGTTGAAAATGCTTTTGAGGCCTGACTTACATGAATCTTGGTTATCTTCTGTGACCTCAAGGGAAATAAAAAAAAAAATCTGGTTATTCTCACTGACCAGTGATATCAAGCTACATATACTTTTTATATTTGTTTGCATTATATTTTTTTCTGGCCATCAACAGCTGCTGCTTGCTGGACAGTTTTGGTAGAAACAAACATCTGCAGCAACAAAACCTGCAGATCCTTCATGCGGTCTGACATTTTGCTATAGTAGTTGTTGTTGTTGTTAATCATGGTTGCCTTAGTAATACACAGTAATATCCCTCCAGTAAGAGACCTATGGAGGCAGATCTACATTTGTGTCTTTTGACTACGCTATTACAGTCAGTGTGAGTATTGTGAAAAATTAGGGACAATAAGTGGTTAATCTTGGATAGTTTCTCATACAGTTTGCGGTTAAATGTAGTAATTTATTTTTACTGTAAAACAATTATTACAAGCTTAATAATTACATGAGGAAATTTGACATAATCATAATTTTGATTCAGTATAAACATGGTCAGATTTTTCTTTTTATTTCTACAGATTTGGTCGCGTGGAAGTCCTTTCTGGATTCATCAATGGCCTTTTCTTGATGGTCATTGCTTTTTTTGTATTTGTGGAATCCATTACTCGACTGTTGGATCCTCCGAATATAGACACAGATATGTTAACGGTAAGAATACATTTGGCAGATAAAATTCACGAAAGTTACTTATAATTTAAGAAAAAAAAATTACAGTTAATAAAATAGATATAACTAAATGAATAAGAAAAGGAAAGCAAAGAGTAAGAAGAAGAGAATATGAGTGTAAGATAGTTGTTAAGGCAGAAGGTCTTAGTTGTCACCAAAAACTGTTTCTTTTTTTAACATTATCATTTATAGAACAGTCTAACTTTCTGATTATTGTCTTGGTGTTAAAACTTAGTCCATCTTTCTTTCTTATATACTGCAGCCTGTGTCGGTGGGGGGCCTGCTGGTCAACCTCGTGGGCATCTGCGCCTTTAGCCATGCACACTCCCATGGTGGGAAAAGCTGTTCATCACATGACCACAGCCACTTGCATCATGGCCATTCCCACAGTGACCACTCCCATGGAAACCACGGACATTCCCACAGTGATCCAAGTCACTCCCACGGAGGTCACAGACACTCCAATGGAGGACATGGACACGGTGGTGGGCATGGTCCTATACACAGCTCAGGGGGTGGAGGCATGAATGCTAACATGAGAGGTGTGGTTTTAGAGAAATATTGAAAATGAAGTTTAAGCTTAATTTGCAGTTAATTTTTTTTTCCTTTCCAGGGGTTTTTCTTCATGTTCTTGCTGATACATTAGGCAGTGTTGGTGTCATTATCTCCACCATCCTCATCCGACAGTTTGGTTGGCTCATTGCAGACCCCATTTGTTCACTCTTTATCGCCATGCTTATTTTCCTGAGTGTCCTCCCTCTGCTAAAAGAATCCTGTGAGGTTCTTCTTCTACGGGTACCTCCAGAACACGAAAAAGACCTGACCCAGGCTCTAGAGAAGGTAAGATGTTAGACATGGAAAGGATAAATGAAATTAATGCTTAATAAAAAATTCTTATCTTACTATAAGTTGGCGCTTTCTTCTGAAAAAAAAAAAAGTAGGCTTAGAGCAATTATTTTGACTTGAGTATTTCCGTAAACTAAGACAAATTACGAGTCAAGTATTGAATAAGGGCAAAATGCTTTATCTTCTATCTATTTGAGAAATGCTGCCTTTGCAGGGAAAAGTTAGAACGATAACAATAATATAAAATAACAGCACAATTTGGACGGGTTTGGCGGGCCGGATTAAAACGACAAACAGGTTGCATCCAGCCCTCGGGCCTTAGTTTGCCTCGGCCTGGTTTAGCTGAAGCCAAGAAAATTATTATAAATTAAAAAATAATGTTAATTTTACCTGTGTTCTTATGGTCATGAAAAACCTGGAAAAGTTAAGTGGGCTCTTAAAAAGAAATTCACAATATCATTCAATTAACCATACATTTTAGATACAAATTGTACATAGTGATACCATTTTCATTTATTAGTAGTCAAATTAGTCATGGATATCCATCAAAAAGGTCACTTTTACCAAAGGACAATTCCTGGATTGCTTAAAAAATTTGTTCCAGGTTGAACGGGTTGATGGCGTCCTCTCCTACAGAGACCCTCATTTTTGGAGACACTCAGCCAGTGTTATCACAGGAACTATCCACCTGCAGGTGATGACAGACGTAGTGGAGCAGAGGATTGTGCAGCAGGTCTGTATCGGCAGCAGCTAAAAAAAACTATCTTTGTTCTTCATTCATGACCTCACACGACACACTCCCCTTTATTACCCTCAGGTAACCACCATTCTAAAAGATGCTGGGGTGAACAATCTATCAGTGCAGGTGGAGAAGGAGGCCTACTTCCAGCACATGTCTGGACTCAGTACTGGTTTTCATGAAGTTCTCGCCATGACACAGCAGATGAAATCAGTGAAATACCTAAATGACGGGACATGTATTATGTGATGCTCTAAGTTGTATGTGGGACCAAAATAAATATTTTTGTTTTTATTTCTTCTAAAATGTACAGTGTAATTATGTGATTTAAATAAATCTGAATTTATTGATTTTACTACTGTTGGAGGAACAGTTTTTTTGTTGGAGCATTTCTTTCTATTTGGGTTTACAATGCATCTAGATGTAATATAGAAATAATCTCAAAACTAAAATTTTAACATGCAAAATATTATTCCTAAAATATATTCAACTTCATAGGGGATGATTTGGCTAACAATGTTTTTAATGGTAAAGACTGGAAGCACATGCTTACCCAAACTTTTTTACCCACAAGCATATTACTGTATTTTTCTGTAATGTAAGTTAAACCACCAGCAAAAAAAGTCTCCCTACACCAGGGGTGGCCAATAGGTTGAATGGGATCTACCATTAGATCTCCCAAGGAGTGCTGGTAGATCCTGAGCAATAACATAAAAAAAAAGTAATACAAACTAGAGATGTTATTCTATTATAAGATGCTAATCACTTATTAGTGAGAATAATATAGGTATTGAGTCAGACAAAGATATAGCATAAATTGAGTCAGACATAGATATAGCATAACCGGAATAAGACATCCAGTTTATAAAGGTAAATATATTCAAAGTTTAGGTAGATCACTTCAGCCTGGTCATTTGAAAAGTAGCCCACCAGGCAAAAAAGTTGGGCACCCCGCTGTAGATTATAAGTTGGCCAGATTGTCCTCTAGTGGTTTTTAAAAATAATGAACGTAGTAGAAAGGTTTGGAAAAAAAAAAATACACCCCACAGTCTGAAAAATAATGTAAATCTAAAATTAAAGCAAGTTATCCAAGTATGAGCCTAAATAGCCAAATAAATAAATGTGCTTAACAGAAATAGTTGACAGGTCAACATTGGAGTTAGAAGAACAAAGATGGCGCGAAAAAGCTCTTAGTTTTTATTTTTTTAGCCACAAGCATTAATCTAATGCATAAGACTCTCTGTGGATACACTGCAGAGAGAAATGTTGACTATAACAAACATATGTTCTTGCCTCAAATGGTAGAGTAGTCTTCCCATTGTCTTTAAGCTTGAATCTTAATCTACAACTACACAATCAGGCCCAGTTAACATGTCTGTATGTGATGCTAAAAGTGGCAGTGTTTCCTTTTATAAAACAAGCACTCTTTTTATTCAAATGGACATTTGATATGCCGCCGACATGGAGCAGCCAAATACTATACTACAGCATATATGTTCTTGCTACAGTACAGCTACGGCAAGATTTTAGATTTTTGCCCAGATTGTTGTACAGATGTGGCTCACTAGGCAGACAAATAATTCAGAACCATTAGTGAGATGCAAAATTTGCCTCATAAAATAGACCAGATGGATTAGACTATCCTGAGCAAACAAAAAAGGTTGCTTAACCATCATTAGACCAA
Organism: Paraplagusia blochii; assembly: GCA_016785265.1. Classification (NCBI taxonomy): domain Eukaryota; kingdom Metazoa; phylum Chordata; class Actinopteri; order Pleuronectiformes; family Cynoglossidae; genus Paraplagusia; species Paraplagusia blochii. Next base: position 217,230 of record JAFBJS010055027.1, on the reverse strand, counting down.
ATGTACTTCCATTTCATGAACTTGGCTAGCCTAATGTGGGGGTATGTGCCTGATAACAATGTTGTGCCACAAACATACCTAGCAAACACGTGGGCATAAAACCAATTAAATCCCAACATTAGACCAAACACACTTTCTTGTTCTAAATGGTTTCGTCAAAATGTTAGCTTTAAGAGAAATGCCTATGGTGGTTGTAGAAGGCAGAACTAGGTCAACGAAGAGCTGTACCTAACTAATTAATGTGGTTGTTGACCATTTTTGCTTGATGGAAAAAAACATTTGAGTATGTATGTCGGTAATTGATAAGCCAGGAAAATGGATGGATGGATATTACTAAACAATATTTGCCTAATAATATAAGTGGAATAAGTGGAATTTATCAATGTACGAGAACAATATTGGAGTGTTTCAGTTGTCATTACAATTTTCACAAACACATACATACAAATGTTTTCTGGATTAAGCAAGTAACCATTGACATTTGGAATTATAAAAAAAATAGTTCATGCATTTCAGCAGCAATGTCTGCTGCTACTCAATCTTATTGGAAGGTCCTATGGTGGCCTGGAGGTCTGTTTCTGCAAAACAAAACAATATTTTAGATAAAAACCCTGCAACTTAAATATTCAAAGTCAAACCAAAGCTATTTTTTACCAGGACAGGGACCACCTTCCAAGGTAATGTCATCAATGGCAATGTCACTCCTTACAGAAGAACCTCTGGTTGCTTCAAACACAAGCTTCATCAAAGACAAGAGAGTAAAATCAAGAATGAAATGATCACTAACAACCGGAGCAAGGTTATCAGACCCAGAACTTGGATCTTTTGAGTATTATATATTATTGTGTATTAACCAGGTATTTGATCATCATAAGAAAATAATCCAACATACCAGTATTTTGTTATTGCCATTGTAGCTGTGATGTTATGGTTAAAATATTTTCTTTACTTAAAAACGAAACCACTCTTAAAACTCTGTGGACCTTTTTTTCATTCTGCTATACAGACCAATCAAAAACAACCACATAAAGTTGTTCTTTTTTTTGTTACCAGATTACGATTATTACAAATTAAACCCAACATGTTTTCTTGAAAGAAATAACAAATGTCCCTGTGCTGCCCCCCACATGTGACATGATCAGATGTCCTGTTTTGCATGCAACTGTATTATATGTGGAACTTTTTGGTAATTCAAAATGTTGCTGAGTCCCAATTTTTTTTCTTGTCTATACCGCTCACAGAGACAGATGTTACCAGATGTTTGAAAAGTTGTAATTGTCACTTGTGAATGTGTTTCTGTTTCATTCGTTTATTTCTCGTTTTTCTTGGCTCAGAAATCGAATCTGTCCCTTTTTTGTGGTGCAGCAGACAAGTGGTTTTGTTCCACTTTGTTTTTTCTTGTCTTTGGATGGACATTTTTAACTGACCTGGGACACAGGGAGTGTGTGGTTAACCTGCTGTAGGAGATGCAGGTTAAAATTTCTGCTATGTCCTGAACAGAAACTATTACACAGTATTAAAAAGATCACACAAAATCACTGTTGGAAATAGATCACAAAGGAAATACCTTTTTATTTCTAATAGTTTTCACATACTGCTCTTTTCTACAGGTAATACTCCTGTTTTACCTGATGCTGTCTGTCAGACTGATATTCCACTCTTGCTCTCAGCCAGGTGATGCTCTGCTCCCCACTGGATCTCCACAGCAGTATTTCTTCCCCAATATTGTCCAAGTGGATGCTGAGCTGACCACACCCAGAGCCATACATGTGATAGAAGAAGGTCAGGCACTGGGGTCCCCTTGAGCCCCTGTGGGTCTGGGACAGCAGGCGGACATTCTGGCCGGGTAGCATGGGCGAGGCCTCCATGTGTAGGTAATATCCTGTCAATAAAACGAAAAGAGAAGATTGTCAAAGTGGATTTGTGAAGAGCAGAGGCATGAGAATGTGAAGAAATCCTCACCCAGGCCCAAGGTGTGGTCTCCTCTGGGACCAGTATAAGAGGTTGGGGTTGGACCTCTTCTCCACTGCCAGTTTGCATTGTCTGTCAGTTTATCCTGAGTGTACCCACAAAGACCTGATTCAAAGTCACAGTGTCCTGGTGAAGGTAGCAAAGACCTGTCTGCAGAAAATAAATTGAAAATTGTTTTTTCCAGTCCTGCAAAATCTTTGATGAAAATCTTTTCACAGCCATTACCTGAGGTTATCTGCTCACAGTCTCCAAGGTTAACAAAGATGTCATCCAGAGCGACAGAGCCACAGTCCCAGAAACTCTTGCAGGTGCTGAGGAAAACCAGCTGAGTGGACATATAGAGAGATACAACCAGATAGAAGTTTAACAAGGCAAAAACTGAACAGATGTAAAATTTAGATCAAAAGTAGTTCTAAGTCAGACTGAAGGTTAAAACTTTAATTTGTTCATTGCTCACCTCTCTCCTTAACTCATTCCCTTAACTCTTTTAAAAACTACTTCTCCACTTCCTTCATCTTACTTTGGCAGGCTGTGATGTTTGGAAGGTGACATCTGAAGCTATCCAGATTCCTCTGGACTTCTCTGCCTGAGTCCAGATCGTCTCCAGTCTGCTGCCACTGTGCTGCTGTAGATACACTGTTAGAGCGTGGTCCGTCTGGTTAAAACCTGCACAGACCATAGAGCCAGACATATTTCTGTTTTGGAGACTTAGTAAGAATAATTCACAGCAAAAGTCACACATGCTGAAGTTGTTAGAAATTATTTTCCATCTTCATCAATGTGAAGTTTGTTAAACAAGCTCACCCCTGAGTGAGAAGACAAAACTAAGGCAGAATTTCATATTTCCTGGAAGGGTTGGACCAATGAGCCGACTGACATAGCCAAGGCGTGGGATCAGTCTGGAGTGGGCAAGAGCAAAAGATCCTGCAACAAAAAACCTAAACATTTACATTTTTAATAAATAAACTCAAGACCAAAGATAAAGACCACTCAAACATACAACAGCTAACCACAGTCCTAAATAATCTAAAATAGTGTACCTAATAATATAGCAGTTACCCCCGCTCCCTACCCTTTTTTCTTTAGTCGGCTGTTTACATTTGCAAGAACTGTGAATTTCCATAGTGGTAAAATCAAACTAAGCTGGTGACATGAGCTCATACTGTTCATGCGTAGGTGGGGTTTTGTCCCTTAGACCACAAAAGCCTGAACAAAATCCCAGAAAATCTGGAAAATATCCATGACTTTCATCATAGCATTCATATGGCCAAGCAGTGTGTTTGACTGAAATTGGAAGTCAACACCTACTACTTTTGGAACATCTACTTCTTTACTTCTTCATTTGAACTTATTATTTTTTACAAAATGGATAAAGTGTGTCATCACCTGCTCCAGTGGTATGATCTCCACCCCAAAAAAGATTGGGCTTCACTGACACTCTCTTCCATAAGGACCCTACACCTTGGTCCTGGGTATAATGACAGAAGCCCGACTCAAAATCACAGCTTGCAATGGAAGGATCAAACGTCGGCTCTGTGGAGAGTGATTCCATTAAGGTGAACTTATTTACAAAAGTTTTCTTACTACACTCCTTCGTAAATATTGCTTACCTGTGTCTTTGCTGCAAAACTCAGGAGAAAAGGAGATGTCATCAAGTGCAACTCGTCCACCTCTTGGACTGTTAAAGGCCACCTCAAATACAACCTACAGGGAGAGGTACTGTTATTAACTCAAACAACCCTGTGATGCTGTTTGAGACCCTTAAGATAGAACATTGGACAGATTTGTGGAAGAGGAATGAATGACAAAAGTGGATGCAATTTTTGGGATTTTATCTGTAGCAACCAATAAGTGTTAACTGCAGTTATTCTGACTTAGTCGAATTAAGTTCAACTTCTGTGAAAATGTTGGTACATCTATTATCAGCTACACTGCTGTTGCTTACCTGTATAGAGTAAGGTGCCTTTAGGTCTACCTGGGCAGGCATCCACTCTACCAGTGTGTCTTTCCATTCACTGTGGTTTTCAGGTCCAGCCTTCCATAGTTCGTGATATTGACCCAGACGGTCTCTTGTGTAAACAGAAAACAGATTTCCTCGGTCCTCACTTCGTTGGTACTGAAAACTCAGGCAGCCTGATAAGGGTTCTGTTGTCATGGATGATGACAGTTTGGCCACTTCCTGAAAAGTCTTGGAGTGGATGGAGTCCACGTACATATAGTGACCTAGTGTTTGAGAGAGATATAGTCCCCTTAATTTCTTGAAGATACTCCCAAGGGATCACATTTGTCATATATAGATCCGCAAGAAGTATGAAAATAACCCGCCCAAATGGAATATGGCACACTTGACAAAAGGGTGCCACTGCTGTAAAGCTTGATTGATTAACAAGAATCCAGTTACTACGTATAAGATCTCTTTAGTTATTTGTACAGATGAAAAAAAGAACACAATATGTGAATATAGCACTGTTCCAACCGACATAACTTCCAGTGGGCTCACCACCCATATGAATGCTCACAGTATGGTGCAGTGTAAATTTGGATAGCATTCTTATTGTGATGGTCTGCTCGCTCCTCATGTCATTCACACACATTCCCCAGTACTTTTCGACCTGTCCCTCCTCCTGCTCACCTGCCTGCCAGTCACTGCCACTCTGCTCACCTGATTCCCCTCAGCTGCACCTCATCAGCAACATCCTCATCCACTAACACATTGCTCTTTGCTTTGCACATTGTTCTTTGCTTTCCATGCCAGACTTTCCAGCGTTATCCGGACTGCTTATCTGTTTTCGACCCTGCCTGTTCCTGTCCACCCCGTCTCGTCGACTCCCCGGTAATTTCTTCAGCCTTCTGTCCCTGACCACAAGTTTGCCTTGTTCTTTCTGGTTCCTGTCTGTCCCGATCCCGGGCGCTTCGTTGATTCACCGCTTCGACTTCCCAACCCCTCATCCGTTCCCAACTCTCTCCTTTCCCGTACATGTGTTGGTTTCCCTGACCTGCCAGATGTCAGTGCTTGCTTACCTTAGTTTCTGGACAATAAACTGTTACCAATTTACCTGCCAGAGTTTTGTGCTGCATTTGGGTCCCAAACACACCTGTTACACTTACACCATTTTCTCATTCAATTCGGAATCGAATACCGACGTACGTATTAACGTATTAACTAATCCGCATTAGATTAATTTTGCATTCACATTCAGTTTAATTTGGTATTTGCTGCGCATTCGATACCAGCTATGCATTCACACACAATAAGGGAACGGATGCGCATAAGTCTAACCAAGGTCCAGTTTCAATTTGATCATGTGGTTATATAACGAGATCTCGCTAATATGCGTTTTTATTCAACATTGATTCTGTCAACAAACGCAAATGCAATTCTGAAGAAGAAATGGAGCAGGTTAAAGAAAAATCAAGGCGAGGTGAGATGAAGACACAAAGAATGAATGAAGACAATAAGGAGAGAAAATATGAGGAAGATTTTTGTAATCCTATTCCTAATAACGCAGCAACGTATAGCGATTGACAAGGAGATGAGAATGCTCCCGTAGCATTTTACGAGCTTGTTAAACTAATACAGGTGTTGTTGTGTTGACAAACACGTGGGGAGCGACAACCGTTACTTTTTATTGCTTTACACCCGTATTAGTTAATTCGGTATCGAAACCCCCGACTACAGGTGGATTAGTTATTGCGCATTAGTTGAGGAGCAAATGCGCGTTAGTTTGTAATGTGAACGCAATCGGGGAGCGAAACTGGTTTCGCGTCCCAGCGAGTACCGAATTAAGTGCCAGTGTGAAAACGGTAATAGAGACTGCTGCCCATGGAACCCGGCAACAGATAAGAGTATGAAGATGAATGAATGAATGAATGAATGAATGAATATTGTCGGATTCTTAAAGTATTTCAGTTCAGAAGAAGGGCATGAATACATTTCTGTACCTCTTGTAAGGGAGTACACATGACAAAAAAAAAAAGAGAAACACTGTATTTCCTTCAACTGTCTTACTCCATCCAAGGCCCAGCAATTTGAATGATTACTACAGGAACCTTTAACCTTTTAACCACAATTGTTCCAAAAGTTGGACAAGTGGCCTGGTTTCAGAGCAGACAGTTAAAGTGTTCATGGGAACTAAGATAAATGACATGAAAAGTTATGCATAAATTATAAAAGGCTAAAGTGATATTAACCTTCTTTACATCATCTACGGGGGAAATGTGGGCATTGCTGGATTGCAAAGTTATTATTATAATACAAGCAATTATGCAGTACGCAGAAGTTTGCCCACACCCGGGTTAGCCAACAATCATAGCACGATGTTTTTTTTACAGAGAGTGACAATGGCCCGCATTTAGAGCATCGTACCAGATACACCCTACCCACAGCAATGTGTGTAGCAGCTCAACGGATCCACCTCAGCTGCCATCACTGTTGTACTCCACTACTTCACCTCAAAAGAACTTCAACTATGTTGTACCTTTGTACTTGCTCTATTTTATTGAATTTTTATGCTCTGGTAACATCCATTGCCAGTCCACTCCTTGGACGGACAGACAGTGGTTCTCCCTGAGGTTTCTACCAGCTTTCTTTTCCCTGTTAAAAGGTTTTTTTTCCCCTTGGTAGTTTTTCCTTACCCTGACTGAGGGTCTAAATACAGAGGATGTTACCAAGCCTATAAAGCCTGAGCTGTAGACAATCTGTTATCTACAGTTCACAAAGATGTTCAGAAAGTCCTAGTCAAGTCTCGCGTCTTTATGTGCAAGTCCAAGTCAAGTCTCGAGTCTTTCGTCCCAAATCCAAGTCAAGTCTTGAGTCTTTCGTCCCAAGTCCAAGTGAAGTCTCAAGTCACAAATAGCTGAAAGTTTTCATATTAGACGCTATCAAAGATAATACTGCAGTGTAATTTTGGATTAAAAGTATGTACTGTACTGTGCTATAGGCCTATAATATGCTATTGCACACTACACCATCAAAGTTGATCAAAACAATGTACTGTGCATGTGCAATGTGAAGAAACATCACAAAAGCTTTAAGCTTGAACACGGTATTTTGTGAATACTACAGGATACATACGAACTGATTTGCGTAAGTGGTCTTGTCCTTTTACCAACTGAAAAAAACAAATTAAGGAAAATGAAAATATATAACTGAGTACTGTATGTACAGTACTGTACTACAGTGCCACTGTGAATGTGCTTAGGCTAAGAAATCATATGCATTACATGCTGTTTAAGGAGAGGTTTCCCTGTCAGTGACAACATTAGTCTAAACCAGACATGGGGACTCGAGTCTGAGACTCGGACTCGAGTCGCACTTAAGTCGCACAAACAAAGACTTCTGACTTGACTCGAGACTTGACTCGGACTTCGGTGTTACACAAAACAAAAATAAGGTCGCAAAAAAGGTCCATAAAAGGTTATTTATTTAAACGTCCAGCCGGACTAATAATTAAAGAAGAGGCTTTGCTTGAGAATTTCGCATTTATTGCGAAGTCTTAGCCACAGAATTTGGTCACTGTCGGCCGTAACCACGCCAATACATAAAGCAAACACAGACCTGCTGCGTCTCTCTCACTCTCACACTCCTGCTCCCCCTCGCCCTTGCTCATGCATTCACCCAGACACATTCACAGACCATGGAAAACAACAGAACTCTTTGAAAAATTAACTAAAACTACGTTCATGATTGTAGGTCGAAGCGGCTGCAAAAGAGAAAAAACAAACTGAGCGCTCTCCTCGGGGAAACGTCTGGGGGAAAGACGCTCCGTAAGACCCTTTGCCGTCTGCATTACTGCATGAGAACAAGTAGACGCACGTCACTTTTGCATCTGGACCAATCTGAACCATTTCCCTGTTCCCGGGTTAGTCCAGCCACAATTACAGTCTGTTGGCTTTTATACTTCAGTCCAAGTAGCAGCCTGCGTGTATTGAGCTTAACGTTAATTCTATGAATGAATGGCTGTTTTAGTTTAGACTAATGTCACTGACATAACAGAAATGGAAACCTCTCCTTAAACAGCATGTAATGCATATGATTTCTTAGCCTAAGCACATTCACAGTGGCACTGTAGTACAGTACTGTACATACAGTACTCAGTTATATATTTTCATTTTCCTTAATTTGTTATTTTCAGTTGGTAGAAGAACAAGACCACATATGCAAATCAGTTCGTATGTATCCTGTAGTATTCACAAAATACCGTGTTCAAGCTTAAAGCTTTTGTGGTGTTTCTTCACATTGCACATACACAGTACAAATCTCGGCTAGTGACTAATATGAAAACTTTCAGCTATTTGAGACTTGAGACTTGACTTGCGACGAAAGACTCGAGACTTGACTTGGACTCGTACATAAAGACTCGAGACTTGACTTGGACTTGGATAAAGTGACTTGTGAACATCTCTGGTCTAAACTAAAACAGCCATTCATTCATTCATAGAATTAACGTTAGGCTCAATACACGCAGGCTGCTACTTGTCGCTAAACATAGTGAACAGAAGTATAAAAGCCAACAGACTATAACTGTGGCTGAATTAGTTTGCTTATGGTAACGTTTAGGGTTTAATCCCGGGAACCAGAACCAGGAATCGGGAAATGTGAAGACAGGACCCAGGAAAAATTGGGAGGAAAAAAGGTGACGTGCGTCTATTTGTTCTCATACAGTAATGCGGACAACAAAGGGTCTTTCGGAGCATGTGCTCGCGAGCGAGGGTGCATCAGTTTTTTTTTCTCTTTTGCAGCCGCTTCGGCCTACAATCATGAGCTTAGTTTTAGTTAATTTTTCAAAGAGTTCTGTTGATTTCCATGGTCTGTGAATGCGTCTGGGTGAATGCATGAGCAAGGATGCGGGGGAGCAGGAGTGTGTGAGAGTGAGAAAGACGCAGCAGATCTATGTTTGCTCTATGTATTGTGGTTACGGCCAACAGTGACCAAATTCTGTGAGTAAGACTTCGCAATAAATGCGGAATTCTAGAGCAAAGCCTCTACTTAAATTATATGTCCGGCTGGACGTTTAAATAAATAACCTTTTATGGACCTTATTTACGACTCGCGAGTCATAACACCGAAGTCCAAGTCAAATCTCGAGTCTTACAGGGCAAGTTTTAAGTCAACTCACAAGTCTTTATTTGTGCAACTCAAATCCCCATGTCTTATAGTTCAGCATTCAAGCAAGAAAGGAAAGCAATTTCCTTATCATTGTGATATTGTGATACACATTACTGCACAAAATGAAATGTAACCTCTGCATACATTTTCCCCAGATTCCCTAGATTCTAACCTGCAATAGGAGGTTCCTGTATTATTATATAATATTTTGTTTTACCTATTGCATTTCTCTGCTCATCTTTTCTTATTATAAAACATGGCATCAGTTGTAAGAGGAGAGAATTTAATTGTAATGAGAATCTCCTTTTGCTGATGCACATGACACAAAATTATTTGAATCATGGATCTTCAACGTCCTTCATTAATAACACTCAGTTGAACAGCGAGTACAAGAAACGTCTCATCTTAATATCACCCTTATCTTGACTTCATCTCAACAGTGTTTCACCTGTTTTGTTGTTGAAGGTGTGGTCATTGGTCATGCTGTTAGACAGGAGCTGCAGACCCCCACCTCCTACGTACCAGTTGACATTGGCGTTCCACTGGTTGCTGTATCCACACAGATGAGACTCTTCGAAGTTACACTCTTCACAAGAAAAAAAAATACAAAGCAGAAAAACTGTCAAACAGCGGCTGTAAGTATAGGAGCATGACAGCAGTGGACTAACATAATTCTTTTACAATTTATGTTTATTTCATTGTAAAAAAGTTCAATGAAAAAAAGATGAAGAATTTGCTGATTGGAGAATTATGTTACGTAAAAATATAAGTGATGTCGGATATTATTGGCTGATTATATGACTGATATTAACAGCCTGATATTAGCATGTGATTTATAATAACTGTAATAATTGCTTTTTCTTTTTTACTTTTATAATGAAAACCTGACAATGCAATGTCTGGGTTTTGAGATACCTTTAAAATAGTTTATCATGTGTCCAGATAACAGCATGAAGCTCATTTATTCAATCGCATACTCCACAAACCGTGGTTCATTCTGATGAAACAACTAAATATTAACTGGCTAATAATGATAATTGTATCTGGAATTAAGTGTTTGGACAATATTAGCATTGATATCAAATAGCTTTTAAAAATATTTGACATGTGAGCCAACACATGTGGGTGCTCACCTAGACAGTATCCAGAACTGATGTGGATTTCAAAGATTGACACACTGCTCCCTGTGCTGCGACCAGGTTTGCCCTTAATGATTACCTAAATAAACAACTACTGTTAGTATCAGTAGTGTAACTGATAAAACACAAGGCTGCATTGTGACATCACAGACAGATGAAGAGTCATAACCAGTGTATATACCAGAGACAGATTTACATACAGACAACCATACACACACACTCATACAGGCGGTCAGGTTGCTGTGCCTAAATAACCCACTCCTACCTAGGAAAGTTATGTTGTGGGAAATTCAAATCCCTGGAGAAACACCTCCTCCAACATGACCAGAATATGCTATTTTTATCATCATTATGCAATAAGACTGGGGTTTCAAACTTAAATTCACATGTGGATGATGTCGGCAGCAGTTAAACTCAGTGTTTATCACAAATCAGTATTTATCATAAATCCTCAGATAATTTTGAAATTATCTGAAAGTGTGTAAAAAATTAACGTGCTAAATTAAATATGAAATAACACTTTATATGTCTTGTTTGAAGCCAAAACTGTCTTACAGGAATGTTTTTTTTCACTCCGCTTTGTACCAAAGTGAGTATATGTACCAGCCCCTCACTCTGGGACCAGGCCTGAGTTTAAATTTTCTAGGTCAGGACCTTGTCAGTGTGGACTCCACCTCTTAATGGAACATAAACATGTGCAGTGCAGTTTCCTCATATGTTTACCTTTTTGTATGTGAGTGTGATGTTAACCTATATACAGTATGTCTGCTTTCAACACAAGTATCTGTGTTGTTTATTATAGCTGAAACTGATTACACATATTCTCTATTTTTTTCCTCTGTTGTCCTTCTTTTAACATTATTTGAAACCGATATACAGAAAATTAGATTTTTTTCCCCACTCTTTTGGGGAAAAACTGCACATTTTCTTATGTTTATGTGTACGCTTTTGCTTTTTGCATGTAAAGTGCCTTGAGACTATGGGTGTTATGATCTGGCACTATAAAGAAATAAAGTTGAAGATGAAAGTTGGAACTATTATTAATGTATCATTTAGGGCATTTTATCTAAAGAAATTAAACAGCTTCTAGAGTTACTGGTGAAATGTCTTGTAAATAATTAATTATCCAGTTGTCTTTTTCTAAGCTTTGAATAATTGTGTTATTGTGCATGGCAGTAGTGGCCCAGTGGCTAAGGCTAACCGGACTGGGGTTCTGGAGGGCTCCATGTTTGAATCCACCAACTGCTCACCAGAGGTACATTACATTTCCAGCTTATTGGCGACTCTGGAACAGGACAATAATAAGACCAATTTAGCTGTTTGGTATGGGAATGGCATTTTGGGTAGATCATAGGAAGTTCTGGTGTAAATCGAGATAGCTTGAGATTTTGGATTTTAGCGGTGGACAGACTGCCTAATTGCTGGATATTTGAGGGAATTGTTAGAGAGAAATAATTCAGATCTCAGAAGATCTATGGATGTTTTAAGGAAGGACATGAGATGTAACAAGAGCAGATAAAAGGATGGAGAAAAACTGTATTCCTGCTCATAGCCAAAAGGGTCTGGATATCATACCATTAAGTAAACATTCCAGTTTGGGGGAACATCTGGTGTGTCAAATGAAAATAATTATTTTTCTAGACATAATTTAAGGTGTGGGCAGTTCATTTCCAGCCTCTACCAGAACCTCACTATTTTCTTCTAATGGTAAAAAACATCTAAATACTGAAGGTATAACTAGACCACTGGACCTGAACTTCATACCCTCATAAAGATAAACAACGTTCAGGAACCATCAGGGGAGCTTTTAAGCCAGACTCTGTCTCTTTATCTAAAGGTGACTTCAGAGTCAAACAAAAGTTCGAAACTTATTTACAGCGTTTACCCTGAAAGGTTGGGTGTTGTTTCTCAGGTCTATGCTGGCAATCACCCAGCTGTCTGAGGCTGTGTGGCTGCTCCACAATGGTCTGTCCAGACTCTTCTCTTCCATACGCTGCAGCACCTCAAGGGTTCCTGATCGTGTGATCTGGTAGACCAACCTGAGGCAGCTCCAGTCACTCTGGTCCATAACTGAACTCAACAAAACACCCATGATCTTCTTCTCCGGGCCATCATCCTGTCCTGTATCCTGATCCTGACCATCAGTTCCCAATGAGTCAACTGCTACAAAGTGACCTTAGATGAAAGAAGGATATAAATCTTAATAACATGTACTCTTTCGTTAACATTTACACAATATCCCAAATTTGCACAAATTGTTGACTGAAACCATCTGTGATCAAAGATTTATAAGGCTGCAAGTCTGAGTGTTATATCATGAAAAAAAAGTTTGAGCTTTTGTCTTTCTGCAGCTCTAATGTTTGATCTTAAAAAAAAAAATGCAACAACAAGTTGCAAACTTTGTCGTAATTTAGTTCAAGGTCTGAAGTTTTGCATTATGGTGCCAATTATTAACTTTGTTTTTGACAATAGTACGCTGTAGTTTAGCTTTAAACAGCATGTTGCCTGGTCTCTTATTTATTTATTAGCTGGTGGACCTCAAGGCTCCTCCATTCTCAAAAACACATGTTTGCACTCATAAGCTCAGACCCTAACAAAGTCAAGAAGTGAGTCGTTTTGATATTCAAAACATAATGAAAGAAAAACAAGATCTGAGTCTACATAGGTACAGTAGAAGAAGAACCTAAGGGGAATGAGACGAAATGATACATTAGTAACTGCTCTGAACATTTTTAAACTGCATAAGGATAGAAAGGAAATAATCAAGTTGACATTTTGCAGTGAGTTTGACAGCAGACACATTTTCAGGCAAGTTTGAGCAGAGTGTAGGAAAGATGAAGGAATGGAGAGAGAGAAAGTCAAAGACAAAGATTTTCCACCAAGACTTGGCTGCAAACAGAGAAAAGTGCAAAAGTGGTAGAGTAGAAATTATGTGAGGATTTTTTTTTTTACTATTTTTTGCAACAATTTCTTCTTCTTCTCTGTTGTCACTACTATTTCTTATTGCACTCAATTTTAGTAACCTTTCCTTACTACCTAACCTTTTTAGTAAACTTTATCTGGGCAGCCCTAGATTGTTTATCCTGCTAAATTAAATCTATTTTCCATTTTCATTAGAGATTTGTTTATTTCTAAGTCTGCATAAGTTCTCAGTCATCCAGGTCATGAGGTAAATTGAAGAAGCCTACTGGAAGAGAGGTGAAACGTCTTAAAAAAACTCATGCCCTCAAAGCGACTACTTTTGGATTCATTTAATCATTACAAAATGATTAATGATTACAAATTAATGGCATCTACTTTAACATACATTATACAATCAGTGTGCTTCTTTGATCCTTGCATGCAGATACTGACAGTGACAGAACACAGATAAACTGGTGTGTTCAATGCTATGCGGCACCAGCTCCAGCAGAAAACCTACATGTGTTATTTTACTAACTCCAGATGTTCTGCACAGCAGATGACTCTTTGTGCTGCTGTTGCCACCTCGAGCACCAAAAACATAAGACATTGTGGCTCAAACCTGCATCTGTAGAAGCCCTTAAGTTACAAACATCTGAGCAGAAAAACAAGGATTTTAGATGAATGAAGATAAAATACCATCCGTGTGCAAGATCCAGCTGCTGTAATCTGGATCTGATGTGTAATCGCACATGTCACTCTCAAAATTACAGGAGCCTGGAAGCAGCTGGTTGTGTGTCTGAATTCCGACTTTTGGTAAAAAAGAAAGGAAAAAAAATATGTTAAAAGAGAAAGAAAAGGAAAGATTATGGTAAATCACAGAAATCACTGAATCACAGAAATTGGCATCTGCTGAAAAATTTTGAGAACTGGCAGAACCCAGCAGAACAGTTACTTACCAACCAACGTCAGAAGGTACAGCAGCAGCATTGCAGCTTTCTGTTGCAACACAGTTAACTTTGCCTGCAGAAGAAAAAAAAATGAAAACAGAGTAAGATATGAGACCAGTTCAAAAGTTAAAGCTCCAGACTTCAGTTTTGGTTAAAACAGTCCTTGAGGGTGTCTTTTCAGCTCTAATGCTGGAAGCACACTGAAACTGAATGAGTCTGCAGGAGGAGGTTGAGCAAAGAGAAGGTAAATGATGGTTAGGAGGGAGGGAGGGAAGAACAGAGAGGGAGGAGGCAGGGAAAGAAGGAAAGGAGGTAATAAAAAAAAGTTAAACATGTGGGAGTGGTATGGGCAGTATTATATGGAGTGGTGTTCCAGAAAGAAACAAAAACATTTCTTTCAAAAGCTTTCAGGGATCCACCACTGCCTGTGACAGCCAGATGAAATTTGTCACTTTTGACTAATGTGATTTGGTCTCTCTTCTACTCTGGAGTTGCCACCGGTGAGAGGCGACGAGCTGGAGTAGGCTTTCTTATAGCCCCCAGATTGCTAGCCGTGTGTTGGAGTTTTCCCCACTGAGTGAGAGGGTCGCTTCCCTGCGCTTCCGGGTCAGGGAAAGGATTCTCACTGTGGTTGCGGCCTATGCGCCAAACGGCAGTGTAGATTACCCAACTTTCTTGCACTGGGAGGAGTATTGGAAAGTGCTCCTCCCAGGGATTCCATCGTCCTGTTGGGGGACTTCAATGCTCACGTGGACTATGACAGTGACATCTGCAGGGGCGTGATTGGGAAGAACGGCCTCCCTGATCTGAACCCGAGTGGTGTTTGTTGTTGGACTTCTGTGCAGGTTTGTCCATAACGATTTGTCCATAACGAACACCATGTTCAAACATAAGGGTGTACATCAGTGCGCTTGGCACCAGCACACCCTAGGACGGAGGTCAATGATCGACTTTGTAGTCGTGTCATCTGACCTCCGGCCATATGTTTTGGACACTCGGGTGAAGAGAGGGGCTGAGCTGTCAACTGATCACCACCTTGTAGTGAGTTGGCTTCGCTTTCGGGGAGCAAAACTGGACAGACCTGGCAGACCCAAGCGTATCGTGAGGGTTTGTTGGGAACGTCTGGTGGAACCCCCTGTGAGGGAGGCCTTTAACTCCTACCTCTGGGAGAACTTTGAACAGGTTCCAAGGGAGTGGGAAGACATTGAGTCTGAATGGACCAGGTTCTCCTCCTCCATTGTAGAAGCAGTTGTCCAAAGCTGTGGACGTAAAGCCTCAGGTGCCTGCAACAACTAACCTCAACCTCAACCTCAACAACTAACAAAAGTACTCACGACAAGAGACTTCTAGGATTTGACCAGGAATCATTAGAGACAGGCAAGACACATGGCATGGCAAAAGACACAGTTAACTAGAAACAAACATGAAACAACTAGAAACAGCTAGAAGCAAACATGAAACAACTATGAACTGACCAGAAACAAGCAAGACACATGGCATGACGAGAAACGACTATGACCTGAACAAACACAGAGCACAAGGAACTAGCAAGCAACATGAAACAATGAACCAACAAGATGCAGTGAGGGAGAGGGGTATATATACACTGGGCACCAGGTGACACAAGTGAGACTAATGACAGACACAGGTGAGCTTGATCAAACTAACGACCAGACACTGCAGGAAGGGGAGAAAGACAGACATGACAAAAAAGGAAAGACAGCAGGAAGGGACGACAGAGACCTGACAGAATCAGGACCTACAGCATGCACTGGGGCGGTTCGCAGCCGAGTCTGAAGCGGCTGGCATGAAAATTAGCACCTCTAAGTCCAAGGCCATGGTTCTCGACTGGAAAAGGTGGTAAGTACCCTCCAGGTCGGTGGAGAGATCCTGCCTCAAGTGGAGGAGTTTAAGAATCTTGGTGTTGTGTTCATGAGTGAGGGATGGATGGAATGGGGAATGGGAGATTGACAGGCGGATCGGGGCAGCGACCGCAGTAATGCGGAAATTAGCTTTCTTTGGAGGGTGGCAGGGCGCTCCCTTAGAGATACGGTGAGGAGCACTGTCACCCGTGAGGAGCTCGGAGTAGAGCCATTGCTCCTCCACATCGAAAGGAGTCAGTTGAGGTGGCTTGGACATCTACATCGGATGCCACCTGGAAGCCTCCCACGGGAGGAGACCCAGAGGAAGACCTAGGACACGCTGGAGCAACTATGTTGCCCGGCTGACCTGGGAACGGCTTGGGATCCCCCTCCTCCAAATGTTGCCCCTGCGACCCGGCTCCGGATAAGCGGATGAAAATTGATGGATGAATGGAGTTTTTACTAATGTGTTTTAAATTCTTTAGTTGGAATTACACTGCATTCCAAATTATTATGCAAATCATATTTTCTCAGATTTTCCTAAATTATCTATATGAATAGCAGTCCTCATGATTTTCCAGTCACCAACCATTAACGTACAATGCAAATGTTTTTGAACGAACCTGTGATAATAGTACATTTTTAAAAAATAAAAATCACAAAAATGCACGTTCCAAATTATTATGCACAATTGAGTTTCCACACATTTTATTGTCATAATGAACAAAAAATGGTTATGTGTGAAATTATAAACATTAGGGTTGAGGTCAGGAGACGATGGGGGCCACACCATACGTTTGTCTCCTTTGATGCCCATTGCAGCCAGAGATGCAGATGTATTCTTTGCAGCATGGCATGGTGCATTGTCATGCATGAAAATTATCCTGTTCCGAAAAGCTTGATTCTTCCTTTTGAACCATGGCAGGAAGTGTTCTTTGAAGAAATCCACATACGCTGTGGATGTCATCTTCACAACGTCGGGATCGTGAAAGGGCCGACAATCTCTCTCCCCATGATACCAGCACAAAACATCACTCCACCGCTACTTGTTGGCGCAATAGCCTTGTTTGCATGGGGTGGCCGTCAACCAACCATCCACTACTCCATCCATCTGGACCATCGAGGGTTGCACGACATTAATCAGTGAACAGAACAGTTTTGAAGTCAGTCTTCAGGTTTTGCCTGGTTCACTGGAGCCTTTTCTGCTTGTGTGCAGTGAATAGTGGAGGTCAAAATGATGGCTTATGCACCGCTGCAAACCCCTGGAGGACAACGCTTTCTTGTTGTTCGGGGCACGTTGGAGGCATCAGCAGCTTCAAAAACTTGTCTGCTGCTGTGATTGGGCAGTTTTACAGCTGCTCTTTTGATTGGACGTATTTGCCTGTTAGTAAAAGTCCTGGATTTTCCTTTATCAGCATGCACAAGTGTGTGCTCTGAATCAGCTACATACTTTTCAATAGTGCGATGATCGCAATGAAGTTTCTTGGTAATTTTGATTGTCGTCATTCCTTGACCCAAACATTCAACTATTTCTTGCTTTTCAGCAGCCGAAAGGTCCTTCTTCTTGACCCTCTTGGTTGAAAATAGTAGCCTGCTCAATAATGTGGAACAACCTTCTTTATTATTCTCCCCTTTAATTGACACACCTGCCAAACTAATTAGCACAGGTGTCTTCAATTGGTTACAGTGATATACAGAGCCATGATACACATTACCATCCATGAGTTTAACCTGACAAACAAAAAATCTTTCCGTACGACTCTTGAACACTTTTTGCAGAATATATTGGAACTCAGTGTATGTCACTGAATCAAGCTTACCATAGAAGGCAACAATAAAACATCAGCCCCTGTGACCTAGCTGGCATTGAACATCAACTTCCGACATAAACAAAGTCGGAATATATCGTTCTGTCACTTTAATAATTACAATACTTTACAATTACAATTTATCTCAATTGCATTAACTGAACAATTATATCAACATGGTATCAGTAGCTGCACTTTATAAGCTACAAAGATGCATTTCTCCTATGGGTTTCTCTATGGGCAATAGTAAATGTTTGAAACATTGACTATGTATGCAGAAAAAATATTTTGTTAAAACGGTTCATACCTTCTTTGGTGGATGCACCCATGCAGGGGCAGCAGATGGCACAAATGGCAGTCTCCACAAATGGCACACAAATACTCACACCATACTGTTAGACTTCTTGCACATGGTGAGTCACTTGAACGGCCACTGGAAAGTTAGACTGAACTATGCTCAGAAAACCTTGGCAGCCGGTGGATTCAAACCCTGTTTACTTTCTTAACCGCCATTACTGTAAAGATTCTTCTACATCCAGATCATGATATTCAAAAGGTTTAGCATTGTTCCTTGTCTAAAAACCTTCAGTTTCTGTTCGGTTCACTAAGCCACCACTGCCCATCACTGGACCTATGCACTCCTATTTGACCCATATTTGTTTCATAAGTATCTATTAACTGTATGAACTGTAACTTTTGGCCAAGGAATGTGCAATGAGTTCGCATTATATTACATAATTTATGCTAAAGATCACCCCAAAATCCAGAGTCCATTTGGTTCGCAGGGAATGCCTAAGTTGACAAAGGAGATTAACAAGTTTGATCACCATTTACAACATGTTGTAATTATTATTTATTATGTAAACCATTTGACCAGAATTCAAATTTATCTCCGTGTAGTGTTCATTAATTTATTTAAACTAAATAAAAATAAATTGTGAAGAAGATTTTAATGTACAAGCAACACAGACAATATCACAGACTGACGTTGATTTTCTAAAGAGTGAGAAAGGTAGAAATGAAGTATTATTGTTTATTATAATATTATTATAATTTATGAATTAAATTATTTATTGTGTTGGGAAAAAACCTGCACATTTCCAAATAAATACGACTGTGATCCATGTTTCTCTATCCCTCAAGCTCTCCTTTTTTGGACAGAGATGTGGGGGGGGGCTTCCTTTTTTTTTAATATTACATAATTACATTTTTTTATTGACTCGCATCCTACCAATCACTCGCTGTGGCAACCCCTGAAAAATGGGGTAAGCTGAAAGGAAAAGAAGAAGAATTGCATTTTTTTCTTCGTGTGTGGACAGATGGTGATGGGGTGATTTGGTTATATACCCAAACATGTCCACAATAAAGGTGTGAATGCTATTGTAGTGGTGTGCCCTTTATCAGGCTGAATAACATGAGGTGTGGTTGCACAACATACTGAAGAAAATCTAATCAGTGGTAATCACCACCAGTGTTTATGGAGCCTCCATAGGGAGACCAGAGGCACCAAAGTGTGTCTTGCATGTGTGATTAAAACTGAGCATATAGTGATAAATGTTAAATTAAATCAACACAGTATCCCAGTTGCGTGACATTCTGTTCAACTTGTTAAGTCTTTCTTAACTGTTTGTTTGGATGTATTTGTATGTACATGTGTACATCTTCCACAGCTGCACCAATTCTTGTTTACTAAAAGTATCATTTAATCAATATAATTAATTAATTAATAATTAGAACTATATCCCTTTGGGAAATTATGCCTCTGCATTTAACCCATCACCAAAGTGAGCAGGGGGCTGCTGGCTGAGCATACGCCCGGGGAGCAGTTAGTGGGGACAATACCATGCCCAGGACACCTCATCTGTAAATTTGCGGTAGGGGGATTCGAACCTGGGTTTTTGTGAGTTGTTCCTCCCATAAGGGCAGCTGGCATTTTCCTGTTTTGTTTACTGTATCTTGGTTATTTTATATTATTGTTTGTAAAGTGCTTGGTTACAACGGTTGTTGTGATTTTGATTTCAGAGTGCTTTGTTTTCTAGTAATTTGTGTGTATTGCTTCCAGGTTTATCTTGTGTAGATATGTAATACTGCAATCCATCAACAGACACCGGGCCTGCCCTAAGATCTGACAATAGAGTGTGTAAATGAATTTGCATTTCACATTCATAAATTGTGTCACCATGGGCTGAATAAACTGAATCAAAATCATGGTCTTGAAAAGGTCAACTAAAACGTGATAATGAATAACCCTGAAACAAAATTACATTTGTGAAAACAAATTTACAAACTCCAGAAACATTTTTACAAACTCAAAGAATTTTAAATTGACAAAACACTTTTACAAAACCTGAAACAAAATAACAAGTAACTGTTGGAGCTGAAACTGCTGGAAAAAAAACACACCTAATCAAGATAGATAATGGCGGTTTTATTTTTGTTTATGGAGTGTGTTTTCACTAATCTAATTTTGTTTCAGGGCTTAAAATGTTTTCTAAAATATAAATTTGGTTTGGATTTGTAAAAATGTTTTCTAAAATGTGTATTTGTTTCCAGTCTTTGCAGTTTTTTGCACCTTGTAGCCACCATATGAATGCTTTGGACTAGGTACGAACACCTTAGCTCTACAAAGCTCATGTCAAATCATTGTACTATTAAGACATTTGTTCAATCAAACCAAATTTTATCTATATAGCCCACATTTACAAATCAAATTTGTCACATAGGGCTTTACAGGGCTGGTAACATCCTCTGACTTTAGACCCTCAGCCCGGGTAAGGGAAAACTAGCGAGGTAGAAACCTTAGGGAGAGGGATCCACTCCCTGGATGGACAGACAGTGCAATGGATGTTACCAGAGCGTAAAAATACAATAAAATAAAACAAATAAAAAAGATATAACACATAGTCAGAATTTAAATGCTTCCAGTATCCGTTGTGTCAGTAGGTGTGTGAGGCTATGATCCCGGTCATCCTACTCCTGGTTATTCTAGTTCTGGCATCGACCCATGCATCAGCAAAAGGGATATAAAAAAAGAGAAACAAATAAAAACAGTAGTTTAAAACATATTTCATAGATTGGGGGAGAGATTGGAGTAGAGAGTGAGTCAGGGAACAAGGAGGAGGGAGGAGCGGTGCTCAGACTATGTGCTCATTCTAAATGCATGATGTGAGAGCCCCCGACCCCAGCAATTTAAACCCAGCAGCTTGATGCAAACTACAAGATTGTTGTTTGTTTACAAGATTGTTGATTGTTGTTGATTGCACACAGGGGTTTGCTCATATAAAGGTAAAATGAAGATTTCTGCCAAACCTATGCATCAGCTGGTAAGTGCTGTTACAAAGTAGCACAGATCAAGGTCCAGAGTCTTTCTGTTATTCAAAACTGTACTTTAACATCTACTTTTCTCCCTCACTCAGTGTTTGTTCAATCCTTGTACTGTTTTCTGTTTTTTTCTTTTGAAGCGCGAATCGAAGCTTGCTTCATTTAGGATAGTGTTCAAAATTATGACATTCAAATCACTTTGGGTCATGTCTCGAAGTGTCATGTGCTCACAACACCATCTACTCAAAAAGGGTTTAGTTGTAAGCAACTGGACTTCTTCTTGGAGTTGAAAGACATTTCATTCCTCAACTGAGGAACTTCATCAGTTTCTGGTTGTTGTTGAAGGGGAACTCTAGTAGTTATACTACTCTAAACCACTCCCTTCACCACTGGACAAAGGTGTGAAGAGTTGTTTTGATCACACCTTTTTAGACAGAAACTGCTCCTGATGTTAATGAGCAGTTTTCTTGTCACATGTTCAGATGTGAATGGGAGTCGTTGTCACACCCGTCTCTCTTATACACATCTAGATGTGGATCTCAAGGCAGAATGGTATGTAGCAGACAGTTGATGACGCAGACCTCCCCCTCTATTCAAGGTTGGTTGTTCTAGATGGGCATAGATGGCTTCCTTCACTCCTCTGTCGAACCACCTGTCCTTCTTGTCCAAAATATGCACATCTGAGTCCTTGAAAGAGTGTCCCTTTTCATTGAGATAAACTGCTGAGTCCTGTCCTGATGTGGTCACCCTCCTGTGCTGGGCCATGCATTTGCGGAGTGGTTGTTTGGTCTCCCCAATATACAGATCTGAACACTCTTCACTGCACTGAACCGCATAGACCACATTGTTAAGGTTTTCCCTTGGAATTTTATCCTTGGGATGAACTAACCTCTTTCTGAGTGTGTTAACCTGTTTAAAGTAGACAGGAATGTGCTTGCTGAAAATCCTACGTAGTTTCTCAGATACTCCTGAAAGATAAGGCACCACCATGTGTTTCCTCTTCCTGCATATTACCTGTTTTGTTGGAGGCCCAGTTGGGGTAGCCACAGGTTTTCAGGGCCTGTCTGATGTGTGTGTGTTCTTTCTCCTTCCCCTCTGCTCTGGATGGGATGGTGTCTGCCCGGTGTTGTAGAGTCCTAATGACACTGAGCTTGTGTTCTAGTGGATGGTGAGAGTCAAAGAGTAGGTACTGGTCAGTATGTGTGGGTTTCCTGTAGACATCTGTGACAAGGTCTCCATTTTCTCCAACTGATACCTCACAGTCCAAGAAATTAAGTTTTCCGTCCTTGGTCTCCTCCCTGGTGAATTTAATGTAATTGTTGACTGAATTGATGTGCTTAGTAAAAGCCTCCACTTTTTGCCTTCTTACCGTGGCCCATGTATCGTCAACATAACGAAACCAGTGCCTTGTCTTTGTCCCTTTAAAGGAGATTCAGGCTTGAGTTTATATGCTTTCCATTTAAAGGTTTGCAACAATGGGTGAAACTGGCGAGCCCATGGCACAGCCATGCTTCTGTTTGTAGAATTCCCCATTGTACCTGAAATACGCTGTGTTGAGGCAGAGTTCCAATAGTGAGCAAACCTGGTCCGGGGTCAGAGCAGTTCTGGTGTGTAATGTCCTGTCCTGTCGTAATCTGTCCCCAATTGCCTTTACTGCTTCTCTTGTGGGGATGCAGGTGAAGAGAGACGTGACGTCAAATGAAACCATGGTTTCGTCTGGTTGCAACTTCACGTCACTGATCACCATCACAGCACTGGGCAGCTCCTTCAGTAACAGACTGAAACACCCCAAATGTCTGAAGGAGCGTTATCGCAGGTCGTTCGTCCCTGCAGCTGTTAGACTGTACAACAAACACTGCTCACAATAAACCACAATTAACCAGACTCAAAGTGCAATATCCCATCTATGTGCAATATCTGTCTATACTGTGAATACCATTCCTCACTGTGTATATTTTGCCTACTGTATATAATGTACAGTATACATTATACTCTATTTTAGTAATTTTTTAATACATTGATTTTTTACAGTGTAATTTTTTGTAATGTTATGTTTCTTATCTATTATGTTTCTTATCTATGTATCTTTATCTTTTTCTGTCTTGCTGCTGCAACAATGCAAATTTCCCCATGTGGGACAAATAAAGGACTTTCTATTCTATTCTATTCTATTCTGATCTTCTCAGTGAAGTCTATGGAGTTCTGAATGTGGTGGGGGTGTCTCCTACCATAAGTGAAAGAATTGTAGCAAGTGATTTAGCAATGTTGTAAGTGACAGAGTTGATACTACTTACAATAGGTCTGAGTGGTGTTCCTTCCTTGTGGATCTTCGGGAGGCCATAGATGCATGGAACGGAGTCGCCTGGGTAGAGTTAATAGTAGGTGCGCTGGTCAATCACTTGGGCGTTCTTTAAATCCTGTAAATGACTAACTATTTTGTTCTTGTAACTGCTGGTTGGGTCTCTTTTCAGTCTCTCGTATGTTTCAGTGTCGCTAAGTAGGTTTTCCATTTTGAAGCGATACTCAGTGGTATTTAGCACCACCGTGCACCTCCCCTTGTCTGCTGTAGTATGGTTATATTGTGATCTTTGCTTAAATAAGTGATGGCTTTTCTTTCTAGGTGGGTTAGGTTAGGATGGTGGAGGTTTTGTGCTTGTGAGGGCTGCTGAAACTTTTATTCGTATCTGGTCCGCCTCTGCTCTGGGTATCTTGTTGTTATGGATGACCGACTCTGTAGCTGTGATGAGATCCACTGTAGGTATTTGATTTGGAGAAATAGCAAAGTTAAGTCCTTTTGCCAAGACATCTATTTCCGGTTTAGTGAGGCCCCTGTCAGATAAGTTCTTCACCCATTGCATCTGGCTTGTGGAGTCTGTAGTCTTTGGTTGCTTGTGGGTTCCCTGTGTAAAGCCTCGGTGACACCACGTGTTCTATCCTGGAGGATGTTAAACTTCCGTAGCTGTCTCTCCTTGCTCTTTGAATGCTGTGCTAATTGTGCCTTCTCAACAAAATTGGAAACTTCATGCGTTAAAGCCAGGGGTAAATTTTTCCTCAGTTGTTGACAAATCTAGTTGCACTTCTGTTTTAAATTATCTAAAGTAAAGTGTACCTGTCTTATCCTTTCGCTTAGTAGTTGTTGCTGTGCTCTGTGGAAGGAAGTTAAACTGCTCATCAATACCAGAGCAGGCTTCTCTAGACAGGTGTGACAACGACTCCCATTCACATCTGAACATGTGACAAGAAAACTGCTCATTAAAATCAGGAGCAGTTTCTGTCTAAAAAGGTGTGATCAAAACAACTCTTCACACCTTTGTCCAGTGATGAAGGGAGTGGTTTAGAGTAGTATAACTACTAGAGTTCCCTCCAACAACAACCAGAAACTGCTGAATGAAACGTCTTTCAACTCCAAGAAGAAGTCCAGTTGCTTACAACTAAACCCTTTTTGGATATCATGACCTGGATGAATGAGAATCTTCACAGACCACACCATCTACTGGCGAAATGTATAATCACAGGCAACTCTATCCGAAGCATACAATGTGTGATGCATTGATATTTTTATCAATTTACATTTTGATCGGGGCTTGAGGTATGGCTGCGCCTATGGTATCATGTGAGTGCTTCACTCACATGATACCATATGCGCAGCCACGGGTGGGCCCGGGTGGGCCTGGTTCTGCCCACTTATCAGCCAGGCCGGCCCATCCAATGAGAGGGCTGACCATGTCATAACCAGGGATGATGTTCATTATCAAACTTAGGCTATAATACTTTGGGGTGGGGCCCCCCTGATTTTTTGGGAGCCCACCCATTGCCTGGAATTCTTAAAGCAAACGCTGCTGACGAGCCAATTTCCACAAGCGGTGTCGAGCAATCAGCAACGTTTTAGCGCAGGTGCAGCAGTTCTCCGTCAGCCTCAGTCTGACAAGACAGCCTTTTACATGGGCAGCAACAACGTGGAGCACACACAAACTGTGAGAGTATATATACTTAAGGCAGTAGTGAGACACAAGTGTGACTCATTGCAAAGAAACAGGTTACTGTGATAACCTTGATCACCCATTAACCTACAGACAGCAAACATAAAGATGTGAAAATAACCTCTGTGAAGTACGTAGTTTCAGACTGGCCTCGTTCTTCTACGGTGCAAAACGAATAATCATTGGTATCTGTTACAAAAACATCTTTATGCATGACAATGCACTATTGTGTCCTGCAGGATACACCTGGTATGGGAATAAAAAAGAAAAACTTATAGTGTGGACCTTCATTCCCCTCTGATCTCACCCTATTGTGAACCTTTGGAGCATCCAGCTTTGGGAGACTGTTCTGACATCCCTCAAAGATTCAGATTCAGATTCAGAAAGTACCAAAACCTCACAAGTTTAATGGATTTAAGAATTATGATGCGTGTATCAAATCAGGGTGCTGTGTTAAGATATAACTTGAACTGATATTTTTTATTAAAAGAGCTTTTGGTTTCAGGGCAGTGGTGGCCTAGTGGTTAAGGGAGTGGACTTGGTTCCGCAAAAATGAATTTAATCTTTAATCTTTCAGTAAATATGGCCTGTTAATGCTTGTAATTTAACAAATGGTATTTTTTTATCCTTTGCAACAATGAAATATTTCAGTTTTATTTATTTATCATTTTATTTTTTTTTAATAAGGGTTAATCAGGCTTGGGTTCAAAGCTGTTAAGCACTGTAATTATATTTGGCCAATGAGATCAGCTGGCCAGTAGAAAGCCCTTGTATAGTATACAAGATTTGTATTAATAGCAATGTATTCACTATGTTATATAGCCTACACATTTTGGTTGACTTTTGTTGGCCTATAAAATATATATACATTGAAAATAAATTAGAAAGACAACATAAAAGGGACATAATAAGAATCAACTAATGTTTTAATTAGCTTTGAAGCTAAAGACTCATTTTTCCATGATCCCTGTAACAATTTTAAAGATCTCCAAAGACTTTTCTCTAAAAAGACCCTTCACATGGGCTACCAGGTAGGGAAGGCATCCACTTAAAATATTTTACAGTTAAGAAAGCAAATTTGGGTCCGCGTATCCACCAGCTGCCAGGCTTCCACTGAGGTGCTCTGACCATAGCACTGTCTTGAACCATATAACTTCCAATTATGGCCGTTGAGTAGACCAGGGATTTTCAACCTTTTTTAAGCCGCGGCACATTTTTTTTTACAAAATCCAAAATAACATTTGAACACAGTACATAAAATACATATAGTTAATAATATAGTTTCTAAATGTATTTATACTCATTTTGAAACCTGGGCCTGTGTCAATGAACACAAATTGGATATCCTGGCAGGAATGGTAGAAAGACACACAAGCAGCTCTTCCCCAACAACTCTGTCTCTGTTTTTAGTTTTTATTGCAGTCAAGCTTGAGAAGCTCAGCTCACATAGATGTGGTTGAAAACAGGAGCAATGCCAAAATAGCTTTGCTGGCCAGAATGGGGGATTCCTTGGCAACAGATAACCACAAACTCCCCAACCCAAGGAAACAAAATGGTTAATTAAGGTTGTATTAGGAAAGCAAAGCAAACTCCTTGCTTCACACCACTGCACACAACAAAATGCGACCTCCGTCTTAAACCCATAACCGAAGTGAACAGTGGGCAGTTTCGAGCGCCGGGGGAGCTGTGAGTGGGGACAGTGCCATGCTCAGTGAACCTCAGTTGTAACTTGGCCGTAGGGGGATTCGAACCGGGGGCCTTGCGGACCCAGGTCCGCTTCCTTAACTATTAGACTATTAGATAATTTCCACCGGCACACCTGACAATCTCTCATGGCACATTAGTGTGCCGCAGCACACTGGTTGAAAATCACTGGTATAGACTGCTGTTCCTGCGACTCAGCATTGGCAATGATTTTTAGATGACACACACACAAACACAGGTTGTTTGTGTGTGACTGAGTGATGGTCGGACTTGATGTTTAGACTTTGCATGTTCCTCCTCCTACATCACAGTGTTAACAACTATGATAGCTGTTACTTTGGTAGAGCATTTCATTTGACTCTAAGGTGAGAACTTTGGAACAGTGTTTAAGCAGTTGCTGTTAACTCCGCTGTACATTTTCTATTATAATCCTAATTAAATCAAGGGTTTAGTTATGGTATGGTGCTAGGCACATACATGGAAGATTGTGATAAAATCAAAATGCTACTGACCCTTATATTCCATTAATGTCATGACAATAAATAGATAATAATCATCTATAATTTTATAATAATGATAATGTTTTTCACAATAAATTCAATTTGAATTCAATTCAAGACAATGAGAAAAATAGTAGAAAATAAATACAGCAGTAATACAGAAGACTACATCCATGTTTTATGTTGATAGTTTTTGCTACTTAAACATGCATCTTTGTAACCTGTTACACTTTTTAAAATAAAATAACTGGTTTGTACTGTGATTATACACCCACAGAAAGTGTAGGTACCCACTTTGTTTCAAAAAGTGATTGCTTTGTTCTTTGGTAACGTCTTAGATCGTACGCTGATTTATAACAGAGGCAATTAAGGAGGCACTTAGGAAGGCAATCAGGAAGTTCTCCTAGGTAGAGATGGTCTGTTTTTCCTCAGACTTATGTTATTTATAAGCAATAGCTGTCAGTGTCTGATCTAACAGCAAACACACTATCATCAGCAATGTCACTGATGTTCAAATTTCCCAATCTCTCACCAAAAGAAAATAAAAATAATTCAGAAGCATTCTTAGTGAATCTTGATGTAGCGCTGCAGTGCGTTGAATTACCGCAGATATAAAATCAAATAAAGTATAATTAGAAAAGTACAAATAATAAAATGAAGAATAAAATTTGGTATGATAATAAGAGGGAATAAAATGCTATCAGAAGGCCAAGTATTGAATAGAAAATAGTTAAACACAATAAGCAATTATGGAATTATGAGGGTTAAAAACTGAACTTGAGAATCTAATGTACCTTCTAATACTGAACAGTGAACTGTTATACATTTGTATGTAGTGAGGAATGAATGTGACCCTATGTCTTTCATTGTGAGTGTTGAGCTGAAGAAATAGCTTAGAGAAAGAACTTTGAGCATTGGTTAAAGAAAGAAAAAAGGAGAATTGGTTAAAATAAAGCAACATTTTGCATGCATGACTTCTTCACAACTTGGTGTCCTGTGTATCAACTTAGGATAAAGTATAAAGCACAAAAAAACAACAACAGCAACAACAACAACATCGTTACTGACAGAATACCACAGCCGGATAATAAAAAAAAACAGAAGGACAATAAAAATCCCAAGCTGAAAGACGTAAAAAGACTTTAATCTATACTGACGCGCAGAAAAGCATCTACGGATCGAGACTATCCAGCCATATGAATATCTGTTCAATAGATGTTCAACATCTCGAAACCCTGCGCGTTAAGCAAAGATAAAGTACAAGCAAGAAAAATAAACATTGCTACGTTTCAAATACCAAAACAGACGGCCAATAAAACACCTGGGCGGAAAGACGAAGAAAGACTTTAGTCTATCCTGATGCTCAGAGCAGCATCCACAGATCGAGACTGTCCGGCCTGTGTTTCGTAATTATGTGTTCAAACTGTCAGGGTAAGATTGTCAAAGAGGATCAGAAAGTTTAGCACTGAGCATCAAATGAGAAGGAATCAATCTTCTTAACTCAGTGTAAGTTGGTATGATTTAAATGATTAATTATATAATTCAAGTCAAATAACATTCTATATAATATCATGCAAAATTCCAAACTTTTTTTTTTCTTTTGAATGCAGAAATATTTACAGACGACTTCACAGAAGTGGAGTATGGTAAGTTATAATTCATTAAGACGAAGACAACGGCACTGTTATACTTTCGGCCACTCAAGAGGGGGGAGAAGACTTATTCCAAAGCGAAAGTTTTAAAGAGACGAGTCGACGTTGACGCCCGACGAAAACCCAGCCAAAGAGGAGGTAAAGTGAAGGTTATTGAAACTATTTTTCTTTCTTTTGAACGTGTTTACTTGTTACAAAACTCAAACGCTCTCCGCCATTTATTAAATACAAGGATTTGACGTAGTGATTTGACCCATCCCAGTGAACAGCGCCCCTTTTGACTCGTACACATAAAAAAGAAACTTAACAGCAGGACCAGCAAGACAGTGTATATAAGTATTATACAAAAATTTTCTGGAAAATGTTATAGCCATGGTTAATTTCTGAAATGTACAGCATTCAATAATATAAAACATAGTTTATAATAGAGTTTAAATTAAATGTCACAGATAGGCATGACAATTAATCAGATATTTACATTTCTCTAGTACGCTCCAACTACACCCACTGACATTTGACATTGACATTTTGAACATTACTGTTTTATTTACAACCATTTCTAACTATAAGAAAAATGGTAACCACATTTTGTACTAAAGGATTTAAATGATTTTTGAGTGCAAATTGTTTGCTTTTCAAGAACTTTTAAGTCCCTTCTATAAACCTGTCGAAACAAAAAGAATTTGTTTGTCTCCTTACTGCCTGTCTGTTCTGGGTGAGGATCCCCTCCTCTGTCGGCCACCCTGTTTCTTCCCTTTTTCCCCGTCTGTTTTTTTTACGGGAATCCTCAGCCATTGTGAGGGTCTATACGGTCAGGGAGGAATTAATCTGTTGCTGCATTCCTGTCTTAGTTTCTTCCTGTGTCTCTTATTCTTGTACAGTGGAACTTTTAATAAATAAAGGTGACGTTAACTTCTTATAGCTCCTCATGATTCCCCTCAGCTGCACCTCATCAACAATCAAGCCAGTATTTAAGCCTATCCTCTCCACTCCCACAGTGCCAGATTATTCTTTGCTTTAATGCCAGACTTTCCAGCATTTTCAGACTGCTTTCCTGTCTTCGACCCTGCCTGTTTCTGACCAACCTGTCTCGTCGCCTCCCCGGTAATCTCATAAGCCTTCTGTCCCTGACCACGAGTTTGTCTTGTTCCTCCTGGTTCCTGTCTGTCCCGATTACGGGCTGTTCAGTGATTCAACGCTGCGACTTCCCGACTCCTCATCTGTCCCCGACTCTGAGATTCTTCAGGCGGTGAGTAACCGAGAAGAAGTGTTGGTAGCATTAGCCACCCAGGTCCAACACCTGACGAACACACCCGCTCAAGCCACGCCTTCCGCTTCGTTGCCAGCCCCATCTGGTCCCACCCGCTCCAACTCCTGTCCTACCTAGTTCACTCCCCTAGCCATGGGTGGGAACTCTGGAACGCTATGCTGGAGACCCTGAGGGCTCAACCCATTCATCACAAACTGCTCCATTCTCTTTGCCTTGCTGCCCTACATATTCGGTCAGGAGACGGCGAAGGTGGCGTTCACCATTAACCACCTGACTGGCAGCGCTCGTTTGTGGGGAACGGCAGAATGGGAGCGACAAATCGCTCGTTTGCAGCCAATCACACGCCAGTGTCCCCATGAGGGTCCGTCTGTGACGTCACTAGACTGCATCCAAGAACCAAGTTCACGTCCTACAATAATGGCAAGCATTCAAGTGTAACATGTGATAACATGCTTACATACTTACACTCAAATGCTCACCATTGCCGCTTCCAGCTGCTGTTTTTGTAGGACAAGAACTTGGTTCTTAGTTTCACAAATTAAAAGCACAATTTGCATGCGCGTACCACAATTCACAAACGTATTTGGAAGAATTCACAAACGTATTTGGAAGAATTCACAAACGTATTTGGAAGAATTCACAAACGTATTTGGAAGAATTCACAAACATATTTTGACGCATGAAGCGTTGTTTGTGTGCTCTTCTCAGAATTTGCATGCGGATCCGTGTTTACGGGCGTGTTCTTCTCAGAATAGGCACGCAGGTCCATATTTACATGCGTGTTCTTTTATTCTGGCTCCATAAGAATGTGAAAATGTCCGGGGGGAGGGCGAAGTGATTTCACGATACGCAGTCGTGGATCGTATCGTGGGAATTATCGCGCTTCCCACCATCCTAGCAAAAAAGGGAAGAGTGTGCAGGGGGTTCAGTAATATTACTTTTTTTTTTTCAGCACGGAGCAAATGTCTGAGCGTCTGTAATGTCTGTAATGTGTCTGAACGTCATGACTCAGCACTATGAACAGACTTGGAAAACTGCAAAGGACAGTAGTTGATCGTTATACTCATATTCACTTAACTATAAGTTTTTATTTATATTCATTTACTTGAGTTCAACATCCGTGTCTAACAGTAGGTTTAGACATGGCATTGTGTCACTACAGTGAAATCTGGTCATGAAAAGAACTAAGATGAGATTCAGATATATAGCAGTGTTGAGACTACTTCGTTGCATGGCCCCCGGTTCGAATCCTCTACCACTAAGTTACCACTGAGGTCCACTGAGCATGGCACTGTCCCCACTCACAGCTCTCCGGGCGCTCAAAGCTGCCCACTGTTCACTTTGGTGATGGGTTAAATACAGAGGTCGCATTTCGTTGTGTGCAGTGGTTTGAATCACAATGTCACAATGACAAGAAGTTTGCTTTCCTTTCCTTTCCTGCATATAATGCCGTCACGTAACACAACTACTTTTCTCGGTAACTGAAAACGTAACGCGTCGTATTTCCAAATCGGTAATGCTGTTATCGTTACTTTTGTGTGAAGGGGCGCGTTACGAGTTACCATTTAGGAACCCTCTACACCATGGGTTTTCAAAGTGTGGGATAGTGAGCCTCCCCTAAGAGAACTCAACTCAAGCATGCCGCCTCACCCTTTACCCCCACTAATTATTATTACTATCATTACTGTTATTGTTTTTGCAAAAAAAGGTTTTAAACAATAAATGTTATACGCTTCTTTATTTTTGTAAACATCTAAAACATGTTTGTATGTTCTTAAACATATTTTTAAAACATTTTAATTTTAACATTTTAATCTTTATCTGTGTATGTGCTTACATATCTTATTTTAAAACACATTTTAAGATCCTTTTTAAACACATTTCAAGATCTTTTTTAAACACATTTAAACACCTGAATGCTTTTAACATCTTTTTAAACACATTTTAAGATCTTTTTTTAAACACATTTTAACACCTGAATGCTTTTAACATCTTTTTGAATACATTCAATTTAGGCCTCTTTGTGCAATTCCTCAAATCAAATAATAAACAGATCAACTTCAGAGTTTCAGCATCACTGCACACCAAGTACAGGGCTGCTTTTCATATCACGGTCTCAACATCATGCATAAATCCTTTCCATGACGGCAATAAACCGACTGCCAATATTGCCACCGTATTTTGCTCACCTCTGTTTTAGTGGGAACAATGAGTCTGTGTCTTTGATGCGCACAGGTTGATGCGGGGCTGCATTGTGGAACGGAATAAATGCAAATCATCCTCCACCTGCAGCCGTGACCGGTACTTGCTTTTAATCATTGCCAATGCGGAAAACCTGCACTCACACAGGTAAGTGTGAGTGCGGAGTGCGGCGCCCTGGGGCCTGCCATCAATTGAACCTCTCTCCTTGAAGTTCTTGATAATCCTATAGACAATTGACTGAGGTGCAATCTTACTCGCTGCAATAAACTTCCCCGTTAGGCCCTTTTAGTGCAATGCAATGATAGCTGCACGTGTTTCCTTGCTAGTAACCGTGACCAACTGATGAGGAACAATTGCACCATCTTCCTGTTCCAAGTATCCAGTCACTCAAACATAAGAGATTGATCTCCACCCTGTGTTAATGTGTGTGACACCTGTGTTAATGTGTGTGACACCTGTGTGTCATTAAAATTATGTTAGCTGGTCTTTTGTGGCAGGGCTGAAATGCAGTGGAAATGTGGTTTTAGTGATAAAAGTCATTTTCAAGCCAAATAGAGACTATGCAAATAATTGCAGTTGAGTGGATCACTCCTCATAGCATTCTGAAGTATATACACATTTCCATTATAAAAACTGAAACTGCAGACTTTGTGAAAATGAATAGTTGTGTCATTCTCAAAACTTTTGGCCATGACTGTATGCACTGTGAACACACTTTACGTCCTTTAAGTAAGAAATAAACGAAAATTAAATTACAATAACCACGTTTTCACTGCCCCTACTCCCTGACATAACTATGTATAATTGCAATATTAATATTATGGGGTGGCAGCGGTGGCCTAGCTCTGAGCATAGAACAACTCAGACCCACAAAACCTGCAGTGGGTTCACCGTTCATTGGAAGACTCACAGTACAGTGTGATTTGGGTGGCAGTCGTGGAGACTGATGAACCTGCAGCCTGGCAATGGGTTAGATGATGAAGAAAAATTAATTGACGACATTTAATACAGCGTCATTATCACATAAAGCAGGGATTCTTAACCTTTTTGGCACCGCGGCCCAATTTTTTCAGTGTCGGGTTGACCTGGGGCCCTTAATAATTGCAGTTTAAAATTTTCACGGCCCTCCAGGGGGCGCCTGCGGCCCAACTTTGGGCCGGGGCCCAATGGTTCAGAATCCCTGACATAAAGTGTTTAAAATGTAGATCCCATGCTTTATAATAAGAACAACAGCGACACCCCGGCTGATGGATGTAACTGCAGCAGGTAAGTATGGGCGGTGCACGCGCTGTTCTGCAGGCTGTTGACGAGAATGGCGTAGAGGCTCCGCCCACTCACCAACTGTACAGTGGATGGGAGTTTCAGCAGCATCGTCAACGGTAGGGCTTATTAAGGACGATTTTGTACCTCGTTAATCCGCTCTGATGTCACGGTGCGGAATGGGGGAGGAGCTCAATTCGCCGCTCTAATCCCAACCAATTTCCCTGAAACAACAGTAGCAGGGCCGAAACAACAGCTGAATGTGAGACGAATGTGATGATGACTGCAGCAGCGGGAGCAGGAGGAGCCGGGCCTCTGATTCACTGACACACAGGTAAATAACGTAAGATGAAAATATTAAACATTTTGTTTTTCAACTGATGTCAGGAACAGACAGAGACACATCACTGGGTTTAATCTGGCAGCAGGCAGAGACCAGTTGAGAGTGTACTGTTCTAATCTGTAATGGCACGTTTATCTCGTGTTATCGATAATCACGATGCTAAACGGGTAATGTAATTGCGTTTTAACATTTGCTCATATTAATAATATTAAAAACAGCCTAGAATTATGTTTTGACACTATGCTCAAATGTATGTCAGATTATTGAAACCTAAGGGCTACTGACATTAGGTTCCATCCATGTGATAATTATAGGTCTTGATTTGTTGTTGTTGAGCGCTCTAATTATTATAGACTGGACTGAATACATTATGAATAATTAAAATTAACAGAAAGTAGAATATTTTTTATTAAGAGGCGACAGTAATAAGAGACTACATGGAATCAGAAAAAATATTATACATGTTGCATCTGGCACACTGGTTATAGTGATAAACACTACACCTAATAGGTGACATTAATGTGCCCAAAGCTTGTTTTCCTGCTACAAACAAGAAAGGACACTTAAGCTTAACCAATTAGACTAGTTGTCTTGTAGTTTAGGTAAGCACCTTGATGACATGACTGAAAAAAACCTTCACCAGGACACCTATAAGTGAGTGTGGGGTTTTCTTTTCACTTCAAGCTTACTGAAATTCCTACTGTTACTATAACTACTTCTAGTTATCTACATCAGACCATGTCTGAGAGCATATGCTAGTTTCAGCATTCCTGGTATAGACACCAGAACTATACATTATAGCTAGGCTCAGTTACAACAACCCTGTTACTGATGTCTGTTTTCTTTAGAGTGACACAATGACAACTTGTGGTTGCTGCTGTTGCCTTATAGCAGTAGTTTTCCAATGTTGTTACTGCTACTGGACAGAATTTTCACCACAACCCCCACCCACAGTACAATGCCAGTCAAAAGTCTTGTCTCCTATCCATTTTGTGGAAAACAACAGCTTATAACTTGACTTTAATTCAATCCATTGTTAGAATTGGCTCATATGAAAGCTAAAACCCTCCCAAATTATGTTAATAATTAACAAAAAATTTTGTTAACTGAAGACAGATTGATCGTTTAATGAACACAGAATGGTCAGATTTTGGCAGGACAAACATTTTGTCGCCTACATAGAATTATGTGAAAACTGAACAAAAGATTTAATTCAAATACAAAAAAATGTTGCACAACATCAGTGAATTAAGTAGTAGTGCTGTGAGATCCATATTTAATATCTTGTGTGATTTCCATGAGCCTGAAGAACAGCATCCATGCGGTTAGGCAATGATTCATACAATTTATTGATGAAGTTATCGGGTATAGCAAAAAACACAGTCTTACATGCCTCCAAGAGTTCATCAGGGTTCTTTGGTTTAATCTTCCATGCTTCCTCTTTCATTCTACCTCAGACATGCTCAATGATGTTCATGTCTGGTGACTGGGCTGGCCAATCCTGGAGCACCTTGATCTTCTTTGAGGAAATTTGCTGTAGAGCTCACAGTATGGGATGGAGCACCATCCTGCTGCAAGATTTGACCCCTTTTATGGTTGGGAATGTAAGAGGTAGCTAATACTTCTTGATATTTTAAGCTATTGATACTGCCTTGGACCCTGCAAATATCTTGCACACCTCCATACTGGATGTAACCCCAGACCATGAATTACGGATCCATGCGAGCTCCAGTTGGTCTCCTGCAATATTTGCGGCGGCTGTGATATAATTTAACCGGAGATTCATCAGAGACATCCAGCTCCTGCCACTTTTCCAGCGTACATCCTTTGATCAGGCTGTGGACCTTGGCAAATGCCACACGCTTTTTTAATTGCTTTTTGTTTAGTGCTGGTTGTTGGGCACTGATTCGACCATGGAGGAAAAGGGGTCAAATTTTGCAACAGGATGGTGCTCCATCCCATACTTCAACTCTACAGCAAAGTTCCTCAAGGCAAAGAAGATCAAGGTGCTCCAGGACTGGCCAGCCCAGTCACCAGACATGAACATCATTGAGCATGTCTGGGGTAGAATGAAAAAGGAAGCCTGGAAGATTAAATCAAAGAATCTTGATGAACTCTGGAAGGCATGTAAGACTGCGTTTTTTGCTATTCCCGATGACTTCATCAATAAATTGTATGAATCATTGCCTAACCGCATGGATGCTGTTCTTCAGGCGCATGGACTTCACACAAGATATTAAATATGGATCTCACAGCACTACTACTTAGTTCACTGATGTTGTGCAACATTTTTCTTTATTTGAATTAAATCTTTTGTTCAGTTTACACATAATTCTATGTAGGCAACAAAACTTGTCCTGCCAAAATCTGACCATTCTGTGTTCATTAAATGATCAATCTGTCTTCAGTTAACAAAATTTTTTGTTAATTATAAACATAATTTGGGAGAGTTTTAGCTTTCATATGAGCCATTTCTAAAAACAATAGATTAATTTAAAGTCAAGTTATAAGCTGTTGTTTCTACAAAATAATACAAAATAATGTAATTTTCACTAAGATTACAAAAATAATTTGTGGCTGTGTGGCAAATCGCACAGTCTGCTGCCCCTGCGACCCAGCAATGGGTAAGCAGATGAAGAGGAACAGTTGTGTAAATATTTATGCCTCACCACTGAATTTTGTTTTAAAAGTGAGGGAAGTAAACAGCGATGAAATCAATGTTTACACTTCCATTTGTAATGTTCACCTGTGATCTTTTAAACTATTTTATCTTTTTACCTAATTTTTTTTACCTATTTTTTTACCTTTTTTTCTCAGTGAACTTGAATCACTTTTGCCAATGTTTGCTCTAATATATTTAAATATTTTCTTATATATTATTCAAAATTTTTCTTGACAAACTTTAGCTCCATTAATGATCAAAATGAACAAAAATGCTGTTGTTGTCCTTTTAGATATTTCAGCTGTGTTGTTGGTTTTTGTCTGGGCTTACAAATATAATTATAATTTCTCAACTTTTCAACAATTCCATAGGCTATTAAATGTTTTCTAGTTCAGTTAGTAACCAACTGACTAGTCTGTTATTAGTCAGTGTAGTAGTTACTGTTTTATTTAATTTTGAATATGTCCTCGTATTTTAGTCGAAAGTTTTGAATTTTTTTTTTATGTAACTGTGGACACATACAAAAATTAAAAGACAAATCCAGTTTTTAATGTAAGTAATTTGTAGATTCCTCCAACAGCCATATTAGATAACGTAGGGCAGTGGTGGCCTAGTCGTTAAGGAATCGGACTGGGATCTAGAGGCTTCCAGGTTTAAATCCACCAACTGCCTTTTCACATTGGTGATGGGTTTAATACAAAGGTCACATTTCGTTGTGTGCAGTGGTATGAAACACAATGTCACAATGTTATACATAAAAGTAATGATGAGTAGGGCTTTAGAGAAATATTAGGAGAATTACCTTTCTTTTTTGATTTTAAATGAACACCTTATCAGCCCTGCACTATTTTATTGCACTATTTTATTTTATGCACTTATTCTCCACTGACATTTTTCTCAGAATGACTAGCTGCAGTCTGACCTTAGACACATTGCAGGATGTTGTCTTCACATTCATATTTAATAAACATCATAGGGGTGTAGGAAAGCATTGATATGTATGAATATTGTGGTATGGTTTATACACTATCAATATTCTACAGTGCTGCATTGTTTTAATTATCTATGCTGCAGCTCTATTTTTTCCCTTCAATTATGTCTTATTGTAGAGGGACATATCTCTTCTTCTTATCCTCCTCCTGCTTGTTCCCCTCCTGTCCTGTACCATTTGCCAGCTGTCAGTGGATAGCTGAATGTCATGCAGATTAAAGTGCACCAACACTCCCAACATCCCTAAAGATTTATTATTTGTTGTTAGTATTAGAGGGGAAAAGGTAAGATGATACTGTTTCTAACTGGAGTTTTCTCTTACAATAAGATTACTATCAACATTTATACTTTTTAAAATGATTCAAAATGAAATGCTCTGTTACAGCTTGATGAGTCCACAGACTCATCAATGATTGACTGCTGTTTTATTTAGAGTAGAATCAATGTGTTATTTCAGATTTTTTGTTTAGTTTTTACTATCTCCCGCTTTTCTTTTCCCGGTACTCAAATGACTGAAGTTTTTTCAGGAGTCAAAAAGAGATGTAATGAAAAATTATTTGGATTGTGCTCAGATCATGAGCCAAAATTACCATGAAGAGGTGTCAAAAGAGGGGGTTAAGGAGCAAAATATAACTGTGAGAAACCGGCAACCTCATGGTCCAACAAGTGGAGAAGCTCCTCCTGCTCGTCGGTCCTGGAGGCCATGTCAGATCAACCAGGATGGGGAACTGAATCTCCACCATCAACATCATGAGCATCATCCTCCTTCACACCACCACATCTATGCCCATGACCTCCCAGCTGGTCCTGGATTTTCTAGGCATCGCCGGCGACCACCTTTAGCACAAGGTCAAAGCCGGGTTCAAAGTTCTTGTTCAGCTCCTGTGATGATTTCTTCTCGGACTAGTGAAGGAGAAGTTTGGGGTACTAACCATCCTCCTGCACAGCAACATCGACCTGCTGTCACTCGCTACCGCCGAAATGGAGATCCTATTCCTAGACTCAAAAGTCGTCAGAGGCAGCCCAACAGTGAGAAGGTGCAGATCTCACCTGGTTTGGAAGAGAGAGGAGGTCAAGCAGAGCCTCAGGTGAAAGATTTTCTCATAGGTGAAGAGCCACAGGACCGAGGTGCACCTCACCAGACTCCTATTGCTGTGGTTACACCCACTCACCTGTGCACTGCTCCTGCACCCCAGGACATGCAACCTCATCTCCAAGAACCGTTCCCTGCTGAGGTGCAGGAGAACTTCCAAGATCATCAGAATACAAATGTGAATGGGGTGAAGGAAGTGGATAAGGATGATGAACAAGGGGAGGTCAAGGATGATGTAGCTCACTTGTTAACTAATTTAGATATTAGTTTTAACCAGAACATTGTTGAAGAAGTCAACATTGGCACAAAAGAACGCACTGAGAGCATGGAAGAGGAACCTTCAGAAGGGACAGACAAGGCAGCCATTGGTGCTCCAGCACCAGGAAGTGAAATCATTGATCTCTGTTCTGACACTGAGAGTGCTGCTTCCTTAAATATGGACGGCCCACCACCACTTCATTCACCAACACCTCCATCTTCCCCTGATGTTACAATTGACCATTTCAATGAGGAGCCCAGTATGAGCCCTGTCCCAGAAAATGACCAACCAGATGACGAGGATCGACGTGAGTCCACTTCCTGCTCTGACTTGTACCCCAAAACCTATGGAGACTTTTACTTAGAGTCCCACCAAAAGTCCTGCCCAGAGTCAATGTACAAGATGTACACTGAAACTAAACCTTATCCCACCTCATTTCCGGAGCCTTTCAATCCCTCATACTGTGAGGTACCAAGGGATCCATCCTGTCAACCAAATCAAAAAACGTGCTGTGAGAACCAGTGTCATCAAGAGACATTTTTGAAGCAGACTGAAGAAACCCTAAATAAAGTTTCTACATTTCCCCACACCAAAGACAGTAGTCCAGCACATTGGCAAGTCAAGAATTGCGATTCTTATTTCTCTCCTCCAGACCACTCTGTTGGCTGCAGGTTGCATCATTATGATGAAGAGTCAGATGAAGATAGTAGTGGAGGAAGAAGCTTTGGTCAAAAAAATGTCAGAAGTGAACCAGGACGATCAGAATGCCAGAATCAGAGTTTGTTATCTGTGCAAAATAGCTCAGGTGAGTATAAGAATAAGCACTGGGACGAAGTGTGTCATTAGATTTTAATATAGGAATACATGAAGACAAATGAAATAATTGTATATTTTATTTTGTTACATCCTCAAAGGTGATGCGATCAGTCTAGCCATCAAAGACATCAAGGAGGCCATTGAGGATGTGAAGACAAAGACTGTCCCCTCTCCATTTACCCCAGACCGTCCTGAGGAACCCATCTGGGTGATGAGGCAGGAGGACACCTACTCACTCCACACTGACCAGGTTTTTATCAATCTGTTCATTATTCTTCATTATTCCTTTTTGGTTGATTAGTACAGAATTAAAAATGGAATTTGCACAAAATGTTAGACTTAAAAGATGACAAACTGCCCACCCAATCATCAGTGTTTTATTTGAATTAAGCCAGTTAATGCATACTGACCACATGAGGCAGCAGATGACTAATACAGTGGGGCCTCTGGATACGAGTTTAATACATTCCAAAGCAGTCTGTTGCGGTCTCCTCCTCCGAGACAGGTAGGACCCAAATGCAGGACATTGTACGCAGTGCAACAGAGTTTATTTACAAACAAAAGTAATTAGTAAATGAGATAATTGTCCATTGTGCTCTCCCAAACGGTGTGGTGGTGCTCCAGTGAAATCCATGCGGCGTCTCCAAATTGTCC
Source organism: Paraplagusia blochii (assembly GCA_016785265.1). Lineage (NCBI taxonomy): Eukaryota > Metazoa > Chordata > Actinopteri > Pleuronectiformes > Cynoglossidae > Paraplagusia > Paraplagusia blochii. The sequence continues at coordinate 176,785 of JAFBJS010055027.1, read as the reverse complement.
CTTCTTTCCAAAAACAGGTATCTTCCATAAGCCTGCAACTCCAACTCCACCATGCTGAGTGTAACACTCTGGCGTTGACTCATGGGCAGGGCAGGCCTTAAATAAGACAATCACCAGTCACTGTGAATATAAAGCAACAGTGTAGGCATACACCTACACTTACACAAGCAGAAATCAAACCACGACAGTACCAAAAATGTTGCTTTAGAAATTTTAGTGTTCTGGGTGACAAGTTAGTTTAGATGAATGGCCCCACTGCAGCACCTGTGATCGGACTTCTTCCGGCACGTATAACCGACCCTGTGGTCCTTTACCCGGACCAGGCTCTGTCCTCTGCGCATTCCTGACAAGACTCAGGTACCCAGGCGGCTACCATGCAACCGGAGTGAAGAATGTTAACTGATTCCCTGCTCCCCTCTTCTTCCCCCTCTAGTCTGGAGAGCAACGTTCCCTCTAAGCTGCACACCTGCGCAATTGCGCACTGCTCCCATGTCCTCCGCGCACAGCAAATCTACACAGCGCATAAAATAAAATCCAAGCTGAAGTGTAAATAAAATAAGCAAATAGGTTTACTAAATAATTAGTTTTTTTGTAATGCAACTCACTAACTGGCATGTGACAACAGGCGGTACTTTAGTAAAACAATAACTAACACTGTCCAGTCAATGATATGATGTGGTTTACACGTGTTTACATACACAGCCAATCAATGTCATTAACAGCGCTCTATGCCTAAGTACCGCTGTTTTGTAGGTTAGCATCTAGCTGACGGGGCGGCTGAATGTAAATAGAAGGTGAAGACAGATAAACGCGGATCCACGTTGCGCTAACCCCTATTGGCAAAACGAACAGACAGTGGCACATCCACTCACAAAGCCAAAGTAAAAAAGAATTACGGTTCTGTCGAGTATGTGCGACCAGAAGAACAAAGGGTGTTACTGGGTGAGATTTTTCGTGTCAAGTGAGAAAGGGATGCTCTACAAAACATGCTGCAAAGCTAAAGTAACAAGCAAGTTTCCAGAGGGAAAAGTGTGAATGGAGGTTGGACTACTACTACTTCAAGCGTCACATTCAGCGTCACATTCAGCAGAAAAGTCATTTGAATGTTGGTGGAATTGTACGAAGACCGGAGTGTGGATTAGTTGCTGTTGTCATTTGATTCTTTTAAAGCCAATAAACTTGCTATGATCCCGGTTTGATACTGGTGTGTGTGCCCACAGCGTGTATATCTAATGTTGCTCACAGTGGTCCTTAGTTTGCTCAGAGAGGTTGCTGGTCTGCGCAGACATATAGAAAATTAGAGGGAACTTTGCTGGAGAGTGCATCGGGCTTAGCATTTTATGAGCCCGGACGATAAGTTAGGGTAAATCTGAATCTCTCAAGAAACAGAACCCACCTTGCTTGTCTAGTATTGAGTCTCTTGGCCTTATTAAGATATTCAAGTATTCTTGTGGTCGGTCCATATAATGAAGGGATGCTCCACCACCTCAAGCCAGTGCCTCCAATCTTCCAAAGCCAAAATTACAGCCAGCAACTCTTTGTTCCCAACATCGTAATTTCTTTGTAATTTCGCCTGGAAAAATAAGCACATGGGTGCAGCTTTTGGTCCTCCCCTCTCTGAGACAACACTGCACCAACACCAATGTCAGAGGCATCCACCTCAACCACAAACTGCCATGTTGGATCAGGATGAGTCAAAACTGGAGCTGTCGCAAACGTTCGTTTCAACTTTGAGAATACCTCATCTGCCTCTGAACTCTGTCCAACAAAGTGGAAATTTAACTGACGTGATCTGAGTTAATGGTGCTGCAATACGACTATAGTCCCGAATAAAACGTCGGTAAAAGTTGGGAAAACTCAAAAATTGTTGTAATTGTCTACGGTTAGTGGTTATAGGCCAATCAGTTACTGCCTGTGCATTAGTAGGATCAGCCCTGATTGGGCCTTTCGACAATAAATCCCAGGAAACTGACCGATTGCTTGTGAAATTCACACTTCTACGCCTTAACAACCTGTTCTCCAGAAGTCGCTGTAAAACCTTCTGACATATTGCTTATGTTCCTTAAGGGTACGCAAATAGATCAAGATATCATCAAGGTACACAAACACGCCTCACATCAATCACTAGAGCCTGGAAAACGGCTGGAGCATTAGGTAATCCAAATGGCATTACCAAATATTTAAAATGACCTAGAGGAGTGTTGAACGCAGTCTTCCATGCATCCCCCTTCCGAATTCAAACCAGATGGTAGGCATTGGGCAAGTCTAATCTAAACTGCATCCTCACACAAAGGTTCAAATGCCGAATCTATAAGGGGCAATGGGTATTTGCTTTTAACAGTAATCTCATTCGACCCTCTGAAATCAATATATGGGCACAAGGATTTGTCCTTTTTGGACACAAAGAAAAATCCTGCTGCCAAACGGGATGAGGACAGTCGAATCAGACCTGCTGCCAAAGACTCCTTTACATAAATATCTATGGCCTCTTTCTCAGTACGGGACAGATTATACATCCTTGCTGACGGAAATCGGGCACCCGTAAGGAGAGATCTATAGCACAGTCATAATGACGATTGGGAGGTAAAGAGGAAGCCCTCTCTTTACCGAAAAGCTCCTGTAAATCGTATTAACATGGAGGCACGCTAGACAAATCAGGTGTGACTAGAGCAGGTGGCGAAACTATCAAAGGTGAAGGAGGTAAGGCTGACTGTAAACAGTGAGAATGACAAAATGTTCTACAACTGAGAACAACCCCATTTAGCCAATCAAAATGTGGGTTGTGTACAACTTACCATGGCCTTCCGAGAACAACAGAAGCATGAGAAAAAATTTTGTCATATCTTTTATATCATTACAATTAAACAACATAACTGCACTTAATTACACAAAAGTGCATGTTTTAACACATTTAATATTCACATTGTAACACCACTGTTACGGTGTGGATAATAAATGTCTTAACAGACATACTGCTACTTTTGCTTCTGCTGCTCTCTCCTCTGAATGCGCTTCACCCAATTCATCAGCATAGTGGTTGTAGTAGAGCTGTCTCAGTGCAACATTTGCTGCAGGTAATCCACATCATGGTGACCACTGTTGGGTTGTATCCTCAAATGGTTAAAAGGAACATCTTGGTCGTTCTAGTGCAAATAATATCACTCATATCATTCAAAAGTGTTACCTTTTATCTTGAGGAAAAGCAAGGAATTTGCTTACATATTGGGAATTGGCAAAACTAGGATTAAGAGTAGCTCCTGAACCCGAACTGTTAAAGGGTGTTTGGTGTTCTCTAAGAAAATTCTTGTTCATTTCTCTTCTTCTTCTGTTCGAAGTCTTCATCTGAATCCGAGTCCCATATCGCACATCCAGTTCGTGAAAACGTTAACCCACAGAGTGCAAAGCCCTGCAGGTCAACGCATCCTCCAGATTATCAGCAGCCCCAGCTCCAGCACCAGCTGCAGCTCCAGAATCAGCACCAGAACTGGCCAACCCAAGAGCAGCAGAGGGACACACTGAGGTCTCCACTGATGTGTCAGCTGCAGCAGCAGCAACAGACTGAACATCAGCATCCACCTTTTCAGCGTCATCACAAGGAGCTGCATGATCAGCCTGAGACACCTCCTGCTCGTCAGCAGCATATGTCTGTACAGGATGTGAGAAGTTTTTCTAAACTGAATTTTTCCTAGCCACCATCAGTCCCATAAATAAAACAAACTTTCTTAAGTTCAACCTTAATGATGTAAACTAACTACATAAGGGAGCAATAAATAAGCACCTCTGGCCTCCTCATAACCTTGGAGCAATGATTCTGGGGGCTTTGGTGCCAGTTCTGCCAACTGGTGCTTGGAGGGGTTAAAAACTGGGATGAAAAACAAAGACTGAAATCCTACAATAGTTTGCGAAGTAGTATGATTGCACTCTTCTTGTGTTTCTGCCCACTCAGATACGCAGATCTCTTCCTTCTTTTCCTACCTTTGTTGATGGTGAGAGCTCTTCATGATTTAAAATATCCCTTTGTTTTGCTTTTACACAAATGATGGTGCAACTATTTGCTGTTCCATTTCTCTGGTGAAGTCCTTGGACCATGTGACGCTGAAGACCTCATTGATGGCATCATATTTGCTGCCACATACCTGGGCTGCACACACCTGCTGTCAGAGCGAATGCCGTCAAAAAGTATAAGAATGCAGCAGGCGCAAGAGGCCATGAGCACAGTCAGGGTAAGAGACATCACACATCAGTGACAATCAATGATAAATGTGTACAAATATGAATAAAACCCTTCATTAGTGGAACATACAAACAAATGCAGATAGAAAGTTACTACTTACTAAAAATGATGGAAATCTATTTTTAAAAAAAGTACATTGTGAGTAAAAACATATCTTCATGGTGTTGGTAAATTTCAGGAATTACACACAAAGAGTCTTTTTGCTCATATTTCTTCTGAAACTATTGCACATTGCTGTATTAACATTGCTGACAGTTTTTGTTATTATTTTTTTAACTAAATATGTCATTATGATTATGATTCATTATTATGATTATCATTTGGAGATCGCAAATGACGGCGGCCTTAAAAGTCTGTTTGAGACATTAACTCTGCCGTTATTCCGGATTAAAGTCATGGCAGAGTACCCTGAGATCGCCACAACAGCACTGAAAACCCTGTTGCCATGTTAACACCAAGATGGGACAGTCTCGTTACAGCAAAACAAGCTCAGGGCTCTCATTGATTCAGTGCTGCTGTGAGTCGGGAGTATTTTCATAAACTTTGCTTTTGTGGTGTCTTATTTTGAAGGTTTGTTCAAACTTTACTGCAGCGACCGGAGTGTGATGCATTGCGTTGGGCAGAAAGGATGTTGCTCATGTCATGTTCTGTTGTTGGTGCGACGTCACAGGGGCGTCGCTAATAAAGTTTCACATGATTAAACAGTGGATTTACGATCATTTTTATTATAATGGAGAAAATACAACAGTTTATACTAGCGATCTCATCATTTTATTTTGTTTATATCTGCTACACCGGGTCGTGAAAATATTGTCAGACATTAAACCGGTCTGCGGTACAGAAAAGGTTGGGGACCACTGGGTTAAGGAGCCGGATGGGGACCCAGAGGATTCCAGGTTGAAATCCACCAACTGAGGTGCACTGAATATGGCACCTTCCCCCCACTCACTACCCCCCAGGCAACTTAAAGCTGCCCACTATTCACTTTGTGATGAGTTAAATGTGCAGTGGTTTATGTCACAATGACAAGAAGTTTGCTTTCCTTCTTTGTCTTCTACCTGGTAGTTCCATCTCTCGGATCCTTCTTTAACCAATGTTACCACTGTACCTCCTCTGAACATGTCCAAACTGTGATTTCTGTAGTTATTTCTCCAAACGTTCCAGTCTGTGTTTTGTTCATTTAATAACCTGTCTGTCCCTGTCACTCCTAAAGAGAATCTTTAACTCTGCCACCTCCAGTTCGACCTCCTGTTCTCTGCCTATTGCTGTTGATATGCCTATAGTATTGTAGCATATAGAAATCTTCGCTTCATTGGGTTTTCCTCTGTTTTCTGTCTACAGACTGCTCAGAAACGGGCCAAGAACAAGAAAAGGGTATGATTTTTTTTTGTCTGAACATGGAAAGCAAAGAATCCTCACCAGAAAATGTTTAGATCAACACAATAGGTTGGTCATCAGACTGTGATGACCAGCATTTTTTGTTTGTTTGATATCTTTGATATCTCCACACAGATAGCCATGATAATAACTCAGGTTGGAGCTTTCATTTACAACAGCAAATTTTATGGAACGAGTTGTCATACTGTTATACTATCCAGCATATATTATCCCACAACATCCTTTTTGCTAATTTGTCAAGAAAAATACCCCCCACACCCTCCATTCAAAACTACCTACATTTCAATCATAGTTGGCCATTTCTGTGATATTTTGTACAGTTGGATCTCATCGATCTTTAGGTTTGACTGATCTATATTATGAAAGTCTGCCTTTATGACACTATGAAGATATTTTTTCTGTCTTGTTTCTTGTGCCCTCTAAAATCTTTCTCCCCTTTTTACTATTGTTGACAAGTTTGTTGTTTTCTCGAATCTGCTTTAGAGTCCTGACGCTGAGGTTTTGTCCATTACTGAGGTGGATCTCTTCATGTCCACCCAGAGGATCAAAGTCCTTAATGCAGACTCTCAGGTAGGGAAAAAAATATTCTAGATTCTGAGACAGTGGTGTTTAAAAAATTGCTTGTGAACTTAGCCCATAACTGGATTAAATAACATAATAAAAAAATATTTAAATTTAATCTGATCTCTAAGTGTAGCCCTTATTTTGTCATTTTAGAGAGAAATATTTATTCCTAAGAGAATGTGTTTGGAAATTGTTTCTTTACTCAGATTACCTTATTTGAGCAACTTTTGCTATTTTAACATATTATATCCATTTTAATCATTAAACACCAAAAATGAATGTTCTCTTTTCTAAGTAAAATATAAAAACATCGAAATATGTCTCTGAAATTCTTTCAACATAACAGAGACATATCTTTTTTGCACTAAACCTCTGCAGATAATTTATATTCTGCTGTTTATTCACATGTAACGGGATGGCTGTGAATCCATCCCGTTACATTTTCTTTACCTGTCAATAACAGAATATTAACTAATATTGGTCCCTCTTCTGCCGTCCTTCAGGGATAAATCCAAACGTAAATGTTTTGGTGACAAAGACAGGTGGCTCTGCGAGAAACATATACATTTCCTCGCAAGAAGTTTTATAACCTTTAACATTATATTGTTTTTTCACTGGTATATTTTAGCAAGTTGGGGTATTATTTTAGTAGTTAGTAGTAGGATTTTTGGTTAGGTTTATTATAAAATCTTATTAGGCATTTCTGGTCACACTCTTTCCATCTGTGTGAACTGCTGCATTTCCATTGATATTTCCAAATTGTCCCGAATCTCCCTGTTAAAGATCAATTTCCCCCTTCATTTTCAGATATTTATCAAAACAAAACAGATGATCAGTTGTGTTTTTTTCTCAGGACTGTCTCATGGACCTTCCTCTCAGAACCATCTCGTACATAGCTGACATTGGAAACATGGTGGTTCTGATGGCTCGGGGGAAAATGGTCCGTTCTCACAGCACTCAGGAAAACCTGAATCAGTCCTCTCAATCTAGTTCTGCTCAGGATGACAGATGTCTCTACAGAATGATCTGCCATGTCTTTGAGTCAGAGGATGTGAGTTAGCCACTGCCCCCAAATGCAGAGCCAATAATGTGTTTTTGATTACCCTCATAATCTCTTAGTGTTTCTGCCCTACTCTAGGCCCAACTGATCGCTCAGTCCATAGGTCAGTCTTTCAGTGTGGCATACCAGGAGTTCCTCAGAGCCAATGGCATTGACCCTGAGGATCTTAGTCAGAGAGAGTACAGCGATCTGCTCAGCACTCAGGACATGTACAACGACGACCTCATACACTTCTCTAAGTCTGAGAACTGCAGAGATGTGAGTCAACTAGGGACCGAAATGATACAGCATTTTTTTTCTCTTAACTTTCTGCTTAACCACTTAACAAAAACTTTTAACACTATTTTACTATATTTTGTAGAAATAATTTTGGGATACTAACAACTAATACTATACAGCCAATCTATGCATCAACTTTTACTAAATGACTAATCTGATGCCATAAGCTGTTCCTGTTTTCCATATTCTTTGACACTATGCTGTCTATCTATTTATCTGTCTGTCTGTCTGTCTGTCTATCAATCTATCTTTCTGGAGTAGGTCACAAAATTATGTGCTCTTACTTTTTTTGTCTTTTTTACATGGAAACCCGAAACCTTTTTAACACATTTTAGCCCCACCGTCTTCTTAACCTTATATGCGTCGTTTACGCGCCGTCGTTTTATTATTCGCCCCCAACACCCTGTATTGCCCAGTTTTGTTAACGTCTGAAACATGGACGCCTCACCTGCGATCATGCCGTTAGAATTGTACCGACCATTAGTTCCACCAAGCGAGCAGTTTCAGAGGCTGTGGGTGTTGTTATTGGGTACAAAAATGCCCTGTGCATTGACAAGATGAACGGAGCTTGGGTCCATTTTGTGTCAACGGCTGAAGAAGACCGCCGGCCCGCCCAGACCGGCATCATGGTTGACGGCGTGCTGTTGACGGTCACACTGCTGGCACGTCTGGAGTGGAGGTGGGGGATGGTTTTGGTGGTTACTCCCGTTGACGGTGCAACTGCCTGTTTATCAGACAAGATGGAAGTGAGCACACCTGTGTCACTCACTGAGTCCGCGCAGTCAAACGCTGGGGCAGCTGATGCTGCTGGGCCACACACTGCTGCAACATCACTCGCTCAGGGAGGCATAGAACAAGGGGCATCGGGATTAGACAAGAAGGAGGGTGAGGTGGAGAAAACAGGGGACCAGAGGGGAGATCTAGGTACAGTGGTGACAGGTAATGGGGCAGGGGGACAAATCTGTTCAGACAGGGCTGGGGAACAAAGTATTAAGGAGGCAGACAGAGTGGTTGTGGCGTCTGGGGCTAGTGACATCCCTGAGGCGATGGAGATGGGAGGGGAGGTCAGCTAGGAGTCGATGTGCAGGAGCAGGAAGAAGAGGAAGAAAGTGCGGCCTGTAGAAGTGGAGGCCAAAAATGGACGTATGGAGACGGGGACTATTAAGTATGCGCCGGCTCACTCCGACAACAGTGATGGTGAGGCAGCAGAGTCGAAGGTAGACCAACGCCACACAGATACGGAGTCCAGGGAGGCGGGTCTGGACCTGGTTCGTTGGAAGAAGAAAACAAGGATGTTTGCACCAGGGGAGGGTCTGACACCTGAGGACAGTGGTGGAGAGGAGTGTGTGTCAGATGACAATGACCTGCCTCCCATGTCCCAGACCGACACCCAGGGATACTCTGCAGCAGATCTGGTTTTATTCCTGAGACAGACTAAGGGATGCAGGAATGTGGATTACAGAAACATTTCCCACATCTGGAGGGTTTTCATACTTCTGCCAGACATTTAATAAGACATAGGACGGAGTCCAACCTGACCGACCAAGAGGTCTTTAGGCTGCAGAAACTGGCTGCTAAATCGAAGAAGATGCTCTGTGCTAAACTCATCATCGAAGCCTGTACATCGGTGGTGCCAGATTGGAAGGGAAAAGGATGATGATGGATGATATTGGATCACATCTGTTTTGTACTAGTTAATAAAGTTCCATTGCAAAATCAATCTATCTATCTATCTATCTGTCTGTCTGTCTGTCTGTCTGTCTCTCTGTCTGTCTATCTATGGTTAGATAGATTTAAAGAAACTAACTAGGTTTGGGTATTAGCTGAACAGTACCCAGAGCCTTCTTTCTGCTTTGACTTTTTAATCTTTAACAACAATTCGTTACAACCCCTTTATAAAGTCTGTGGATTTCCCCAGGTTTGCATAGAGAAGCAGAAGGGAGAGATCCTGGGCATGGTGATTGTCGAATCTGGCTGGGGCTCAATACTTCCAACTGTCATCATTGCCAGCCTCATGCATGCCGGCCCTGCAGAAAAGTCTGGACGACTTAACATTGGGGACCAGATTATGACAGTAAATGGGACGAGTCTGGTGGGTCTTCCGCTCAGCACATGTCAGAGCATCATCAAGGTACATTATCACTTCTTTCCCTGTTTTTATACAAGGGATTTGAGAATTCCAGGTTAACTGCACTAATAACATGGCTTTTTTAACCCTCAGGGACTCAAAACGCAGTCTAGGATAAAGCTGAACATTGTCAGGTGTCCTCCTGTGACCATGGTCTTGATCCGTAGACCAGACCTTAGATATCAGCTGGGCTTTAGTGTCCAGAATGGAATAGTGAGTCTGAAACTTTATTCTGCTTGGGGGCACTTTTGAAATGTGGAAACATAAATGTATATTATTTTAATATCAAAACATATAGCCAAACACTATCGTCTAGCTAACCTTGGAATTTTGGGCCTAACCAGCCTTCTTCATTGTATATCTCTTAAATTTATTTTGTCCACCTTGTTGACATTTTATCAATCTTCTTAACATTCTAAACATTTTTAGATCTGCAGTTTGATGAGAGGAGGGATCGCAGAGAGAGGAGGGGTTAGAGTTGGTCACCGCATTATTGAAGTTAACAGTCAGAGTGTGGTGGCCACACCTCATGAGAAGATTGTTCAAATTCTGTCCAATGCTATGGGAGAGGTCAGGAAGGCCTTCATTTTCTTACATTTAAAAAAAAAACAGAATCATAAGAAAGTTCATCCTATAGTTGCGCAATGTAGTCAACTTTTTTTATTGTGTGTTTGTTCTAGATCCACATGAAAACGATGCCTGCAGCCATGTATCGTCTGCTGACCGCCCAGGAACAACCAGTCTACATTTGAGCAACATCTTTTAAAAAACCACATATTGTTTTCACCTGTTTGCTTTAATCTAAACAACACATACCCTAAGATGAGTCAGCTGAATATTTACATCTTCTGTTTAACTTTATGGGAGAAAGTAAATTGTTGATGTTGTTCTGCAGAAAAATAATCAGTAAAAATGTACTTTTTGTTAAAATAATGTAAAGAAAATTAGGACTGTACTGGAATCAGGCTGGACCAACAAATATTCTGAACAAACTGCATGTACAGATTGGTTGAATAAACCTGAAACGGCAAACAAATAAACTTTGACATATCTGTTTATTTTAAGGAAATTTAAAAAAAAATGCTGTGCATGTAATAAAGCTTGAAATATATAAATTGTCTCACAAAATCAAATTGTTACAAGGATCAATACACATATAGTTCATTTTGATGGGGAAAATGATGTAATGTATCAAACTTTAGTAAAACATTGTTTTCAACATTTAAATAAAAGCCTGTATACCGTTATATAAAAGAGCCACGTTATATAGAAGAGCAACGAAGAAGATAATTCATTTAAGATTAAATTTCTCTTTTCAAAGAATCGAAGTGAGCACTGGGCAGCTTTTTAGCGCCCGGGCACAATGCCATGCTCAGAGCACCTCAGAGGTAACTTGGCGGTAGGGGGATTCGAACCGGTCCGCTCCCTTAACCACTACGTCACCAGCTGCCCTATGCTATCCTAATGCTATTTGTCTCGAATCTTAGTTAAGACAAAGATGAGTAAATGCACTAATATCAAGTTAATTCTCTTTTTTTACTACAACAAATGAAAGAGTAATCTTATAATATTGTAGGTTAGAATTGTTTTTTTATAAAAAAAATAGCTCACCTTCTTTTGAAGGCTAAGACGCACAACAGGAAACAGGACGTGAGCGAATTGAACACGTGACCAAAGATTTCGAATTAGAACACGATGCAAGGCATGTGTGCTCATCCAATGGTAGCTGGCTCAGCGTTGCTACATCCAATCAGCTCGAAGCTTACGAGGATTTAAACCTCAACTTTATGCACTGTATACAGCAGCAACGAGATATTCTTCGCCAGTGTCTTCTTTGAACAGACGAACATTACTGAGAAATGGCTCTCCGCGTCACCCGCGTAAGTCTTCTAGAATGTTCTACCTTTTCCCTCTTTTCTTCATCTGAGATACTCTACCACAGAAAATGTTAGTGTTTGTCGTAATTCCAATGTACGAAGCCTCGTTACACCTCTGGATTTTCTAGTTTGCTGAATAATACGGCGTCCATTGTTGTTGTGTGTGTGTGTTTTGTTTTTTTTTAAATCCACACCATGTATCCTTTCTCCGTAGAACCGCATACCTTCTACCAGGTCCGACATCGGAGGGAAGGTCTGCTCCATGGCCGGGCCTACAAAGCCTAGAGCGGCGCTCAACGAAATTCGAAACATCACAACGAACAAGGAAGCACTGAAGGTGACTTCCTATGAAATACGATATGTAATTCAAGTTAATTAACTGTGCCATCAAATCATTTTTGGAATTTAAGACTATTACTAAGCTATTGTGGCATAAACCTTAATCAGTGAACCGACGTCTAGTCTATATTTCCCGAAGGGTGCTCCGAGGGATCAAGTTCGATCTATAGTTACAGACGATCAAGGATCCATTTGTTAGGAGAAATGGCACTGCTATTAAGATGCGACATATTTAACAATTTTAAAGTTTCTGAAACAGAATTTGCCTTGATATGAACGGAACATGAATTTAAATTGGGTACTTGGCAGTGGGTGGAACCTTTTTAATATGCATGGTTCTTGTAGCCAACCATGAGGACCAGGGCAACAAAGATTGTGGCAGAAAAACCAACTGTAATTCCTCCAAAGGACCAGGAGAACGTTGCTCCTCTTCAGTCAGAGCCTGAGGTTAAGGTGGGTTTGAACTCTTCCAGTTCTCTGCATTTTGTGTGGACTGTAGTGATATTCATTAGGTCTCCTGCTGCATGTTCAGCCTGAGCCACAATCCCCAACTCCCATGGAGACTTCAGGCTGTGAAGCAAATGACCCAGCTGAGCTGTGTCAGGCCTTTTCTGATGTCATCCTTGACACTGTCATCAGGGATGTTGATGCAGATGATTATGACAATCCAATGCTCTGCAGTGAATATGTGAAGGACATCTACAAGTACCTGAGGCAACTTGAGGTGTGAACATATTCTGGAATTTTAAGTTTACTGTTGTGCAATTTACTAATCCCCCTTACTCTAAACCCTGCAGGATGAACAGTGTGTCAGACCAGCATACCTGCAGGGCAGGGAAGTCACAGGGAACATGAGGGCTATTCTCATTGACTGGCTGGTACAAGTGAGCCTCAAGTTCCGTCTTCTGCAGGAAACCATGTACATGACTGTGGCTATTATTGACCGCTTTCTTCAGGTCTGTTTAGGCACACTGCAAGATCATTCGGGGGGGGCTTGGGTTTATTCCCAGAAAATGCTTTCCATAGGACTGTAATACAATTTGGTCTGCATACCTTCATTTAGCTATTGGTTAAAGTTTTAAAATGGCCTCTTTGCTTTAGCTCTTCTATACCATGGCCACCACCCACAACACCTGAATGAATTGTTGGCTTAAGTTCTCATTGGCCGCAGCAGCACCAAATATTGTCAAATAATTGGGTGTTGAATTATTTCATTGAAGTAAAGTTTGTGTGAGCTTACAAATACAAGACAACCTGTGCTCTTGTCTTGCCCTCTTAGGATCACCCAGTCCCCAAGAAGCAGTTGCAGCTGGTTGGTGTCACTGCCATGTTTCTGGCTTCCAAGTTTGAGGAGATGTATCCTCCAGAGATTTCAGACTTTGCGTATGTGACTGACCGTGCCTACACCACAGCACAGATCAGGGGCATGGAGATGAACATCTTGAGGGTTCTCAAGTTTCAATTGGGTCGCCCTCACCCACTACAGTTCCTCAGGAGGGCCTCAAAGATCCATGAGGTGGATATGTAACATTCATGGTTCAGTGCTTTTATACTGAGGATGCTGACATGTTATCCCACCCCAGGTCACTGCTGAGCAGCACACACTGGCAAAGTACCTGCTGGAGCTGACCATGGTTGACTATGAGATGGTCCACTACCCACCATCACTCTTGGCTTGTGGCGCATTTGCTTTGACACTTAAAGTTTTGGATGCTGGAGAATGGGTGAGTCTCCTCACCCAGAATAACAGAAGTCAATTGACAACCAACAACTTTGGCCTTGATTTTGTTACCATTCTGAACTGAAGATTTTAGTTAAAGGTTGAGTGTATTTTCAGACAGAAGTAGTCACTGAAGGATTTTTGTCTTTAAATAAACTTGTCCACCACATGAGATGTCCTGCCTTTGTGGTGGTGAACTGCAACCCTGTCAATGACAAATCTTTCCCCAGGATGTGACACTGCAGCACTACATGGAGTATAAAGCAGGCACTCTGGTCCCTGTGATGAGACACATTGCTAAGAACATTGTCAAAGTAAATGAAGGACAGACAAAGCATATGGTGAGAGCAAAGTCTATAAAGAAGCCATTGCTAGTGTGAACAGGTTATTTTTGTTTATAACTCAGGACTGTAAGTCATTAATTTGTCTCCTCTGTTCCAGGCCATCAAAACCAAATACTCTACATCCAAGCAGATGAAAATTGCTACCATTGCACAGCTGAAGTCTCCTGTTGTGAAGGAATTGGCGAGACAGCTGCATTAACATCACCGGGGGGGTTCAGTTTGTACATTGAACTTAAATGGCTAACTGTTGGGCGAAGACTCAGTAGGAGCCATGATCTAACTTTGTCAAGTTTGATTTTTACTCAAAGCACCTGATGTGTCTCAACATGTCCTACTGGCCAACGTATCACACCCTGGTCTGAATGGAATGGTCCAGTTCTTGGAGGCTTTTAATGCTGTTCTTAATTCTGATGGTTGTTTGTGTGGATTGTACAGAAATGCTTTGTGCAGAGTTTTTACTATTAAATGGTTTTGACTAAACTCAGAGCTGTGGGACTTATTTACTAGTGTTACGCATAAGCAGCACTAACGCCATTACTTTTCTTGACTTGTTCATTTTGTATCACTGACAGGTAACTTGACCAACTAACAATTTAATCTGGTGTAACTGCTTTGGGGCAGTTGGCGTTTTAATGGCTAAGGAATAGGACTTGGGTCTGCAAAGCCTCTGTTCAATTCCCCCCACTGCCAGTTACTGTTGAGGTACCCTGAGCACACCCCCACAATGCTCACTGGGTGGAAAAAATGCTGAGGGATGATTTTCCAAAGGATACTCCAGGAATTAATGGTGATAGGTGAAGGAACAGCAGTGGCTAGCTGGTTAAATACAGTATGCTGTTTACTGTAGGCCATCACTAAAGGCCTGTCATATGTGTAGGGTTCAAATATATCCCAGGATTTCAAGGATCTTGTCAGCTGCATGTTTAACTTGGACTGCATTACACAAGATGTCTGGGTCCACTAGACCCGGGGCTAATAGGTGGAAATTGATGGGCAGTGTACCACACATGTAATAGGAATGTGTAGGGGGGTGTGTGGTCATTTCATGTGTTCTGATATGTTAAAGTCAGTGGGTCTCAGTTTGAAAAAAATGTTTTGTTCTCTTTTAATGAAGTGAAAACGTGTCCCTCAGACCCAAACACTATGCAAGGGTTAAAACTGCCTACTATTCACTTTGGTGATGGGTTAAATATGTTATGCCAAGGAGTTGGCTTTCCTTCCTTCCTGTCACCAACAGAGGTCAACCGTTTTAAGTAGGAGCTGAACTACGTTGACCTCACTTTATTAAATACGCGTTTAATAACACGTTTGTTCACATTTAACCCTGACATAACCAGCGACATTTCCTCATGCCTGGTCTAATTAATTGTAACACCACAATACACACAAGAAAACTGAAGATGTGAAGTTACAAAAACGCTACAATTGTACATTAAAAGATGGTTAAACACTAAGGAAATACTTAAACGAACAGTACTACACCTATGATTAACGTTTGTCGTTGTTTTATCTGTCTTTTGTCAACGTATTTTGAAGAAATCTTACACCACTAGATGGTAATAGAGTACAATTGTTGTCACACTCCTTTAGAGCTGCCGAGCTTCGAAACAAAGACGAAGAAGCTGGTGATTATTTAACAACTGACACTAACTCTGGTGTGATGGATGTTACTATATGATGATAGCAATTTTATTGCATTCTAAATGCTGTCTGTGGCCCCTTATTCTGTAGGAGGTAAGTGCATTAAATATCCGCTGACTAACCTACTGTACAGTAACACGGCTTTAAATTTAAGTTTTGGGTTAAAAGATTAAACTAAATGAAAAACAAAAGGACTTGAATGACGCATCATGACAAAAAGCACCTGATGTCGCTTCTTCTCTCAGTCGCTTCTTCCCAGTGTATGACGTCACATCCAGCTGGCAGTATATTCAGCTACAGGACAAAGATCTGAACAGCACTTTAACCCTCCCATCCCCACTTCCCTCAGGACCCTCCACCAACACCCCAAGGGAAATGACCACCTGCTGTCTGAATGATGTCACTCTCTGTCTTATATTATTAGGACCAAAGGTCTTGGCCCCTAAATGTTTCGCAAGCATCTAATGGCTGGAGAAATGAGCAGCTAGAACTAACCAGAGAAACTGTTACACATAAATCAATTATATTTTTCAACAACAAAACACAACAACAAATGTCACATTGTTCTGGTGTTGCTTTTCAAAAAAAAAACATTGAATTTTTAGGAAATGGCTAAAAAGGAGCAAAACTATTAGAAAATAAACAAATTTGCATAGAATTAATTAAGGATCCTGACAGAAGCTACTTGTATCTGTTTTAGGTTAATACAAAAAGTAAAAAATATATACCAGGAAGATTATGTTATGTTAGCTCAAAAATACCACTGTCTTTAAAAATATATAGCAGTCCAATCTACAGTAGATTTCACTTTAAATCATATATTTAAAACATGTTTTGCAGAGCCCAAAATAAGGGCCTTTTAAGTGTCCTCTGACCGGGCATGGACCGTATGTTGGTCTCCAGCTGGTTTTTATACATCCACTTGTAATAATTACACTTGCTCACAATGACATCATCAGTATTCACATCCTTACACAAATGGTGCATATTTAGTGAGTGATGTGGTTTGGACATGTTCAGAGGAGGGACAGTGGTTATATTGGGAGAAGA
>JAFBJS010055027.1:146967-159783 GCA_016785265.1 Paraplagusia blochii | reverse complement strand
GATGAAGATGAATGAATGAATTACTTTATAACTTCTTCTCCTCCTCCTTTGGTCTGGTCTCTTCCTCTTCTTTAGGTGTTTCCACATCCTTTTCCATCTTCTCCATGTCCTCCTCATCTTCTATTCTGACTCCAACCTTTGCTGTGAACCAGTTGTTGTCCTCTTGTCTTTTGCCAACAGTAGTCCAGCTTCAGTCCAAAGAGCTAGAGAAGTCAGATTAAGGTGCTTTGGACATGTTCAGCGCAGGGACAGTATTGGGAGAAGAATGCTAGACTTGGAGCTACCAGGTAAGAGACGATGAGGAAGGCCAAAGAGGAGATTTATGGACGCGGTTAGGGAGGACATGGAGGTGGTGGGAGTTTGAGTTGAGGATGCGCAGGACAGGGCGAGATGGAAATTTTTTACTCGCTGTGGCAACCCCTGAAAAATGGGATAAGCCGAGAGGAAAAGAAGAAGATGTCCCAGAAAGTGTAGTATGACATCATCACTGTTGCTTGGCCTGTCATAGAAAAGGTAAATGGAGGATTAAATTTAATCTGGCTATTAACCCTATGTATTTTAACGTTTTTACCAATGAAAACATCAAAAGGACCTTCTTGTAGTAATGTAAGGATGTTGAAGAAAAATATTGATTAATCCACTATCATTCATAAAGCCCTATGTGACAAAGTTGATTTGTAAATGTGGGCTATATAAATAAAATTTGATTAATTGATATTAATTAAGCTGTAATTTGGCTAACTATCAGTTCATAGCTTTACTGTGGATGTTAATCTTTTTTATTTCTTGAACAAATTTTAGAAAAACACAAAATTTCAAGCATATTTTTTTATTTATCAACAGACCTATTTTATCTGTTGGTCAAATTGTCTCTACTAAAATGTATGTCTTTCAGTGCATATTTGGCCCTGCTATTTTGCCCAGCAAGGAAGTTAATATTTATATTTCCTACCTTATGGTAATATTCTGTAATTTTTAGTTTGGATTTAGTTTAACAAAACAAAGCTTCTCATTCTATTTCTCTTGTCTCTGTGTTGTTTACAGTGGTTTTGGAACCCCCCAGCCAATTTAGGCCAAAACCTTTCCCTTCTTATGCCTTGCCTATTTTTTTTTTTTTTTTTTTGAGGGTGGAGGCAGCACTTCTACACCAAAGTACATGTGATAAGTAAAAGTAAAGCAGAGGAGAAATGGAATTAAGCTGTAACCAAGCACACTTAAAGAAAAAGCCTCAACTATGCCTTTAAAAACCTCCGCGTTCTGCTCATTCACATCCTCTACATTAATGAATGTGTGAGTCAGCACTGAGGTCCAGTAAGAATGTAGAGTGTGGCCTCAGGATTTCACATACAGACACACACGCATTCTCAAATGCAGCAGCCCTTGCTTCCAGAATATGCGTCTGAGGTTCTGAACCTCTTTCTGATCCAAATCTGGTCAGACATGACTCATTATTGTAACAAGTGAAGCTTTAAAGCTGGTCAGCAGCTCAGTATCATCTTCTTCAAAAAGCCAAACCAGTGGTGCTATGGATGGTATTGTTGTTGTTGCTGCAGATGGAAGTTGGAACAGTGGTGGTGGCAGCAGTGTTTAGCTGGACTTAAATCTTGAGTCTCCAGGGTGTGGTTGTAAATAGGGATGGCCGATTGGTCCACCAATACTATCAGCCCGATATCAGCAATATTATTAATATCAGAATTGGTATCATTTTTTTCACCAATGTTCAAAATCCGATGATGTAAAGCTTCTGTCCTTAAATACGCTGGACATGATAAATTATGTCATTTAAAAGGCACAAACCAGCTACTAGGGAGCACAAGACAGTGATTTTCAGTGCCGGTCCCAAGCCCGGATAAAAGGTGCGTCAGAGGGCAGCCGGCGTAAAACTTTGGCCAAATCAAAGATGCTAGAAAACAAACAGAATTCCATGCCAGATCGGTCGGTTCCCGGGTTAACAAGGACTGCTGTTAACCTACAGGGTACTGTTGGAAACTGTACTACTATTGGTCAAAACAAAGAAGAAGATAAGGGCGATTGATTGAGGCAAAGAGGGAAAAGAGGAAGGTTAGAAGTGTTGATCTGAAGGTGGGAACACTGAAAATAGGTACAATGATAGGGAAAGTTGGAGAGCTAGCTGACATGATGGTGAGAAGAAGAGTGGAGACCATGTGGAAGGGCAGCAGGGCCAGAAATATTGGGGAGGCTTATGTTATTCTACCATGGATTAGATGGGAAGAGAAATGGAGTGGAGGTGATCATCGGGGAAAAGTATGCAAGTAACGTGGTGGATGAGAAACGAGTTTCAGACAGGTTTATGTGTGTGAAGATGGAAATAGAACGTATGATGTTGAATGTTGTCAGTGGGTATGTTCCACAGGAAGGCTATAAGTTAGCAGAAAAAGAGAAGTTTTGGAATGGGCTGGATTTGGTTATGGAGGACATGTCCAGAGGAGAGAGAGTGGTGATTGAAGCAGATTTCAAAGTCCATGTAGTAGAAGGAAACTACATGGCCATTGGTGATTGAAGCAGATTTAAATTGCCATGTAGTAGAAAGGAATAGAGGGGACAAGTTGTGATGGGTCGGATTGGAGTTAGGGATAGAAATTTGGAAGGAGTGGTAGATTTTGCAAAAATAATGAAAAGGGTTGTGGTAAACACCTATTTCCACAAGAGAGAGGAGCACAGAGTGACATACAAGAGCAAAGGCAGGTCCACTCAGGTATTTTGTGTAGAAGAGGGAGATTAGTGACTGTTAGATGGTGACAGGTGAGAGTGTAGCCAAACAGCTTAGGATGGTAGTGTGCAAGGTGACAATGGAGGTAGGAAGAAGGAAGGGGTGAAGACAGAGCAGAAGATCAAATGATGTAAGTTAAGGAAAGAGGAATATTGGGAAGACTTAGGGAAGGAAGTGAGGGCAGTTCTGGGCTGTGGTGGGGAATTTCCAGATGATTGTGATACTGCAGCTAGAGTCATAAAGAGCAGGTAGGGGGTGTTAGGTGTGTCATCTGGGCAGAGAAAGGAAGACAAAGAGACCTGGTGGTGGAATGATGAGGTTCAGGAGAGTGCTCAGAGAAAGAGATTAGCAAAGAAGAGATGGAATAGTGACATAACAGAGGAGAATAGACTGGAGTGCACAGAGAGGGCAAGGGAGGTTAAGAGGGAAGTGGCTAGCAGATTGGCAAGGCAGAGAAACCAATCTGGGAAGGTTGATTAAGGACACGGATGCAAATGTTCTTACCTGTGAGGTAGGTGTGCTAAGAAGATGGAGGGAGTACATTGAGGAGTTGTTGAATGAGGAAAATGATAGGGAGCGCAGGAATGAGGAGCCAGATCCTAACAGGGAGAAGGTAGATCAGTTTGTAAAGGATCAAGTAAGAACAGCTCTGAAGAGGATGAGGAGTGGAAAAGACCAGTGGAGGTATAGAAGTGCTGAGGGGAAGTAAAGGTAAATTTTCTGACTCGGTTGTTGAAAATTGTTCTTGTGCCAATTTACAAGAAAGGTGATGTGCAGTGTTGTAACAATTACAGAGAGATAAAGTTGATGAGCTGTAAAATGAAAATTTGGGAAAGTGTAGTTGAGGCTAGGAGGTAGAGATTTGCAAACACCAGCATGGTTTAATGCTGAGATAGAGTACCACAGATGCAATATTTGCCTTGAGGATGTTGATCTAGAAGTACATAGAAGGTCAGAAGGAGCTTGTGTTTTTATATATTTAGAAAAGGCCTATGACAGGGTGCCAAGAGAGGAATTGTGGTTTTGTACGAGGAAGTCAGGAGTGGCAGAGACGAATGTTAGATTGGTGCAGGATATGTATGAGAACAATACAACAGTGGTAAGGTGTGCTGTTGAAAGGACAAAAGACCTTAAGGTGGAGGTGGGACTGCACTGAGCTCCATCTTGTTTGCTTCAGTGATGGAAAGCCAATGATATGATGCGATTGACACGTATTTACTTAAGCAGCCAATCAATGTCATTAACAGCACTCTATGTGTAAGTGCTGCTTTGCAGGTTAGCATGTAGCTAACGGTGTGGCTGAGTGTAGAGCGTAGAATGTGGAGAGAGATAAACGCGGATCAACGTTTTGCCAACCCATTATCATGGTGAAACGAATGGGGAGTGGCACAACTACTCAAAAAGCCAAAGTAAAACGAATTCTTTTAAGATGGAATTGCTCTCTGAGTATGTGTAAACAGAAGAACAAGGGGTGTTACTGGATGAGATTTTTTCTTTTCGAGTGCGAAAGGGCTGCTCTGCAAAACATGCTGCGAAGCTAACGTAACAAGCGAGTTCTCGGAGGGACTGAATGGATGTTGGACTACTTCAAACGTCACATTCAGCAGAAAAGTCATTTGAATGCTGTTGGAATTGTACAAAGATGCACGATGGGAGTGGGGATTGGTTGCTGTTGTCATTTGATTCATTTAAAGCCAATAAACTTGCCATGATCCCAGGTTTGATACTGGTGTGTGTGGCCACAGCGTGCACATCTAATGTTGCTCACATTGGTCCTTAGTTTGCTCAGAGAGGTTGTCTGTCTGCCCAGACATATGAAAAATCACAGGGAACATTGGACAAGAGTATTCATGGATGATGATATTTGCATGGTGACCTGCAGTAAGAGTAGGCAACAACTGGAATAGAACCTAGAGAGGTAGAGGTTTGCACTGGAGAGAAGAGGAATAAAGGTCAGTCGTAGCAAGAAAGAGTATATGTGTGTCAAAGGGAAAGTGGAATGGTGAGGTTACTCTCAGAAGCAGAGAGACACATGAAACACATGTGAGTTCAGCAGAACGCAATGTGAAACCGTGTTATGGTGTTAAAAAGCAGTGTGTTCTCACTGTTTATCTTTCTCATTTCAACATTTGCAGTGGCTACCCCCTAGATGTTGTACATGACATCTTTGAAGGCATACTACCAGTTGTGTTGGCCCATTGTCTGAATTATTTAATGTCCAAAAATTATTTTACAAAGATTTTCCCTACAAGAGTAAGGGGAGACAAGAGTAATGGTCCGCATGCTATTCCAAAGACCTTTGTGCAGAAAAAAACAACTGGGGTCTCTTGCGCTTCCTTCCATTTTTGGTTGGACACTTGGTGCCCCCAATGGAGCCAGCCTGGCAGGTTATTCTGGCCCTGAAGGATATTGTGGATTTACTGTAGTTGTTGCAATAGTACATACTGTGCAAACACTTGCTTTCCTGGATCTGTGATCACAGATGCCTGTTACAAGAGGTGTTTCCAGGAATAAAACTGTTGCCAAAAATCATTTTGTCAAACATTATCCACAGATGATTAGAGATTTTTCGAGCCACTGGTTAGCATGTGGACAATGAGATTTGAAGCAAAGCACAGTTTCTTTATGCAGGTTGTTCGTCACACACACTGCTTCAAAATATACTCTTGTCCTTAGGGGGGAAACATCATTTCATGATGGCATATCACTTAGAGTCAAACACAATCAAAAAGTGTGGCTTGGCTGTCTCAGCTGTTGCAACTGTGTCTGTTGACATTTTGCATCAGGATGTACAGGTAGTTTTGAAACTGAAATATCCTCATATTGTGCACATTCAACTCTCTAAGCCTTCATCTGTCAATGGAGTGACATACAGTAAGGGCATGATTGTTATTTGTGGCTCTACTGGTGGTTTGCCAGATTTTGCAGAAATTGCCCAGATGGTTGTTTTGGAGGGAAACTTGAGTTTCATTGTCAACGGGTTTGTTGCTTGGTATAGGGAGCAGTTTAGGGCATTTGAGTTGTGTCCAACCTCTCATGACTCCCTAATTCAACTTGGTGATCTTGTGGACCAGTACCCCTTGGCCAGTTACAGGATTAGAGGCTGCCAAATGTCGACATTTAAAAGATTCATATATATATAAAAGCTTAGATCACACCGACTTGATCTTCCCTCAGGAAAACCAGAGACTTTAATGGACCTCCACAACACAATTTCTGATAGATTTGGAATCGAAAGAGATTTCCTTGTTCAATTCATGGATCCTGACTTTAATAATAAGTTAATGAACATTACATTGATGCAAGACATTCAAGACCGAGGAACAATTAAGCTTGTGTACCTACAAAGTTATCTGCAACCTCGAAGCACTCCTAGATCATCTTCAAGTCTATCCGACAATCAAAACTCTTCTTGTCTGTCCTCATTGTCTTCATCTGATTCTGACGCTACAACCATTCTGTCCCATTCAAACAACAAGTTGAGAAAACGTGTATGGCCTGCTGACTTCACCATTCTACGCTTTTCATATGAAGTGAAGGTGCAGCTTCAGAGGGGTAATGACATGTTCACAGAAACTGGAACTAGGCTGTATATTACACATGGGCTGAAATCTGACATTTTAGGCAAGTTGGCTGAAGAAATTTTCCAGTCCACAGCATATCCTCAAAATCTCCAGATAGATGATGTTGGAAGGGCACTCATCAAAAAGTTTCCCTGTCTGAAAGAGACGTCTGCCACTGGATACTATGGCAGAATGATTAGCCTGAAATACAACATGGCTAATTATTGAACAAAGATGCAAAACATTGGATGTCCTGAAGTGGCTGTAAATTCATTGAAAAATAAATCAAGAGAGGATTACTTTCCAGCTAAAAATGTAAAAAAGGCAGAGGTCAACTATTTTCCTTTTCATACCACTGGTGAAACAGATGAAAGTCTGGAAAATTTGAGAGTTGAACTTTTGAATGATGCCAGGCAAAGAAACAGGTTATCAGATTTAAGAGAGAAAATGTCCAGGACCTTCTCATACTGAAGAAAAGAAGTGGTGCATGGGAGTCCAGATGCTGGGGTGATTAAGGTGAGGTGGCCTTCACTTTTCCATATTGATGAGGTAAATACAGATTTGTCTCGCTCCTGTATACCTCTTTATCATTGTACATTCTGCATTATAAGCTTGACTAAAAATTGCTAACTACATAAATGCTTATGTCATGAAAACAACCTCAGTTGATGGTGAGGTCTTGGACATTACTCACTAACTCACTAAACTCACTAAACACATTGCAATTTCTTTTATGTGTAACAGATGAATGCTGAATTTAAGCGAATTACAACACTTCCACTTGAAACAACCTTCATGGCATAATTGGATAGCCTTGAGCCTCGGCTCACATCAGTTTTCCAGAAGAAGGGAGGTGTCGCCAGGCAGAAATTAACCTAAAAGCTGCAGCTTACATGCTAAACTTGCTCAAAGATTCAAAAGTTGTTGCCATAACTGTAGCTTTGCATATCTTTAATGTCTGACAGAGGTCTCCAGTGTGTGTAAAATGAAAATTTGTTCTTTTATTTTTGTCTCCTACTGTTTTTTCTATTTATGTTAATTATTCAGGACATCGAAGAGAATGACTTCCTGACAGCCATCAAGGGGTACACCATGGATATATACTGTATGTCATCAGCAAAGATGGTGGAAAGACTGAACATTATGATGACATTGGAACTTGTGTTGAAGGACTGATCATCCTGGATAACATTGGATCTGTAGCCGAGGCCTGGGCAGTGATGCTTGGCATTATGTATGCAGTGAACATGGCCTACCCAAACTAGCTGAAACACTATTATGAATTCATTTGGAAGGTATTAATGGAGATGAATGGAAAAAAGCTCAGTCCCAGGGTCCTTGGGCTAAAGAATAAAATGTAGTGCAGGAATTTGGTATGCTAATGTTGGTTATGATGAGTTATTATGTATGAGTTGATGTGGTGTCCTGTGTCAAGAACTATGCGATATTAAAGTAAAGACATTTTGTGTTGTGTGGTGTATAATGCTCACTATTAAATGTATTAAATGTTTATTTTTAGCTTAGAGAAAATAAATGGAATGAATTGAATTACATTGTCTACATTTAAAAAATATGACTGGTTTGAAATAGGGCTGGGTATTGATTCAAATTTTCTAAATGGATTCGATCCGATTCACAAGGGTTCATTTCTATTCAATTCATGATTCGCTTCGGTTTTCGATTCAGTTTTTGTCATATCAATTATAGTTCAGTACCAACGTTATTCTCAGACAAATCAAAGCTAAAATTGAAACTTAATCCATTTGCTAATAAAAAATGTATTTTTTTTACATTTATTTCCATCACAAATTTACTCAAGGCAGTCATAGTAATCCATCATGCATTTTTTATTCAACATGACTTTACCCAAAATTACAAGGCAGACTCTAGTTTTAGATTTTACTGCCATGATGTTTTTACATTTGTTTTATACCACGTAAATACGTAATCACCTGTGTTGCATGAGTTCCTGTAAAGTTGTTGGGAAAAGAAGGAAAAAAAAGATCGATTTTTGGATTTATGAATCGATATCGTCCTATTAACAAAATTAATCGATTTTTTTAATGCAGCCCTAGTTTGAAAGAGCACCAAAATATTTTAAAAGCATATATAATTTACTTAAGTAAGTTGAAAGGTGTTTATCTGGTGTTACTTAGAAAATAATGTAAAATTAACTCAAAGTAGTTCAAGTAAAATAGCATTTAGTGGAATCAACTTAAAAATGATTAGTTGGGTCAACTTAAATTTTACATCTAGGTTCAGATGAAGTTATTTCATGCAAAAAATATCAACAAATGATATTTTCAGTGCATGGATTAGATGGGAAGAGAGATGGAGTAGGGGTGCTCATCAGGGAAGAGTATGCTAGAAATGTGGTGGATGTGAAACAAGTATCAGACAGGTTGATATGCGTGAAGGCTGAAATAGAGGGAGTGATGTTAAATGTTGTCAGCGGGTATGCTCTACAGATAGGCTGTGAGTTAGTAGAAAAGGAGAAGTTTTGGAATGAGCTGTATTTGGTTGTAGAGAGCTTCCCCAGGGGAGAGAGAGTGTTGATTGGAGCAGATTCTAATGGCCATGTAGGGGAAGGGAACGGAGGTGATGAGGAGGTGGGCCGGTTTAGAGTTAGGGATTGAAATTTGGACAGGCAGTGGCAGATTTTGCAATAAAGAAGGAAATGGCTTTGGTAAACACCTATTTCCAAAAGAGAGATGAGGCAGGTCCACTCAGGTAGATTATATTCTGTGTAGAAGAGGTAATCTGAGGGAAATTAGTGACTGTAAGGTGGTGAGAATGTAGCCAAACAGCATAGGATGGTAATGCACAAGCTGACAATGGAGGTGAGAGGAAGGAAGAGGGTGAATACAGAGCAGAAGATCAAGTGGTGGACGTTAAGGAAAGAGGAATGTTGCAAAGACCTTTGAAAGGAAGTGAGGGCAGTTCTGGGGAATTCCCAGATGACTGAGATACCACGGCTAGTGTCATTAGGGAGACAGCCAGGAAGGTGCTAGGTGTGTCCTATGGACAGAGAAAGGAAGACAAAGAGACCTGGTGGTGGAATGAAGTTGAGGAGAGTGTTCAGAAAAAAAGAGATTAACAAAGAAGAGATTGGATAGTGACAGAACAGAGGAGAATATACTGGAGTACCTGAGATGGAGTTGTCATCACCAGTGATTAAGGTGTGCCAGGAAGATAGAGGGAGCGCTTTGAGGAGATGATAGGTGAGGAAAAGGATAGGGAGCGTAGGAATGAGGAGCCAGACTCTAACAAGGAGAAGGTAGATCAGATTAGAAAGGATGAAGCTAGAAAAGCTTTGAAGAGGATGGAGAGTGGAAAGCCAGTTGGTCCCAATGACATAACAGTGGAGGTATGGAAGTGCTTATGGGAAGAATCTGTAATTTTGTTGTACTCGGTTGTTCAATATAATTTTAGAGACAGATGCGAAGCCTGATGAGTGGAGGAAAAGTGTTCTGGTGCCAATTTACAAGAAGGGTGTTGTGCAGAGTTGTAGCAGTTACAGAGGGATAAAGTTGATGAAAAATACCATGAAGATTTGGGAAAGAGTAGTTGAGGCTAGGTTGAGGAAAGGGGTAGAGATTTGTCTGTGAAGATTCTCATTCACCCAGGTCATAGTATCCAAAAAGGGTTCAGTTGTAAGCAACTGGGCTTCTTCTTGCAGTTAAAGTACATTTCATTCCTCAACTGAGGAACTTCATCAGTTTCTGGCTGTTGTGGGAGGGAACTCTAGTAGTTATACTACTCTAGACCACTCCCTTCACCACCGGACAAAATTGTGAAGAGTTTTTTTGGTCACATCTTTTTAGACAGAAACTGCTCCTGATGTTAACGAGCAGTTTTCCTGTCACATGTTCAGATGTGAATGGGTTAAACCCATCTACATATTACTTTGCACTATGGGAAGGCACTGGCGGGCCGTGCATTTCAACCACAGGCATTCAGTGACGTGGTCGTTTTCTGATGTCAAATTAATACGCCTCATAATAACATCAGTATGACACCAGGACTTGAGAATTCACACATCTACATTAGATCAGCCTTAATATAGGCTCATCAAGCAACACTTAATTTTCAGAATATTTTAAATTTAAATCAATTATTCTTTATTGTGCCGGTGGCCAAGTAGTCGACGATTTGTTGCGTCTCCACTAGGTGCCTGCATAGCATGACATTTAAAACACTCCCTTCAAAATCAGCCACGCCATACGTTGCAAAATGGAAATCGATTCCGTATCTGAGAAAAAATATTGTCCAGAAGACTGTGGTGGAGTTTCTGGTAGTGTGTGCACAAATCTTCTGGTACTGCAACGCCTCATTGATGATCAAACAACAATCAAAATCTTTCAGACGGACGTTAAATCCATCTACAAAAAGCAGTGTCTTCTACTCTTACTACTACTCTTACTCTGGTGTTCTAATATGTGATCAAATAATTTCTTTAGCGCAATTTGCTTCTCAAACACTGCATTCATCAGTCGAGATGTATATTGCCATAGTGTTGCCGCAGCGTGAGGGAGATGCCGCTTGCAGATGTCATCCAAGAGCTGCGTGGGCTTCGGTGATCTAGAGAGGAACGCAGCGAGCCCAATAATATTGGAAAAAAATACCTCGCACTCTTTAAGTTTTGAGGCCCCTTGAGTTAACACTTAAGTTAGGCAATGTGCATAACAGTGAATGAATAGGACCATGGGTGCCTTCTCCTTCCCTTTACTTTGCACTACGTTTAGTCCAGATGCCATCATCGCCGCGCCATCATAACACTGCACCACAACTTTGTCCAGAGAACATTTATATTCCTCAAGAAAATCAAAAATAATAATGACAAGGTCATCAGCTCGTCTGCCACTGGTTACATCCACAAATTTTACAGAGCGCTCCTGGACGTCACATAATGTGTTCCCCACATCTGTTAGTTTCATCAACCATCACAGCGACAATAGGGGTACTTTTGATCTCCACTTTTATCTCGTCTCACATCACTTCAGAAATAGCATTAGGCAAATAAGGTTCTTTAGGATTTTTCCTGATGTCCCAGCAAACACCCTGTTAGTGGACAGGTGGTACTGCAAGTCTGGATCGTATTTAGTAAGGAAAAAGTTCCATGTAGTTTTACCTCTATTTAAGGACTGGGAGTTTTCATCGTGTCTCTGAAATAAAAGTTCTTGTTTATCCAAAATTATTCCACCATTGATGGCAGTGCGCATGAGTGCATAACTGGCAGTGCGCATGAGTGCAGCAGCTTCTGGCTCTCTAGTTCGGTGCTTAACTAGATGTTTTTTTGTGTGTATTGGAGCATGTATGCTGGTGACTTGTCAAGCTAATTACATCTACAGCTAAAAAGATCTTATAAATTAAAAAATACAGTCCGAGGGAATCGTCACTGTTAAAATCACATTCATGATTTTTGAGAGAGTTTTCTGCTCTATATGATGCTCGTCTCAGACCTACAAAACTGTTAGGATAATACAGTCCACAATGAGTAGAAATATTTCATGTGCAAGACATAAGGAATTTCCCCTCATTATTGAATGAGCTGAACATCAAAGAGGAGATGGAAAAACACCAGCCACAGTCAGATAACTTTTACATGGAAACCAATTTAAAGGTACACGCACACATCTAAATTTGGCAGGATACACATACACACATCTAAACTTGGGAAGAACACACACACCGAGATATGAGAGGATACACCACACACACTCATATACATTCATTCATTCATTCATTCATTCTCATCCGCTTGTCCGGAGCCGGGTCGCGGGGGCAACATTCGGAGGAGGGACGCCCAAACTTCCCTCTCCCTAGACACTTCCTCAAGCTCGTCTGGGGGGATCCCAAGGCGTTCCCAGGCCAGCCGGGCGACATAGTCGCACCAGCGTGTCCTAGGTCTTCCTCTGGGTCTCCTCCCGGTGGGACATGACCCAAACACCTCCCGTGGAAGGCGTCCAGGGGGCATCCGATGTAGATGCCCAAGCATCCTCATCTGACTCCTTTCGATGTAGAGAAGCAATGGCTCTACTCTGAGCTCCTCCCGTGTGACAGAGCTCCTCACCTTATCTCTAAGGGAGCGCCCTACCACCCTGCGAAGAAAGCTCATTTCTGCCGCTTGTATCCGGGATCGCGTTCTTTCGGTCATGACCCAAAGTTCATGACCATAGGTGAGAGTAGGAACGTAGATTGACCGGTAAATTGAGAGCCTCGCCTTTCGGCTTAGCTCCTTCTTCACCACGACGGATCGATGCAGCGAGCGCATTACTGCGGTCGCTGCGCCAATCCGCCTGTCAATCTCCCGTTCCATCCTTCCCTCACTCGTGAACACGACTCCAAGATACTTAAACTTCTCCACCTGAGGCAGGATCTCTCCCCCGACCTGGGGGGGTGCTTACCACCTTTTTCCGGTCGAGAACCATGGCCTCGGATTTAGAGGTGCTAATTTTCATACCAGCCGCTTCACACTCGGCTGCGAACCGCCCCAGTGCATGCTGTAGGTCCTTGTTCGAA
>JAFBJS010055027.1:51225-130315 GCA_016785265.1 Paraplagusia blochii | reverse complement strand
TTATGTATTTATAGCCATAGTGGTGGCTTAGTGGTTATGGAGGTGGACTTTGGTCAAGGGTTCGAGTCCAGCAGTTGCCCGGTTGCCACTGAGGTGCTTCCATCATAGCACCGTCCCGACCCACATTGGGTCCACCAACGATGATGTGTGATTTGGGTGGCAGTGGTGGAGACCGAGAAGATGTGGCTGTGATTTTGGTCCTGAAACATCTCCATCTCCACAGCAGCAGCAGCAGCAGTGAGTGACTGTGTGTTGAATGTGTGTCTCTCCAGGTGGGTGGGCACAAAGTTAGAATGAAGGCCTCATAAAGTTTGCCTGTGGGAATATTCTGTGTGAGAGCAGATTCATTAGCGCTCTCCAAGGAACACAGTCATTTATAATTAAATGCCGAGTCTGTTCAATAATGAATGGGCAGCAACCAGTGTTTTCTGGAGACAGAAACAAAAGAGAAGGAGAAGTGAGGAGCAGGGAGACGACCGACAAATCACTCCTCAATGAAGATTGTCCTGCATTACATCAGAGGAGTTACGGCCTGTTTCTCCTCTGATGTAACCGCATAAAAGACCACATTTTATTCTCTTTGCACCAAAAGGAAATGCATGTCAACCTGGAGTATTTTCTCTCCCTCTTCTCCACTGGGTGAAAACAGGAACCAGAACGTTCCATATCTGAAGACACCAAGTCATTACCCGTACACGGGTGTTGACCAAAGTGATACAAATGAGCGGAGGATCTTCTCCACAACCACCTGGGGAGGAGGTGCGTGGAAATGCAAGGTCAGACGTTAAATTGTCGACGCTTCAGTGGCTGCGATTAGAAACCGCAGCCGGGCCCGTGGTGCCGACAGAGCAGAGATTTAGCAGCAACATTCATGATGGAGGGAAGAAAACATCTCGTTCCTAAACACCGTCTCAGCACCAGGGGAAATATTTACTGTTGGACTGTGCGTGTGCCCCCACATGCATGTTGATGGGTTTCTCCCTCTGTGCTTATTGAGTGCAGCCTGCGATGAAATGCTGACCGGCAGCCATAACTCCTCCAGCAGCAGGACACATTTCATTCCTCCCTTCCCCCTCGTGTCACCCCTCTCTGGTCTCATTTCTCTCTCCCTCTCCATCACTCCTCACTCCACTCACCCCCGTTCCTCCCCCAGGAGGGGTTTCAGTCTGGAAGCTGAGAGTGTGTAGGTGTATTCCAAACAGCGTCACACCGGCATCTGTGAAACAGCAACAGCTGAGCACATCTTAATCACCAGCAGGTCTGTGAATAAATAAAGAGTCGAAAACACAGAATGAAAGGGAAAAAAATGGGGAAAAAAAGCAATAAATGTGAGAATGAGGGAGTGAAAAGCCCAGATTTACTAGTTGATTTATTTACAAATACAGGCAATGCATTTGATGATGTTTAATTTTGTGATGAGCAGCAGGTAGAGGGAGCCGCTGAGCGAATGTCTCTCCATTCTCCTCTCTCTTCTGCGTGTTTGGTGGACGGTGAGGGAAAGTGACTGCAGTCTTTTGCTGAGGCTAAATGCCGCAATGGACACATAAATAAGTACTGCACCAGTCTGTTGGTAGTTCATGCACACACACACCGACACACACACCGACACACACACACACACGATTTAACAATCATTGGTGCTTGTGCCCAGGCTCAGCCTCTATAACCCAGGTTGATTTATAGTTCAGAAAGGGAGCAGCTCACAGGTGGGTGAAGTGTGTATTCACCCAGAATACAAACAAGTCGCTCCATTATAACGGGGTTTGAATGGGTTTAAACCAAAAATAAATGTTGGAATGAATACTGTATGTTTCAGACCATGAGGCGACCTGTCTTTGAAAGGTCTATTTTCGGTCATACATTCAGTCTTCTTCCTCCAATGCTGCAAATTCACATCTTCAGTGAAACAGTTGGATCATTTTGTGTCCAAAATTCCAGCCTGGAGTTTGAAATCTACTGCGTAAATATGTTTTAACTGGTGGAATTTTGTCCTTATAGATGAGTGTCAGCTAAGGTGAAGGGACGGTGGTGAGACCAGCCATGATGGAAGGATGGAGACACTAGGAATAGACAGAAGACTGGAGACAGAGCTGGAGGTGGAGGAGTTAAAGATGCTGAGATTCTCTTTAGGAGAGACAAGGATGGACAGGATTAGAGGGACAACACAGACAGGAAGGTTTGGAGAAAAAGCTAGAGACAGATTGAGATGGTTTGGACATGTTCAGAGGAGGGACAGTGGATACAGTGGTAGAAGAATGATCCTAGAGATGGAGCTAGCAGGTAGGAGACAAAGAGGAGGTTGAAGGATGCAGTGAGGGAGGACATGGAGGTAGTTGGAGTCAGAGTAGAGGATGGAAAAGGAGATGATTCACTGTGGAAACCAATGAGAAGATGAAAGGAAAAAGAAGATCATCTGTGTTGAGGCCTTTAGCTCAATTCAAGAAACTAGGAAAAATAAAATATAAACTCTTCAGACAATGATGTAGTGAAACATCAAGGTTGGACTGACGGAGGGATGAATGTGTCCACCTACACAAATGGACCGAGGGAATGGATTGGTTCATGGTCAGGTGGAGGGAAGGACGCTCGTAAAACCAGATGACATGGGCCGTCATGTGTGTTGGTTGGTCGTCCAGTTGGACGAAAGAAATAAAGACATGGACTTTTTTTTTCTCTCCACTCTGGTCGTACACGTTCAATTGTTTTTTTGGCGAAGCCGTAAATATTCAACCTGTCTCTGCGAGACAAACAACAACAGAGGTGAAGGAGGAGGAGGAGGAGGAGGAGGAGGAGGAGGAAGGACGCAGTAAATCTCCACTTTATGATCCGTCCTTCAACCAGTGAAGCTGTGACATTAGTCAGTAGGTCAGGGGGGAGATGGAGAGAGGAGTCGGTGGGGGAGAGAAATACGACAGAGAGAGAGGGAGGACAAAGAGGGGCGAGGAGGTCGGACTGGTGCAGTGGAGGAAGAGGAGCAGCTCCGTGATACCATGTGATACCATCTCTTTCTTCATGGAGCCCATGTCCTACAGCACTTCCTGTGTCTCTGCTTTTGCTTTTCGTCTTTGGTCACCACATGGTTCAGATGTAAGTCATCTGGTCCAGTGAGGAGGTTTTTGGAGACTCACATCTGAGGACGTGTCTCAACAACGTCATTCATTTATATACAACTACACGGAAACAGCTTATTTATACATGTGACTGTGTGCGTTTTTACGGAGATTAATGCTGCGGACGCCAGGTTTGTCCTCGGTTTGTGGTCGGCTTTGACTTCTGTCCCAAAATAAAAGGTTTTTGTGAGTAGATTTCTTCTTTTTGGGGCTTCATACCATTATATTTACAGGCTACTGTGCTGAAAACTACTGATTAACTATGGCAATTCAGCCACAAAACCAGGAAGTGCACGACAATTTCAAGTATAACACATAATACAATTTAACTGACCTAAATTTCTTGATAAATAAAATCACTTCACACATACTTCTGTGCTCTGGAAGCAGTAACCAAGTTGCTGCAGTGGAAAACAACAGTCTGCATCAGTTAGGTCATCCAGAAAGACAGATGAAAACAATCAGGCAACAATGGAAAAACACAAGGGCAGGAAGTCAACAAGTGGAGCACACACACACTGGAGTCCCATCCAAAATAAAACAGGAAGTTAAGATGAAAAAGAAAAGGCAGATGTGGAAAAAACACATTAAATTGATGCCATTTGTGAGAACATTTAATCTGATGAAAACAGTAGATTTTTGAAAACAAAACTGAGGCAGGCGTCTAAAACAGGTCGACAGCGGTGGCTTAGTGGTTAGGGAGGCGGACATGGGTCGACAGGGCTTAAGGTTCAAATCCACCAGAAAGTTTTGATGTAGAATGCTGAGCAAAATCATTTAGACTGAACCTTAATTTACCAAAAATATTTTGCCCAACTAGTGGCCTAAAGACAAATTACAGTTGGAAAGCACCAAAGGACAACAGTAGTCTTTACTTGACCTTGTACCGGTGTTTGCAGGACCACATAAGAAAACCAAGCGTGCCATATCTGGCCCACGAGCCATAGTTTTCCCAGATCTGATTGAGAAGCCAGCTTTGTTATGAACTGCAGGTTAAAGGTAAATAAAGTCAGATTAATGGAACTTACGTAAGAATGAATACATGAAACTAAATGCGTGACGTAAACTTAACTCAAAAACGTATTTTTTTTTATTGTATATTTTTGCGGAGTCGTCTGAGTTGACGGGTGAAACATCCATCTTTGTCAACGCTTAGAGGTGAAAATGGAAATGTTATTGAAATTACAGCAGGAGAAGGATGAGGCTGCACTGAGCTTCATCACAAAGGTGTTTATTTTCCCGCTCACAGCAAAACCCGACTCAGGCAAACGATGAAACGAGAACATTGGTTATCAAACCGCACTCTGCTCTGGGCTTCTGTGAGAACCTCATGTCACCGTGTGAATAATGTATAAGTCATATTAGGTTCTGCTCTTATAGCCATGCATATTTGACTGAAACCACTCTGTCTGAAGAAGCATCCAAGACACTTAGTATGAAGCAAGGATTTACCACAACAACAACAACAACAACAACAACAACAACCACTAAACTCACTGCAGTCTGGTGCCAGTACTAATCTAACACCAGCATGAACAGTTACCCAGTCTGACCTCTGGTACCACTAAGTACCATTGTTTGGCAGGGTTTTTTTATCTCCTCCTTTAGGGGGCGCCAGGTTCTTTTTAGGGGTGAGGAGGAGAGGAGATTTAGATGGTTTGGACATGTTCAGAGGAGGGACAGGGGGTAAGAATGATCCTAGAGATGGAGCTACCAGGTAGGAGACAAAGAGGAGATTGATGGACGCAGTGAGGGAGGACATGGAGGTAGTTGGAGTCAGAGTAGAAGATGGAAAAAACAGGGGGAGATGGAAAATGGCAACCACTGAAAAAGGGACTAAAAGAACAAGGGGGCGCTATAGCAAAAATCCAAACAACTACCCATCACAGCATTAACACACAAGTGTATATCCGTGGAGCTCAGTCCTACACATTCTATAGTAAATCAACCAACATTAGAAACAAAAAAAAAACACTGCTATTTGTCAATCTGTGTTCATTTTGTTCATTTTGAGCTGCTGACACTGGTAGAAGCAACTCTTCTAGAAGCCAAAGTGATGTTGTGGGTTGCATGTTGCTATGTTACAGCAAGTGTTGGATTTTTGGTCTGTCATTTGTCATAATTCCTAATGACTCACCAACTAGGATTATCTTAATTTTGCTTAAACTGAATGTTTCTTAAATGGCTGCAGATTAGGAGACTATGAGTTTAGATCTTGCCTGCACATGGCCCCATATGGTCTCAAACCTTGATAAGGACAGTTTGACAGAATGGACTATAGGAGCTGCAGCCCCATGCCCCACCACAAGGGGGCGGGGGTCTGCTGCTGTCAAGTGACTAAAATGAGTGAAAGTAATCTACTTATACTTATTTTACTTTACATAAAACCCCATGATATATACCTACCCTGTCTTTCAAGGATTATATAAATATTATGGGTGTTAAGCATCTACAAAAAAGTGCTACAACCTTTAAAACAGAGGGTAGGAAAATATTATAGGTAAGAACATTTTTCGGATATGGCAAAAAAAAATTCTGTGTGGGTAGGAAAATATTATGAGTAGGAAAATACTTCAGAACAACGATGCACAACAACAAGTTGATTAAAAAAATCTGGGTCCCAAAGGGACTTGTGTCAGTTCACCTGGGCCTCATCCCGGTGATCAGCCCCAGTACTCAGATAATGTAAATCCGCCCCTGTGATTAATGATTGGTTAATTAGAAAGAAGAAGACGTGAAGGTAGGTGACTTCACGTAAATACATGTTTAAGATAAAAAAAAATAAAAGCATATCCTCTCCTCGTGGAGTGAAGAATCTTGACTGCTCTATTTGGGAGGGAGAGCACGCATTGGTTCTTGACGGTACGTTGTTTTGTTCTTTACTGCCACCTGTAGGTCGGCAGCCTGGGCGCAAACCTGTCTGTTTTGAAGAGAAAAGAGTGCAGTGGGTCTGGCAGGGAACGTCAGACTCAGCACAAAATGCTGCAGGAGGAGAGAGAGAGAGAGAGAGTGGAGTCGGGAGGAAGTGCTGCCAGTTTGTTTGTACTGGGACCAAGCTGTTGCTTTGAACCTGATCCGACTGAAGTAACAGTCTGAATTAAAGCGCCGGCTGGATTTACCCAGAAACCCTTCCTGCGGAGAGGTGTTGCCATTGTAAGAGTTGAACCTGCTGCACACAGATTTTCCGCCCTGTGCTCCCGGCTGCAGCAGTTCGTACAGTGAGGATGTGACTTGCATTCAAAGCAGCCACAGCTGCAAAGGGAAGCCCTGTTAAAACGCTGCCTGTAATTATTGGATTATTGAAGAGCGGAGGAACCGGCGGCCAACCTGAGCCCTTCACACTCATGATCACAATAACAAAGATCAATAACCCCCGCTCCCTCGGCTGCTATCCATTCTGCAGCCCTGCCGCCCCCCTCCTTTTTGTCAGACTGCTAAGTGGAGGAGGCAGAGCTGCTGGGAATCCCACAGTCATACATTATATAACCAGCTCAGTGCTGCAGTCATGGTGCACAGGCTGTGACACTGATTAACTGGTGGAGCTTCTTCTAAATCTAGCAGATCAGCCTCCACATGTTAAAATATAGCACATTATCCATTGTCCTAATGATACACTCCGTCCTATAGCAGCCACTTCCAGCGAGGCGTCCTCACCGCTCAGTGTCTCTGCTGAAGTTTAAGTTCCTGTGGGTGAGTGACTAATCCCAGCGCTGGGAGGACATTGACCAGGTTTGCTAATTAAAGTAAATAGATTTGGAGAATCCGCATCAGTTCACACGTGAACCTCTGGGTGCAGCTAATGTCTTGGTGGAAAGATTTGATGTGCAGTGCACCATGTTTGATGACTGCAGTCTTTTCCACCAGCAGACATTTTGAACAAGAGAAAACACTCAGATGTCAGATCTGATTTAAACCTCCCTGCTGTGGAACCACGCTTTTATTTTTTCCCTGGATGCTTCGGTTCAAACCTGTGTTCATCGCCCAGTTTGGTGTTTTAAACACATTATTGATTTGTGCATTTAATTTCATCTTTCTTATTGTCGTTGGGGATTTTTTTTGAGCTGCACTGAACGTTGGGAAACAAAGCCTTAATAGAAACAGATCAATAAAAATCAACCAGAACAAACATCAAAATTGTTCCATGGAAACATTTTCTCCTTTTTCTTCTTCACAGATTCTGTTTGTGTGGATTCCTGATGAAGGGGATGTTGCAGCAGTGAGGTTTCTGTGGTCGATTGATTGAATCTGTGTGAGCGTAAGAATGAATTAACTCTGTGAGGACACGGAGGAGTCCAAACAAGTCAGAAAGTAAGAAATACAACTGGTGCCGGTCCACGGAGCAGGTGTTTGGGCAAATGCAGAGCTCCTCGAAAGAAGGACATGAAAGATCCAGTTTGTTGACACAGAGCATGATGGCAACTGAACTGTGGTTTAACGGACAAGAGTCTGAGAAAAAAAATATTAGAACTCAGCTGCAAGTCAGGAATGACAAGAAGTGAAGGAAGAAGAAGCTGTGGCTCCATCGACTGCACAAAATCATCTGTCTCTGGAGGAGACACAGGTCACAGGTCGGATTTCGTAGGTGGTTGATTCCTGATCAGCAGGTGTGTCTCCTCCTGCTGTCAGCCTGCAGCCACACACACTCACCCACCGGAGAAAAGCAGAGAAGCAATGAGACCAGGAAGCTGAAAAAAAAAAAAACACAAACCCTCCAACGAGTGAACAAAACTAAGACTTTGAGACATTTTAAAAGGAAGGTTTTTACATAAAGTCGATCGGAACGAGGGCTGGAGCCACATGAACAGTTAACTAATCTATTAAATGCATTGACATGTATTTTCACACCATGTCATACCACTATTTTCACAGACTGGTGCTCTGAAATATTTTCCTACCTATAAAAAAAATAGAACCCTTCCAGGATCAAATCCATTGGTTGCCACAGAGTTGCTCTAAGCATAGCACCATCTTTAAAATCCAGTTGCTGACAAGGAAACACTTGGACGAGAACCTTCCCAGACATATTTGGAGGTTTTGATACCTACAATGAATGTCTATTATTAAACTACACATGGAAATAAAACATCCCAGAACAATAGTACAGAGTGTTTCATCGGCAGCAGTTGTAAATCTCTCACTGCCATAGTCTGTGCCTTCAGTTTGTGAAAACCTCACTCTAATATTGGTGGCTGACAGGAGATGTGTATAAGAGACAGGACTGGTGCTCTGAAATATTTTCCTGCCTATAAAATCTTCCTACCCCAATTAACTCTTCATGGGCACAACAAGGATTTCTCAAGTCCACACAGCTTATAATTTTCTCCTACCAGACCGATATAAAAAGTTAGAATCTTGTATCAATGACTCTGCGTCATTTGGAGTTTATTGTTACTAAGAAAATATTTCCTAATCAAATATAGTTGCATTATTGATGATGGAATCCTAGCCATTCTATTGGTCAGTTCTTTTCCTTTTGGATCAAGTGGAAGGAATAGACAGATGGGGCCAAAAGGAAACATTATTTCTCTGCTGCCCGGCACCAATTCACCTAGGGACCGATACTGGTCCCCGGCCCAGTGGTTGGGCACCACTGCTTTAGTCAGTACCAGGTTGGTTACCCCTGATCACAGACAAAAAAGAAAGGTCTGACTTTTGCTTTGGAGCCACAGCTAAAAAACAAAAAAAAAAAAAATAAGGCAAACAATTAAATGCAAAAAAACCAAAACATTTATCCACAACCTTCCAGGCCAAAATGTTTTACCACCACACACCAGAATAACAGAACAAGATTTCTCTCCATATAAGGAGATGCAGAAGTAACCATGAACCACCATAGGTGGAGAACATTGTTTATCAAGGAGCCCTTGTTCAGAGATTCAAACTATCAATCATTCGCACTCACAATCCGAGAGTCTGCAATCAACCTGGGGCCAAACTGCATCTCTGTGGACCGTGGGAGGCTGGAGTACAAGGAGAAAACCTACACTCACACCATCAGGACATGTTTACTGCAGGGAAGAAAGACAATGTACGGTAAAAAGCCTCCACATCACACATACAGAACATACGTGATTCACCACAACGTATGTTCGCACCAGTGCTGGTCTCCCAGTGTCTCCATCGTCCACGCCGTCTCGAACTGAGGGCCAACGAGACGAGATGGAGGGAGTTAATGTGCGGAGGCTGAGCCGTGGAGGTGTGGGGTCACAGATGGGATCGATACCAAACAGTTGGAGAAAGTTAGAAAGTAGAGACGGATAGAGACGCAGGGAGTGAGGGGGTGGGAGACACTAAAGCTCAACTGATTTGAATTCTATTCATAATTCTCTACTGGGAGGAAGGTTCGCTGAAGGCGGCGGATGATGAGAGATACAGAATGAAAAAAAGGGGGAGAAGCTGTGGGAGGAAGAGAGAGAGAAACAAAGGGAGGGACAGGATGGGATGGAGTGTTGAGTCTCTGAGGGGGAGGGAGAGCGGGAGTTAAATACAGCTCAGCTTCAAACAGGCTGTCAGACAGACAGACGGGAGGAATAAAAGACAGACAGCAAGAGAGTGTGTGTGTGTGTGTGTAGGTTTGGACAGTGATTCACAGCAGCTGCTCAGTGTGACTCCTGCAAATCAAAAACAAGAACATGGACCATTATCCTCTCAACACACACACAGACACACACGCAGCAGTGCAGAGGGATAATGTCACTGCTCTTTAAACCAACACAAAATGTAACGCACACCGCCATATGACAGCAACAATACACAGTAGAGGAATGATGCAGGTGAACAACATCAGGTCGCACACACACACAGTGAGTCAACCACACACACAAGCAGGAGAGAGAGTTCCCTGCACTGAGGGAGGGAGTTCCCCCCGGCAGTCTAGGCCTGCGGCAAGGCATTCAATTTGCAGATAATTTCACAAACAAAATATGAGGGACAACAGGCTTCATCTTGTGCAAATTCCAGTTAGGGTGGTTTGGTTGCAGTGTGATTTGGGCGGTAGTCGTGGAGACTGCTCCCCCTGTGGCCAAGTAATGGATAAATAGGGGAAAAAAGTTGGATGGATGTAAGATGAGTGATGGCTACTCCTTACAATCAGGACAATCCTATAAACAAATCGTGGGAATAAATCTATCGTAAAGTGTGTTTTTGTTTTTTTTTCCACAACAAAACTTCTTTCGTCTTTGTACTAAAAAAAAGTCTGCGTCAGACTTTGACCAATTTACATCCATGCTGCTGGTACACATCCATTACTGCAGGTGGTGAGCCTTCTAGAAGGCCCTAACCACCACAACCGGGATACTATCTTGCCCATGAGGTCAAGAGTGCAGTTCTACAGCAATGACAGAGACACTAGAGCGCCACCTACTTGCGTTACTCCTTACTACTACCAAAACATTTTTTTCCCTACAGAACATCAACTTTTCTACACATGTATCACCTACACTAATACAGACAACAACACTTAACGCACAAACCATATGAGGGAATGAAGAGCTGAGTTGTCTCACTGTCATGGACAGACAGGGTTGTTCAACAGAACAGTCTAAATATGGAGGTTGTGAGCTGGTCTTTGTTAGGATCATGCCGTTCTCAGTGTAAACATCCAAGTGACGCGCACATACACTGGCAGATATTCCACAGGAGTTTGACCTGTTGTAAAACTCTTCTTTCTTTGTAAGAAAGACAGGGACTCTGGTCCATGTTCATAACATGGGTCACAGATTCAAGGCCAGATTAACATTATCTGAGGCCTGGGGCTAATTACCAGGATGAGGCCCCTCGTATCCTGTCCCAGAGTCCCTTCAGAACCCAAATTTTCAACTATCTGTTGATGTGCATCAACATACCGTGTGGTTGCCATTGTTCTGAAGTATTTTCCTACTCGTAGCAAAAATCCAGAACCATATCTGAAGTTTTTTCCTACCCATAATATTTACCTACCCTCTGTTTTGAAGGTGGAAACAAATTTTTACAGATGTCAAACCCATAATGTCTGCACTACACCTTTAAAGACAAGGTTTGTAGATATTAAGAGTTTTTTGAAAAAGAGTCAAATACGTATTCGTAGAGTACTTTCACTCATTTTAGTCACTTGACATCGCCCCCGGTGGCGAGTCCTGGCTGCTGCAGCCCATTTAGCCAATTTTTGTTAACCTAAGAAACTCATACATCAGTTCATTTTTTTCTACTCATTAAATTCCACAGCATTGATCAAAATCGTTCTCAATAACTATAAATATAAATATAAATATATATCCAACAAAGTGTTGAGAGTTTACTCACCCTGTCTCTCGTCACGGTCTTTTCTCCCACAAACCGTCCATTAATCACATCATACCTGGACACAGGTGTGAGGTGAAACGCAGCTGCTCTTCGTTAATGACCCACACTGAATGACGTGGCCTCCGGTCGTCTCATACAGAGCAGGACTGCCCCCAGGTGGCCGTAAATAGACATAGCTCATATAGTGCCGAGGTCATTTTCAGTCTCAAAATGATTTCCTTAAATTTCTGTTTCCCAAATTGATAGAATTTATTAAAATATAATGTTGGACAGTCTAGCAACAAAGAAATAAATCTGTGTTAAAAAATAATCTGACAGTGAGATGATCAGACTACAGTCTTGTACAAAGAAAAAGCGCCCCCTGGAGTTGAGGCACGTGTCATTTTCCAAGTTCATTACTGCTGTGAAAATCAATTTAAAGTGTTTCACATTCTCTCCATTTTAGGACCATTCATGATGTGTTTGTGACCCATTAGAAAATGAAACAAAATCCACTTTTTTTCCATTTTACGTTCACATTCGACTTGTTCAGATAAAACCTCCACCCTGACAGGGTGGTGTATTAAACACTCTTACAGCAAACAGCTCTGGTATTGATTTTTGTGAGTCCTGAAAAAATGAAATAAAAAGAATGATTTAATTTGTATTGAACGGCTGGATTTTTTTCTTTTTTTTTGGGAGAACATTTTCAGATTTGTCTTCCTCTCCTCTCTGACTTCAGCCAATGGGATGAAAGCACTGTTTGCTTTGACCCACACAGTTTGTTTGTGGCTCCACTCGTGTTTTCCCATGTCGTCTAAAAACTCTCACTGAGGAAGTGATTCAGGCAACCCTCCCAGCACCTGCTGCTGGGACCCCGCTCTGCTTCCACCGCCTGCAGTTGAACCAGACCTCATCTGGATTCTGGTGACAACAAACATGGAAACATCCGGAAACACTGGTCCTGACAGGAAGCTTACAGCCAGCAGTCCCTGCAGGACAGAAGAGTCCAGCAGTGATGGAGAGAAACCACTGATGGAAACAACCAGACACAAGGCAAAAAGTGAAGTAACATGGAGATAATTATCTGTGGTGGCACCAAATATCACTGTTGCACCTGCCCAAACCTGCACCTACAGCCAAACAATGTCTCAGTTTTTCCACCCTTTGAGCCACAGGACTTTGTAGTTTGCCAACTGAAGACAACAGATATGTTAATGCCTGAGAAGTTCAGTTACTGCTGATATCAACCAGGTGGTGGCAGTCAAGCTTCAATCAAATCTTTAATAAACAGAAAGGAAAACTGTCTTCTCTTGGCCAGCTGTTCCAAAAAGTATGGAGAATTTTTGAAAACAAAAATGATTGAGCAAAAAAAAAACAACAACAGATTCAATGTATAGATACTTGTGCTGCAGCCCTAGTAGCGGTTAATCCAACATTTTGCTACCTGTAGCAAAAATTTAGAGCCATATCTGAAGTTTTTTCCTACCCATAATATTTTCCTA
Organism: Paraplagusia blochii; assembly: GCA_016785265.1. Classification (NCBI taxonomy): domain Eukaryota; kingdom Metazoa; phylum Chordata; class Actinopteri; order Pleuronectiformes; family Cynoglossidae; genus Paraplagusia; species Paraplagusia blochii. The sequence goes on along the minus strand of JAFBJS010055027.1, from coordinate 117,441 downwards.
CCCTCGTTATAATGGTGGTAGCCCCTAATGTTAAACACCCATAATAACTAACAACAAAAAGAGAGGGTAGGTAGATATTATGGGTGTATATTACAATAGTATAAGTAGACAACCCCTCCTAGTGGTGAGGCCCGGGGCTGCAGCCTCTTTACCCCATTCTGTCCATTTAGCCTCGGTGCCAGACAGGAGGTATAAGGGTCTGGGAGAAGACTATGATGAAGACTTGTAAATCAATGTGGAAGAAGAGGTGAGAAGAAGAATGGGGGCAGTAAGAAGTGAAGAGCAGGAGAAATGAACAAAAAAAAAAACAAAAATAAAAAGCAGCCATGAGAAGAATGTTGTCGCTGTCACTGTGATACTTTTCCTGTTGCTTTTTAAATCACAACATTTCATCAGCATCGTTACAACTGAGTTCTCGCCTCTGTTGATGTTGGTTTCTGTGAATTCTTATGCAGCGGCAGAGTCAGGGTAATTATTTGTTGGAAGAGCTGAGGATAACAAGTCTGGAAAGTTCCCCAGGAAACGTATGAGCCTGAAGGGAGCGAGACAAAGTTGGAAAAGGGCCGACTCAGCCAAATGTACAGAAGCCAGGCTGTAACTCCACCAAGTGGAACTTGATTTAATCAAATCTGGGTCAATAAAATTTAACAAGCAACTGCTGTAAAAGTCTCCTCCAAATCCCAAAAGATTGGAAGACGGGTCGGACACGCAGTGGGAAAGCGTATAATGACCATCGCCGCGGTCACTGGGATGGGAATTATTACCTCGTCCTCTGACAACAACACAAAAACTTTCTGGTTTTTACGCAAGTCCTTGAATCTCTCAGATATTTTACAGAGTGAAATCAAAAGTCATGGTAACAAAGCTGTGTCTTTTCTCCAAAAGTGCGATGACTAACATGAAGCAGGAGGAAAAAAAAGGCCTCTGGCGTCTGATGGAATCCTAAGCAACCGCTCAGTTAACTGATGCCTCGTACTGGCTCTGCATCCAGTCAACATTTGTGGACAAGTCCCTTCAGCATTGCTGATTGGAACTGAACTGTCGTCTTGGTAATACTACAGGAAACCAATATTGTGCTGTTGATTTCCTGAGCCCGCTGAGACGGCACACAAGGCAAATCATAAACAGACATCAGGGCACAGAGAGAACATCCTGGATTAGTGAGAAAAATAAACCAAAACAGCAGCCTTAACACGGACAGAGCCGTTGTACTTTATCATATCATGAATGTGAAGCCAGGTTTTCTCCAGTCTCTTTATTTGAAGAACGATAATCAGTTGTTTTGTTCATAATTTCCTGTTTAAATCATTTTAAAGTGTCGTCTGATGATGTCTTAGCAGACGTATTATCTCTAAAATTGGTGCCAAATCATTTATTATTATATAGATATATTGATATATTAATAAATGTTTAGTAACTATACTTTAACTGCAATTTACTCATTGCAAACTGAATTTATTTGGTTATATTTTAGTCTATTGAATTAATGATATTTTATATACTTATATATGGTCCTAAATTATTAGATAAAGCATTATGGCAGAATCTTTTCAACACTTGTGACCCCAAATTTTGAGTCAAGAAACCTCACTGTTTCCACTGCAGTTTGAATAATAGGTAAAAATAAAAAAAAACTTGACACCAAATCCAGTTTTGGTTAAAAAGAAAAATACAAAACCAAACAAAACCTGAAAAACCAAATCTAAAAGGACTGAGACCTGGAGTCAAGTCTGGGACCTTGTTGGTTGAAGAGCACGTTCAGACTCCTGGGGCCATGGAGTTGTTGAACCTCAGATGGTTGTCACGGCAACCCACAGGAGAGAAGTTTGGGCTAAGGCTTATCAAGGGGCGCAGTGCAGCGGTGTCTCCTCCCCTGTGGCTCAGCCCTCCTTTTCTCTCCTCTCACTCCCTCTGTGTGACTGGGGCAGTTGGTGGGAGGCTGTGGGTGTTGTGTAGCTTAGCAACTCCCCTGGTGGACAGCAATTGATATGCAGCTTTGTTCAAGTGTCTCTTTTTCTAAGCCCGAGAGGGGGACGTCTGAACAATGCTGGCCTTATTGAAGCTTCCCTCCTCCTTCTCTTTGCCCAGGCACAGGGACGTGGGAGGACAAATACTTCAGCTGACAGAAACCCTGTCTCCTCTTACAGAACATGGTAGTGGGACCACGGGTTGATCATGCACTCAGGTGAACACAAGTGTCCGCACTCACTGATGAACTTCACGGGGACATGACTGGTTTGTGGACTGTCCTCAAGATACAGATGCTTCACCACTGGGTTTACGTGTTGTTTTGGGAATTTACAACAAGTTTTTGGACAATTGTTAAAGAGGGAGTGTCCCCACAACAAACCAACACTAGTCTTCTATGAACTTAGTCCAACAGGAAGTAGAAAGTCGATCCTTGAACCAGTTCAGAGTCCTGCCTGGAACAACACACACCTAACAAATCAGCTGGAGACTAGAAAAGAGAAAATAAATAAAAGTAACTAAAATATTGAGATATCAATATCTATCTATCTATCTATCTATCTGTCTATCTGTCTGTCTGTCTATTTGTCTGTCTGTCTGTCTGTCTTTCTGTCCGTCCGTCTGTCCGTCTGTTTGTCTGTCTGTCTGTCTGTCTGTCTGTCTGTCTGTCTGTCTGTCTGTCTGTCTGTCTGTCGATTGGGAAGATAGATACGGAAAGTTTACTCCATGTTTCTTGCGTCTGGGAATCTCTCACAGACTCCATGGTTCACATGTCTGGGTTTATGAAGATAGAACTGAACTTCTTCTCATGTTCAGTTCTTCTCACACATGACTTTAACCACACGTGTTGCTCTGAATTCCCAACACTATGGATTTTAGGAACTTTGATATGAGGTCAAATGTGTGAATCCCCAGAAATCTGCCTCAGGATCTTAACAAAAAGTCCAGACTGACAGGAGTCCGATGGTCAACGTGTTTTTTTCAGTGTCAAGTTCACACCAGTGGCTTTTTAATATCATTTCTCACTATAAATACAGTATCTGTGATCAACCTCAGACGGCAGTGGCCTGAGTCATTTTGATCAATAGGTCGAACAAAAGAAAAAAAACAGAGAAAGGCAGAGAAATATTATTTAAGAAAGCAGGGAATTCTTGTCTGCTCCCCCTGGCAACGGTTCACAGAGCCACCGGGTTCTTTAATGTCTGCAGAAACTGAAAGGCCAAGTGTTATTGTGAAGCTGTGACCTTCAATAATTGAGCGATGACAGGAAAGGAGCGTCAGAGTCGGGCATGAATTGCTCTCTCATTCAGTGGGTGTGCAGCATTCTTCCCAGAGAAGATCAGAGCGTGTGAGAACTTCTCTCCATCTCTGCATCACTATAAGAAACTGAATCAAGTCCAAGGTTCCCAGGAGTTAACTGGTTAAAACTGATGCAGAACGTTGAATTCACAGCATCATCACTATATAATTAACATCGCCTTTTCTCTATGTACAATAATAAAAATGTATATATTTTTAATCCATTACTTATGAGTTACTATAAAGCAAGACTCCAGAGGGAAACAAAAAACATTTTATTTCACATTCTTCTTTACTCAGGAGAACTCAACAAAAACACGTAAAAAGAAATTCTGATAAACAGGATACACGGTATATTATGCAGTCACATCACTAGTGGTGTTTCAACCTGCAACAAGAACATTTATTCATTAAAAAAAAAACACAAACAGCATGTTTTTCTCTTTACCGACCGAAGATCAAGATCTAAAATACATTTTCAAAAAATAAAAACACACATATATAGTACTTTTTCCCTCTTGTACAGTACTCAGAGTGATTCACCTTATTATTGTTAGACCCATGTTAATGGATACAATACAAAAACAACTGTAAAAGTACAAGGTTTATGATTAAGTGTACTTTTACACGGTCAGTTTATACAGGCTGTACATGAGTACTTCAATGATTATACCCTGGGTTTCACCACAAAACTACATTAACTATTTAAACCAGCAGAAACTAAAAGAAAGATGAGATCTGGGTTTTTATTCCAGACACTTCATAAAAAACGAGAGTAAAAATGATTAAATGATAACATCTGCAAAAAGCCTTAAGGCTTAGTTTACACTGGTTTAACATGTTCTGAGAAAGACGCCATCATTTAGTTAGTAATTAATGGTTCTTTAGACATTAAACCAATAATCTGAATTATAATTTGTCAGATTGTGATCTGGTTTGAATGAGACCTCACACAGAGTTACACAAAAAAGAGATCTGTACATAACACACTTTGTTATGCATATTCTGAATGAGTACGGAAAGACTTTTTCTTTTATTAAAATGAAAGTTTTAAAAGCATCGTCAATAAAAACCCTTTAAGCCAATATTATAAAAGTTTATATATATATATAACTGTTGTTGTGCCTAATGTTGAACAACATAGGTTTTTACACATTTGTATATTTTACATGTAAACAGCTGGAAAAATATAAGTAAAACATGTTTACTACTGGACTATTTACTTGCTGGAAACCCTTTCAGAGTAAAGGAATTGAATGTAAAATACTGAACAGAAACAAACCCAGCAGATCTAGAAAAAATGTACCATTATTACGCAGAAAGATTCTAAAAAAAAGTAGGAAAAAAATGTAAAGAAAACACATTATGTTTCCTCATATAATACGTGAACAGGGGATCATTTTCGATGAGTTGTTAACCAATACTGGTTGGCAAATATTGATAAAAAAAAAACTAAACAAATTTGATTAAAACTACATGTTTTAAGGCAGTTCTGAACTTCAGCAGGGCGTCCCGATGGCTAAAGAGTCTGCGGCCCTGTCACAGACGGACGGTTCTGTTCCTAACAAACTCTTGAGCGTCTCATCCTTGTTGGACGGAGACAGAGAGGATGGAGTGGGAGATGTGGGGGAGGAGAGGGTGGACATGGCGGGAGCTGATGCTGAGGAGGATGAAGAAGAGCTGCTGTCGGGGAGGCACTCCTCGCAGCAGCAGCAGCAACAGTCCATGAAGGCCTGACCCAGGGAGCGGCACAGACACAGCAGCAACACCGGCGTCGATGAACATCGTACGAACAGCAGGAACTGTCCGATCAGGCCCAGCGCTGGCACGATGACGGCGGAGAGTGACGAGGACACGGGCAGCGAGACGTAAGCCAGCGTGATGTTACAGATGCTCTCTGGCAAGTTGCAAGTGATGTACAGGACGGTGAGCGCCATGACAGTAGGACGCAGCCGGTGCACCCTCACGTGCTGCTTCTTCTTGGTCGTAGAGGATGAAGAGGAGGAGGAAGAGGAGCACCTGATGGTGCCCTTGTCACCTTCGGGTTTCTGCGGCAGGCGCTGAGCTAACACTTGCCTCGTCACCAAGTCGCACGCCAGTGTGAAGAGCAAGGGCAAACAGATGTAGCATCCGAAGAACCACCACATACGGGCCTCGTGGTAGGTGAGGATCAGAGAGTAGATGTTCTCCGGCAGATCCACAGAAGGTTCCCGGACACAGACGTCCACCTTGAAGGTGCCAGATTTGGCTCTCAAGGCTGCCATCAGCGAGCTTCCTGATTGGCCGTGCTGCAGGTCAGAGGGCAGTAAAGGGAGGTTGACTGTTTCCTGTAAGAGTTGCCACAGAAGCAGCTCGGGGGAAGCCAGCACCATGGAGCCCAACCAGATGACTGACAGTTTAGATAGAATGGACTGACACGACTCCACCCTGGGCGTCTGTAGAGGCCCTGGGCCGGTGGCTGCGTGGAAGCGATCGATACTCAGAGCGCAGAGACTGAAAGTAGCGACGCCGAGAGACGTCACCTGAGGGACAGCAGAGAAGGACAACAAGTTCAGGCCGCGTTAGATATACAGTACATGGGGTTTTCTGTGAATTTATCACATATAAACTGACATAAGTCATTCCCAAAAGGGACAAAATAATTTTTGTCACTGATGACTTGGACAAATGGACAACTTTAACCCTTGTTTTCTTTTTTTTTTTGTTTATTTTAACGCTTGGTTCCACTAAAGCAAGAATGTCCAAACTGTTCCACAAAGGACTACTGTGGCTCCAGGTTTTTGTTCCAACCAAGCAGCTGCACACCTGGGTGACAGGTTGAATCAACTGATCTCAGTCTTCAGACATGAATTGGTAAAACTGTATGAACTAAAACCAGCAGCCACACTGGTCCTTTGTGGAACTCTGTGGACATGCCTGCACCAAAGGTATATTACCTGAAGAATACAATGATTACTGTTAAGAAACAATGGAAAATGACTACATACCAGCTCTGAAATTATACTAAAAATAAACTCTGAGCTATTTTTGTTATCAATAAATTAGTACAAGCAAATCAGTCAACTTTGTGTCTTTTGACTGTGCATTAGAGCAAAAGACTGGATTATTCAACATACAGTGCGTGTCATGTATCAGGACTGATTCATTTCACAGTTTATACTTCACCTTTGATATTTCTACCAGGAAACCTTTTTATAAAAAACTTTTTCCCGCTCTCTGTGTCCCTCGAGCTTTACTGCAGCCCGGGGTCAAGCGAGATGCAACAGATGCAAACACAGGCAACAACATTCTTCATCAACGTTCTTCCTCCGTCTTATTATACTGAATGAATTAGTCACAATTACAGCAATGAGACCCTGGACGCTTAATTTAACCTTTTGAATACAGACTCAAGGAAACAAAAGGAGTCACCCAGGGAGAAAAGGGAACAATTACGCTGTAACAGGTCTCAGCCTGCAGACGGGGGGACAATTATTGGTGCTCGGAGAACATTAAAGTCTGTGGTTTTGGCTGAAAACACAGCGCGCCTTCAGAGGGACTTGTCCTCCTTCTGTGAGTGTTTAATGACTTCAAACAGTTAAAACACAGCTCCAGATAATTAACACCAGGCTTTAATTAGCATGAAAATAGTTAAACTAACAGAGTGGCACAGAGGCAGCTGGCAGTCTGACCTGCTGTACACGCGGCTCAATGCAGCCCTCGGAGTGGAAGCTGCAGCCCAGAGTTTAAAAGACGTTAGTAATAGTCGAAGAAAAAAAAACATTGGTTCGTTCATTTGCATGAGAATAGATGAGGAAACAAAGGAAACGGAGGCTGGCAGTCGATTTAAGGCTCTCGCCAATTAGTAAAAAAAAAAACATCTTCTCTGAGTTGTTACTCCTTCAGCTACTAATGCTCAGAGATCAAACGTTTCCCAAAGGTTAATTTACATAAAAATAAATCACAAACGTAAATTTTAACCTAAGGTTATTCTTATTTGTTATTCTGAATAGCCAAGATAGTGTAGCCTGATCAGTTTAAAAAGTGTGTTTGGTTCACCAACTTGATAAGGGGGCAGCATAGAGCGCCTGGGGAGCTGTAAGTGGGGACAGTGCCGTGCTCAGTGGACCTCAGCGGCAGTAGGGGGATTCGAACTGGGGGTCTTGCAGACCCAGGTCCGCTTCCTTAACCACTGGACCAACTGAACTTCTTGTGACCACATTTCAATTTCTGGCGCCCCCACAACGGGTGACGACCCAAGGGTTGAGAAACACCAATTCAATGATTAACATGTATCTATCTATGTTTTTAATTTTCTTTACATTGCTTTTTATATCTAGTGACTAAGCATAGTCTGACATAACAATCCACCCGATTGTTGGACTCCATCCTACACATCCATCATCAGTCATTCATTCAGAATTAGGTCATGGGTGTAGCAGCTCCCTAACCATCCCAACTAACTCAGACCTGGACTCTCCTGCTCCACTCCATCACTGCTCCACTTCAGCAGGATCTCCTTTGAGTTGAAGACCCAAGATCTATGTCTCCCAAGTTTGGTCTCCAAATGCAAAATAGTCCCAGTTCCCAAGACTGGGACAAAGGAGGGAACAGAGAATCCCATTAGGGCTTCATTCATTCATCTTTATCCCCTTATTTGTTGCTGGGTCGCAGGGGGAACAGTCTCCACGACTGCCACCCAAATCACCCCACTCTGCCACTTCCTGCGGGTGGTGAGCTGAGTGGAGCTTTCATGAGTTGGGACGATGCTACACCTAGAGCAACCTGTGAGCTTGTGGATTCAAACCTTAGGCCTGGTGGACCCACCTAACACTTAAGGTAGACCTTAAGAGCAAGGTGATTTAAGGCGGACTGAAGGGTTTTGGTTATGCACAGATGAAGTGGTGACCAGTTCGAATCCCCCTACTGCCATAATTACCGCTGGTGTCGTCCCACAGGCCCCATAGGCATAGGCTGGTTGTGGGACTATCTTCAAGAATTCTGGACCCAACCAGCCATTGTCTTTTGAGATTAAGGAGACAGTTCTGGTTTTCACTCTAGTGAAGTATCGTCAGCAGACCCATTGACTAAACACTTGGTGCCTGGCACTGAGGAACCTTTCAGAAACAGTCTAAATACCATTGACTTGATTTGACCCAGTTCTTCAAAACAGTTTATCTTCCACATCTCCATATTCAACAGCTGCTGCTCTTCCCCAATAAAGAACTTCTCTGTCCTCTCTTGGTCCATGTGTTTCTGCTCTAACTATAACATTCCTGCCATGTTACGACCAGATTTAGCGCCTGGTTTAGTTGGTATGGTTAAATAAACAGAACAGCTACTTGTTGTGACAGACAATCAGGATTAAAGCTCTGTTTTATCTCCTTGTTTCCATGTTTGACTGAGAACACAGCCCCCTCCTGGCGTCACTCTCCTCTGATGGTCCATTACAGACAAGTGAAGAGCCCAAACAGCCCATAACAGCACGTTTGTTGAAAGCAAAGACTGCTGTGAGTCTGGAAGAGAAGAGCGACGCCGCACAATCGGGCCATTCATCACAGGCCTGCTGCACGTGTTGTTATGAAGTGAAAACCCTACAATGAGTGAATCGGCCCAGTGCAGAAACAGCAGTGACAGTGTGAAGCCGTGGCAGATCTAAATAAATTAACCACATAAAAGGCTGTTACTGGTAACCGCTGGTTGACTCAAATTTGCCTTGGTTGTGCAACCAATGGGTTTGGGACGGTCAACTGTCCATCTGCTGGAGTTTCTAAGGTCTCTTTTCAAGCCGTGAGGTGCATTTTAGGGTCAGTTTGATTAGTTAGTTAGTATGTTGTCTGTTTAGTTCTTTGGGGTCAAGTGTTCTTCAAGTGTTGTGATATTGTCAGAAATATTTTTTGGTCAATTAGGCGTCTTTTTTGTACAATTCCGCTATCCTCAAAGTACAACATTGGGAAGCTATGAGGCCACACCACAGTTTTGTCAGAGTATTGCGGCTAACGTAGTCTGGAGCCTTGCAGAGTAATACTGTACTATACTGTGTTTGGACAGCATAAAGTATACCTTATTGGGCTCCAGTGTAATGTTATGGTGTATAAAGACCCCAAAATGCCACTGGTTAAATGATCATCACAGAACAACCAAAAGGTTTTGTACAACTAAATCCCCAGGTCATTAGAACCTGGTAAAGTTCCTCAGTTGAGAATGAATCATCTTTCAACTCCAAGAAGACCAGTTGCTCACAATAAATGTTTTGGACATTTTTGTGACTTAGATAATTGATAAACGTAACCGAACTGTGCTGAGAGTTATTCTGACTGAGTTGAGTTCAACTTATTTATTAAGACTATGTTGTGACGCTTATGGCGTCTCATAATCTAGGGTGTCTTATAGTCCAAAAATACAGTAAATACAGTAGGGATCTTCGATATTGACTTTTGCCAATATTGTCCAGATATTCCGTTACCTATCAAGCCCCCCAAGCCCCGAAATCTGATGTAAACATCTAAGAATCCTATATGGGATTTCAGCAAATTTGGCAAAACCCAAGGATGGTGTCTTTGGAAGTAAAAAACAACGTTGATGTGATACAGTTACCATGTAATTATGCCAATATCAGCCTTCCCTAAAGTACAACCGAGGTACACCACTGACCCCAGATTGGGCCTCACCTCCAGATAGGGCACAAGTTTACAGGACAGGTCTCCCAACAACCTCTTCAGGGTGAGTTCATGGAAGACCACCACGGGGAGGCAGAAGAAGAGGACCACGAAATCCCAGAAGGCCAATCCAGCAAGGATGGAGTTCCACGCACTCTTGAGGTAAAAGTTGTGCCACACGATACACATGAGCGCCAGGTTTCCCACGATGCCCGCGGCAAAAAGCACCAACGCCAATAACATGACTGCGTACGCCCAATAGGTGCTGTCCGTCACCGGGAACAGCGGGTTGAGCAGCCCGGTACCACGACCTCCCGGGGAGCTGTGGTTGGTCACCAGGGCGGAGGTGACCCGGGTGGTCCGCGGTGTAGTGAAGTAGCCGTGCGGATCGTCTCGGCCTCGACTGCTCGCGGGTTGCGGGTCTTTTCTTCTGGATCCTCCATCCTTGGCTCCTCGGGCGACTCTTCTTAGGACAGTAACTTCCCAGCGTTCAATGCGGTCTTCATGAGTCCGGGTCAAAGACACGGACTCATCCGTCTCTGCAGCCGAGGTTCCAGCATCCACCTCCAGCCCTGACCGGGTCCGAGACTGCACTCCCGGGTGAGAGTGGACACAGCGCGGCTCCGAGGTCCAAAGATAAAGAAAGAGAAGAAATAAAACCGGGCTCATCTTTCCTTCTTCAGTGAAATGTTTCCTTTTCAACAACCTACGGTTGTCTGTGAATCTGTGGTCGCTGTGTTTCCAGCTCTGGAGCTGAGGATGGAGAAGTTTACGCTGTGCCACAACCACAACTTCAGAAGAAACACTTGTTATGCACCAACATCCAGACCCACCACGAAGCGTCCGGTTTGCCTTTCAAAATAAAGGCAACTAACGGACGTAAAATTTTCAACGTTAGATTTAGAAAAAAAATGACGAAAATTACAACTTACGTAGTTGACTGTAAAAATGTACAATTATACTTCAACATTGAAATACTTGAGTTGCTAATTGTAATGTCAACATAAAATTTGGAAGTAAAGATTTGTCTTTTTATTATAGACTTATACGGGAATCTACTTTGTTTTTAATTAAAACATGAATTTTTAAATAAAAAATGTTTTTATATACAGATAAAGTAACCCTTTAAGATATCAGTTGTTTTAAGATAAAAACTGTGTGTATACTGGTCAGGTGCGTATGTATATACATAAATATCATTAAATATTAACATATATTTTGCATATATGTATGTATATGGCTAAAACATATAATATATACAAACACACATATACAGTATATGCACATACACACATATACATATATAAAGAAATTAAGACAATCTCAACTAGTTATATATGCATAGTGAAATATGAGAACAATACTCATCGAGATTTTTTAACAATACCACTCACAGAAACAATTCTTACCTACTACTATTCATGTATGTATTGTAAGTCAACCAGAGAAATACATTTGTAATTCAGCACCTTTTCTGGGGTGGCAGAGAGAAATATTTGGTTTTTCAACAAAGGAACAAATATTACCCACTTTCCTTAGAGTGGCAACAAAGAACAACAATGAAGAATAAGCAACAGACTTAAGTGTTTTTACTTGTATTCACGTCTGATGGATGTTTACAATAAAGAGAAAAAGATCCTCATGTGTTTGCAGTCTCCGTAGTGACAGCAGATTTAATAATTATACACAATAGCATTCATTTATATTACAACACAAAATTACAACAATTCATCAAATAATGTCAGAGAAAACTCAAGTTCTTGTCATTTCAGGATAACTTATTCAGCATGTTGAAAACTGAAAACAAAACTCTTCCATCTTCTCCATCAACTCTTCATGGAGGACTTCAGTTTCCTGCAGGCCTCCTTGTGTTTCTTACGGTACTCCTGCAAAAATAATATCACAAATGCTCATGAACATCTTAGTCAAAATAATTGTGTTTAAACAATATATTGCTCTGGTATAGGGCTTTATTAAAATGATTTGTACCTGTCTGAGTTCATTCCTCCTCTCCTCCCACTGCTCCCTCTGCTCCTCCAACTGAGACGTACAACGGAATAACTTTGGTCCCTCTGGTGGTGATAAATGAAAAATAACAAGCAAGAATGTTAAAAACTTGAGGTTATACCGTGTTTATGTCAAGAAAGATATAAAGCTTAGGCGCTAAGCATCTACCTGTCAGTCTGCTGTCTTCAGGGTAGAAGAAGAAGAAGAGGCCGGTCTTCAGGGGAGTGGCTTCTCTGTGAACAGGAAGACAAAACGGTCACTTTAATTAAAAATGTCAAGATATTGTACTTGTGTCAGGAAATCTGTTTGGTGAAGATACAGCAGTGAATCAGTCAGAACAGCTGCTGTGTCTCAACATGATTAGTTTTTTAGTTTAAATACAAATAAGAGGAGACACTGATGTTGTCATACTCTGAGATTTTATCAGTGACACTTGTTTCCTCCTTATGCTGCTGATGCTGCTCCTCTTCCTCATCCTCCTCCTCCTCCTCTGAGCTGCTGTCTTGGAAACGTTGATCTTGCTGCCATGACACTTTTGGAGCCTGAATGGTCTCCACCTTATACTCTTCTGCAAGAAACATGAGACAAAATAAATTATATTAATAATAATAAATAAATATATGTTGTATAGGTTTGTTGGATACAGATAAATTACCCGTCACTTTTTCCTCCGTTTCCGTGTCATTTCCAAAGAAGGAAAATTTGAAACCAGACTCTAATTTCTCCTCAGCTAAGACTTGAGTCAACGGTGAAGTGGATTCTTCGTCTTTCGATGTTTCTTCCTCTTCCTCCTCCTCCTCCTCTTGATCCCAGTTCTTTTTTTCCTCTCCTCCTTCAGTCACATCTTCTTTCTTTGTCTGACCAAACACAGCCTTCAGGTCCCCAGACACATCATAGTAAATCTCTTTAGAAACTTCTGGAAGCTTTAGAGCCTCTTCCTTCTTCTTCCTCCTGGACGACTTACTGTGAAGACAACAGGCCAGATGTCAATGAACCCTTACGTAGTGCAGGTAAATGTCTCATATTATGAGTTTGTCCATTTCTGAAGAGATAAAACCAGTTACAAGCAACAGAAACAACTGATGCATTCACATTTCTCTGTTCATACCTTTCTTTGGTTTCACTTGGTTTGTTCTCAAACGCAGCATGTTCTTCATTGCTGGGATCGTAGTGCAGACCTGAGACGTCTCTGCAAAAAACACATTTGACTTTTCAGTTTGTCTAGTACCAAAAAATACATTTGCATTGTGACCAACTGTGGATTTACCTAAAGGTCTTGGCTTTGACTGAAGCCTTGCTGCCACACGGTTGTGGGACGCTGCCAAGGACACTCTGCAGAATGGACAAGTTCTTCTTTTTCTCTTCATCCAGACATGTATCTTCTGGTACACTATTCTTCTCTCCTGTTGCAATCAACAGATGAAAAGTTAGTTGTTATCTGATACTGAGGGAGTGGTAAAAGCTGAGGTCAACACTCACCTGTGTCTTCATCCTCATTCTCTGCGTCTTCAAGAAAACGAGAATCCATTCGAAATCGCTCATCTGTCCCGAATCGGGACTGTAGCTCCATGAGCTGAAGATGGAAAAAGAAACATTCAGCAAGGTAATTGACAAAGAAATGTTTTATTAAAGTTGTCAAACAAAGATAAAACAGGACACTTGTGGTTAAATCACAACTAAAAAACATTTATGAACAGTTTCTCACACTGCACTTGGTTTCAATATCATCTGTCAGTTTGAATGGAGCAAGTTTATGTGAACTTACCTTCTGCCCAGCTGGACCTTCAAACTGGGGCCTGATCTCAAACCTGGTGTCATCTTTCTCTTCATCCTCCTCACCATCACTTCCACCAAACAACTGAGGACCTGTGGTCTGTAGACGATGACAGGAAAAAAAATGACATACACAAATTGACGTGGCAGAACAGACACTTCTGTTTCTTCACTCACCTTGTCTGTGTTCCTTTTCTCAGCTGGTTCTTCATCACTTGTACTCTCCTCTTCTGATTCGCTGAACAGGGTGGTCTTTGACACTGTGTTTTCTGAGGGTCTCTGCTGCTCATCTTCCTCCTCTTTGTCATCATCAGACCCAAAGACGATGTGCTTTCCTTTCCCTGTTGTCGCAGTATCCTGACGGAGGTGAGAGTTTGTCAGACATGATCTGATTTTATTTTTCCTGACTTTAAGTCACACTCTGGTATGACTTTTATATGAACATATTTAATTTCACGTGTTATTTTTGTAATAAAGGCCACTAGAGGGCATTTTGTAGCAATGAAAATTGGCATCTTTGTTATTTGTTAAATCCTAGAGCTATTCTATAAGTACTACCAAAATACAGATTTGCATAGTTGTTCTGGTTTAGTTGAATAATTAAGGTGAATAATCAACACACACACACACACACCAGGTTGGCCAAGGCTCCTTGGATGAGCTTCTTGTTTTCCTCAGCCTCTTTCTGCCTCTGCTGAATTGCAGCCAGTCGTCTCAGGTTGGCCTTCTTCTGCAGCTCCTCTTCCTCCTTGGCTCCTAAATGTACTCTGGAAGGAGGTTTCTCTGCCACCTTTTCCTCCTCATCTTCTTCACTGGAGGACTCAGAGGAGGTAGGAGGAGAAGCTGCTGTTTTCTCTTCAGTTTCTGCAGAGACTTTGGCATCTTCTTGTTCATCACTTTCATCAGAGGAGGATGAAGAGCATTTATCTGGAAGTGAAAAGACATCCTCCTCCTCCTCCTCATCATCACTGCTAGAGGAGGAGGTCAGGTCATTATTTTCAAGAGCTTTGGTTTTAACTTTTTTGTTCACCGTCCTGTTCTGATTCTCCTTTTTAGAATTCTGACATTTGACAGCTCCTCTGTTTCCTTCATTCTCCTTATCTTTCCCATCAGGCTCTTTTTCATTTTCATCCGATTCCAATATTTCTGTTAGTGTTTTTGTCCCTTGAAACGCGGGCAGTTGAGTTATTACTTTTACTTTCCTTTTTTTCTTTTTCTTTGGCGTTTCTTCATCACTGCTGTCACCCTCCCCCATGATGGATGCGAGGATCTCCTCTGGCAAAGTGCCTTTCTTTGGCACTCGCTGTTTTGCAGAGACATGTTCAGAATCTGTTTCTTTTTGAGGGTTGGTTCCAGTGATGCTGGGAACTGATGATTCAGGAATCTGCTGGGATTCTTCAGCCAGTCTTTGGAGTTCAGAAAAAGAGATTTCCATACAGGTAGCATTTGTAAACATGGCCTCATATTCAGAGTCTGAACAAGAATCAGCTGATTCTGATTCATCTTCTTCCTCATCACCATCAACATCTGATGAGGAGGCATTAAGATCAAGGAGCGCTGCCTTCTTTTTACTGCAGTCTTGTTTCTGTGAACTCTTTTGAACACATTCCTCTTTCTTTACAGGACATGAAGACGTCCTGGTATCTTCTTCCTCTGTCTCCTCCTCCACTTTCCTTCTGACTTGGTCTTTCTTCTGTGTTTTCCTCTTTTTCACTCCGTTCACTTCCACTGGTTTGTCAGTAGTAAGAGTCTGTTTCTCCTGCAGTGAAGCACCAGGAAGAGAGAGAAGAGTTGCAGGTTTCCTGGAGGCAAAAAGTTCATCTGTTCCAGCTGAATTGTAACCATCCTCGTCTTCATCTTCTGGCTGACCTGAAAACACAAGCAAGAGAATGTTCAGCACAACCTGTCACCACTGACTGTCACCACTGACTGTGGAAATTCCTGGCTTTGAATTCTAGTGCTACCTTTCTGTCGCAGGTGGAATGATCCTGACTTTACCATGTAGTCAAATCCCACCACTTCCAGATTATCTTCGTCCTCTTTATGAAATGGTACATTACAGACATTGTTCTGAGTTGATACCAGTCTACGGATTTCCTCATCTGAGTCACCGTCACTGCCAGTGAAAGGTGCCGAAGTCCTTAAACCAGGTTTATGGTTGTTGTGTAGTTCAGGTCTGTTGTTGATCTGAAGTTTGTCGATGTGATTTACAGCCTCTGTGTTCTGTTGGGACCTGAATGAAACATCAGGGAAGAGTTATGTTGTCAATCTAAAGAGGAGGAACTCAGTAAAAGACAAGATGAAGTAAAACAAACATGAATCAACTTTCATTCCAATACCTGTTTGTACCAACAGCTTTCTGGGAGTCGATAACACCTGTCCAACGCCTCTTGGGTCTGGGTGGTTGATATGGTGGAAATTCACCTCGCCTCTTTTTACTTATGTCATCATCACCTCCTTCCACCTCCCAGGTGAGCTCGGAGACAGGGGTAGGCATGTCAGATTCAGCCTGGTTGATTCTGCGAATGTTGTGGCTGAATTTAGAAGGGTCGTACTTCAGGGTTCGGGCTTTGTTTCCCTTCTTACACTTGAGCTGAAGAACGGGGAGAACTCGGCCGAATTTACTGACGACCCAGTCCTAAAACAAGATTAAATAAAAGTACTTAAAATCAATACATTATTACATACTTAGTTCTTCTTTACCTGAGAGGGGAATACTCTTGACAACACTCTGATAAAAATAGAGAGACCTCACCTTGTGCCCTGGTACTTCAGTTCCTGGCACTGCTGCCTTCATGGTGAAATTGTCAATACCAGCTTTACTCAGAGAGTCAACCATCTTCTGTCTCTTGTCCTCCACTTCAGGCTGATGGAGGCTTTGCTCCATTGCGTCCTGCCTCTCTTGAGCTAGTCTGACACACAAAAATGATACATGTGATGCATCAAATTTATTTTCACCCAAATTGTAGTCAAGAGTAAAAGTACAGCAATATCTCATCATCATGGTGAATTTAGTTTTTACTTGTGCAGGAAGCTCTCCTTGGCTGTTTCTATCTGCAGAGTTCCTCCTTTCCATTTGGATTTATTCAGTACCGTCATACCTGAGGAACAAACAGTAAAACAGGGAAATAGATGAATTAATATGACAATCAAGCTCTGTAGTACCTGGTATATTTTACATCTTTTAATTCCATTAATTTGTCTGTAACCTTTCAACACCATTTAATGACAGAATAATAATAATAAGAACATCATCTGTCAAGAAGTTTTTTCAATGTATTTCATGAGACGCAATGAGTACACATTTGATCTTTGTAGCGAATCTGTTCACTCACATTTCTTAAGGTCAGCATCAGGAATGTTGATGTTAATGTAGGCAAATGTTTTAAAAGGAACACCTGTTAAAAAAAAAAGCAGAAAATGTCAGGAAAAACATCTGAACAGAAAATATAAACAACTAATATTTATCAAAATCATTGGTAGGTTTTTCAATTAATGAAATTTCAATGATAAACCAAGCTGCATTGTTTATTTTAATGTTATTGTTTAACTCCTCACCTTCTTCATCTCTCTTTGTTCTGAGCTCGACATCCTGTACATCTCCAAACTTTCCAAATCGGTCTTTCAGATCTTTCTGGGTGACAGAGTTGCTCAACCCACCAATGTACAGGCGCCTCATCGCTTTGTAGAAGCAGCAACACTGACAGCGCAGGATAACGAATAAACTTTATGTATTACATTCATAAATGGACAAAAGGAGAATGACATTGGGCTGATAACAATAACAAAAAAAAGAATTACACCTAAGCAGATATAAACGTTAGAGTTCACTTTTTTTTCCAAACACCGTGCAATTAATAATATCATGAAAAGTTTCTTTAATAAAACATGTTTTTTAATCTGACGCCGAACGACAGCCTCGAAGATAGAATGTCTCAATCAGAATTAAAATACACAAAGTATACGATGACTCAAAGAGATATTCAGAGGAAAAACGATATTTAAAATGTTTACCACACATGTATCCAGCTGGTGTCACTACTTTATCTTTCCGGGTTGCACTCCCGTCCGCATTTCCATTCCGTCATCTTTCTTTGAAAGAAGGTTCCGCTTCCGTTAAACAGCAGTATATTATATGTATTCATATATTCTAAAAATATACATCAATATGTCGGTACATGAGACGCATGAGAATAGACAACACAAAACGTGAATTTTACTTTTGTTAAATGAAAATAACTGGAAAGGTCCTGGTTGAAGAACTGAAGATGAGTTTGACCACTTCCTACGTAATAATCTTTAAAACTCGTTCTTAAAAATAACAATAACGAGACCAAAAACACACAGAAAATGCGTTATAATAATAATCTGAGATTTTTCTACTATACGGAAACACACTGAGTCAAAAGTTTTCATAAAAAACCCATTCGTCACCCCTCCTCTTTGCCTCAAAAGTGGTATCTTCCAAACGGCGCGAAGCTCTGAATCTATTTTGTGTAGCGTTTGGAGACGGAAGTTTTTGGGGTAAGAAAAACACATCAAATCGTTATCATAATAATAAATCACCATGACACAAGCGTATCTTGTGTACCTAGTAAAGTCTAAAAGTATTTAATTTAAAGGGTTTTTTTTAGTTAACAGCAGGAAACCAATCAAATGACAGCATCGCTGTGTGGCTGGACTTGAGTGTCACTCTCACTGTAGCTGTGTTTACATTTTGTTAAACAGATTTGTTGTACATTTATCAAAAAGACGTTACACTACAAATAAAAACCCCATATTGACCCCTTTACCTTCTTCTTGTGTATGAGATTTTCCCTCTGCTTTTGGAGGTTATACCTTTATGTAAACATGTTGGACTTAAGTTGACAGAATTGATTGACAAGTAAAGGAAGATTCCCTTATCGTCGTCGAACATATTGGGATAAATCCCCTAAATTAATCGATTAACTGATGTCAGAAGTCCCTAGCACGTAACACATAACATGTTTTTAATTAATTTCTGCCATGTTCCCAGATTTGTAGGAAATATGAACATGGATAACACTGCGGATGTGAAAGTCCTGGAGGCGCAAATTGAACATCTACGGGCAGAACTTATGGAGTTGGAACGACAGCAGGAGAACAACCACCAAGACATGACGTTCAGCTTCACTGGAGAAATGCAGAATGCTCTGTGAGTTTAATTTTGAAAAAAATATATATTTTATATATTTTAAATGTTTGCAGGACAGTTGTGAAACCAGCCATGATGGACAGTTTAGGTGGAGGTGGAGGAGTTAAAGATGTTGAGATTCTCTTTAGGAGAGACAAAGATCAGGAATGAGGTGATTAGAGGGACACGCAGACAGATTGAGACGGTCTGGACATGTTCAGAGGAGGGTTTGAGGATACACGTTGGTAGAAGAATGATCCTGAGATGGAAAACGTTGATTGGCTGTGAAAACCCCTGAAAAAGTGATAAGCCCAAAGGAATAGAAGAAGTATTATTAATAGTAGAAGTATTATATTTAAACATCTGATCACATCAAACATTGTGCTAATTATATATATGTTTTTTGTTTATTTGTGTGTCCAAATCTATTAAGCTACATATACTGTACGTTTACAGTTGTTTATACACAAAGGTGCCATTTACCTGTACTTTTGTATGTGTATGTTGAGTGTCAACATACACATACAAAAGTATCCCCTGTCGACAGGGGTAATTGGGGGAGACAAGGATAGACTGGAGGCATGAAGGAGTTAGTAGGGGGTATTTATGTGACCAAACAATGCAGTTCTTTAACAGTAAATGTTGTATTTTTGTCCTGACAGGTCACTTGTATGTGGACAGACTCAAGGTAGAAGGAAGGCGGTGGTGATGTCCCAGCTGGAGGAGGAGGTGAAACAGATGGAGGACAATCTGAGGAGGCAAACAGAGATAAATGGAATCAATTTGGACAGCTGCATCACAAGAACTCTTCAGAAAAGTAGGAGAACTGTTGGTTTTGAGCACAAATTTGTGTTTCCTACTGTATCAAGTAAAATCCAGTTTAAAAGAAAATTTGTAAATATAGAAGAAATGCGTTGTTGTTGTTTATCTTGCTTGAAATTATTTTATAATGGATTTGTTAAAAATGTAAAGGTTCAGTAAATATATTAAGATGTTGCATCTGTTCCTCAGGTGACAACAAGTACATACAGCATCTTTGTATAACAGGCCACTGCTTTGAACAGGCATTCCAGGTGGAGTTCCAGTTCTCTGAAGAAAAGGTGAGCATTAAATTGGTGTTTAACTCTGGACTGCAACTCACAAAATCAGCGGTAGTACAGTCGATATCCAGCAGAGGGTGACAGAGAACACCAAAAAATTATATTTTACTGTTGCAGCATCTTGCTCGAAGTTTCAACAGGTAGTTACATCTAAACACGATAATGACAGGTCCCACGTGTTATTGAATTATTCAATAATACAGTAAATGTCAAGTAAAACCTAGAAATGAACACCGTTCTGCTAAAAACTATTAGTACATCTGTGCTAAGCTATCACTTCTAAACTGTGCATGATTAAAAAGTTGGAAAAAATTGGAATTATTTCAATGAAATGTAAGTTTTATGTGTTTATTTACTTTACAAACTTTACAAGTTCTGCTTAACCCTTATATAATAATTAATTTATTTAATCACCAGATGCTAAATGGCAATAGTATCACCATAGTGAGGCACCGTAAAGTGTGAAATAAGTTTCTCATTGTTTTATTTTCTGGTTTCCCTTTTTCCAGAACAGATATTTCTGTTGAATCACACCTCAGTTTCTTGCTCATAAAGTGCCATTAAAATCAGAGCTTTTCTCCAAAGTTTTGATTTATTTTGAAACAGTTTCACAATCTTTGTGTGTATTTTCTGAAACAGATGCATGCAGGGAGATTGATTAAAGGTTCTGTTTTCTTGCCTCAATGTATTGACCTTTCTTTAATATAACTATTAATAACGGGTATGTTTGTCCTGCACCAGGGCGACAGCTGTGTGAGAACAGTGAGTGACCTGAACATTGTGATGGACACCACTGATCAGAACTTCAAAGACTTCATGTCAGCGTAAGTTGGAATACTTTAGATTGATAAAATACTCTTACAGTAACTATAACCGCACCGCTCTCAGCTCCACTCCTCATGTGTTAATACTGTTGGTTATTTCTCCCAGGATGAAATGGCCTGTTTAGGTAAATCCCAAGTGTTTATTAAACATCTGTCCTCCAGCTGAACACTGTCTCCCACACTTTATCTCATTTGTTTCACTCACAAACAACAAGCTTTTCTAAGTGCACACGTGCTGACCACACAGGTGTGACATGTTGTATTTATTATATGTTCTGGAGAATAACCTGCAAATATAGTTAAAAAGTCACAAACAGTACAAGTCCCGTCTACGCAGAGAATGTATCAATATTATATTATATTACAAAATAAGACAATGGTTGATTGTCACATTATTGATGCATCACATGCCTTGACTCAACCCACCCACCCTGTCAGTATTCTGTGCTTTTTAGGAATAAGTTCCATAAAAAATAAACAAAGAAGATGCAGATCTGTCAATATATTATTTATTATTATTGTATATATTATACATATACAAATGACTGTTTATTTGCACAACTGTTCATAGTTGAACCATGAAAAAAAAAAAAAAAATTTAATCACACATATGTTTTGTTGTAAATGCACCTAAAGGATGATGTTCTGTTCCAGGAATTTACGCTGGTGTAAACATGGGAGTTGTTAAAACATATTTACATTATGAAAATGACTGTTTATTTTCAAAACAACTACATAAAGCAAAGTAAAATATTCTCTTCAGAAAAACCCTGCACATTTTGAAGCGGTGAGGTGGAGTAGGCAAGGGGTTCCCTTTATGGTTGAAGTAGGTGGAAATACTGTCCCATAAGTGGGCACAGTGTTTCAAACCTCTTTTGAGCCACAAAAACACATACATGTGCAGTGTGCAATAAGTAATATGAAGTTTAAAAGTATATTTGCAACTTGAAACAAATTTCCAGTAAAGTTATTACAACTAATTTGCTTGGGAATGAGTTGCGTGTAGTGGAGCAGCCAAATACATACATAAAATCTGCTCTTTATTATAGTTCCCAAGCTGACGTCACCACTCTGTTGGCATTTGCTAGTAATTTAGGTACTTTTAGTTCTTTTATGGCAAAAATAGAGTCACGTAGTGCCATACAAACAAGTCGCAGAATTAAGTGAGGATCAATTCACTCACTCAGTGTAAAACCAGGCTCTGTTTAGTTGAATACAACACTGACAAAGCTGCAGAAATTAAGTATAAAATGAATTATTTTAATCTGGATTCATGGGGCCTCCCATTAATTTGCACAGCATTAATGTGATAGGGGTTTTATCAGCAGCCTCTGTATCTTCTCAGGTCTATACTGTAGCTTGGTCAACTCCCTTGATGCTGAGATCACCTTATTTGCCCCGGACTCTACTTAGATCCATCCTAAGAGACACTCATTTTACGGTGTTATGTCAATTAATCAGGTTATAGTTGTTGTTGTTTTTATCCCTGATGCATTTTCTATCTATGTTAACGCACTTTGGCAAGAGTTATATTTCATGTCAAAGGTCTGTACTGAGCTTAAGTCTAATTTGCTCCAAATCTCAGGCCAAACCACATCTGGAATGTATGGTCTAGTCTGTTGAGTCTGGCAGGAAGCAGACGGAAAAATACTGGAGATAATGATTCTTACACACTGCCGTATTGTGAGTGTGTGCGCGCGTACGAGACAAATACAGTTAAACAGCACCAGAGTGATCTTTGTTAAGTCCAACTGCTTCTAGTGAAATTCCCCATCAGTCAAAACCAAATGTAGTTACGCAAACATTTCTTCTAAGACGTTCTTGATTAGTTTGCAGGAGTTTGTTTTATGTTCTTAACTTATCTCACAGGCTGTGTGGAAGTGCAAAATGATTAATACTATACTGGGTAAAATATGACGTGTCAGCAAAACACAAAGTGTTCATAAGGACAAAAGAAAGCAACCAATGTCATCTGACAAGTTGGAGAAAAAAAAGTTGAGTCAGGAATTTTCTAAATAAAGGTTTACAGCCTTTAAAACTCAACTGAATGAAACGTGTTAGTGTGGACAATTACTTTTTATTGACTTTGTATGTTTTTAGTTTAGCAAGTGTTTAGAAAATAAAAGTCTATCCATGAACTTCTTGGTGCCCACCGAGCTCTTGGTTTAGAAACAACCCAAGAGACTTAGTAACAGTTTGTTGGACTGATTCAAACCAGACTGCTGACATGAGGCCAAACTGTGCTGAGGTCAGAACAACAGCAGGAGACCAAGTAAGAGCCAGGTCTGAAACTTGGAAGAAGTTTCCAATGAACAGGTTGTTTTAATGATCACTTGCAGCAACAAAATCCCTGAAGCAAACATATTTCTGTATACTTGGATGGGTTAGACTAATCACGTGTGTTCTTTTTACCCTTTTTTCTGTTAATGCTACTTATATATAAGATGGTATTTAATTTTTTTCATCAACTGTTTGTGGGAAAAGAGTGGTCTGGAAAATTCCGACAGCTGCCAGCTGGCCCTGTATCCTCAGGAAAAGCCTGGAAAGCTTTAGTGCAAATGTCTCAGGTTGATTCAAGATCATGCCCACCCAAATGATGTGACTTTGCTATTGACATCCTTAAATGCATAATGTATATAATTTTACCAATAATATGTTTACAATTTAACCATATAAGAAATGCAAAATAAAAAGTACTACATCATATCTTTCCATCTTCATGCAGTTTATAGTGAAGATTCTGGTGTTTATGTTTTATTATCCTGAAAGCCTTTAAGAGTACTTGGTGTCAGTAGAAGTGTAAATCACAATATCTCAGTTAATTGTTCATCTCATCTACAACACTGAAATCAGAGCAGTTTTATCATTCGTACAATGTCATTTCAGGGCAAAAGAGAACAACGATCTGCTGCTGTTCTTCAGGACTTTGAGGACATACCAAAAGTGGTGCAACGACAGGTGTAGAACCTTTCAACATTTTCAGGTGAGTAAAATATTACACCTGCACCATTCACAACAGTCACAGTAAGCTTCTGAGTTTAATGACTGTGTGTTTTATACATATTCTAAAGATCATTATGAAGGGTTGTAGAATTAAACCCAACCGTAATAGTCAATATCAACGTGAATTTACTGAAGTGAGAGCTCAGAAATGTCTTGAAGTATGGAATGTGTTGGTGTGTTGGTGTTTACCAAGCTGCCTTAACTAAAGGAGCATTAAACCACATTTTCTGGGTTTTTTTTTTCTATTTGCATTTTGAGTGTAATTACGACTTTTCTCTTGGTTTATAAATGTGCAGCTGAGTCCAATAGTGACTTAAACGTTCAGTCCCATTCTTTAATGACACACTGACACGAATATGCACTTGGAATAACAAACAATTTTTTTTTTTTTAAATGAAACAAAGATTTTATAGAAGGTCCAGGCCAGGAATTTTAACAATTTTGGTGGTGGTTAACCTCAAAACATAAACCAGCCAGTCCCCGCAGGGATGCAGATGATTGGCTGCTCCCCAGTAACAAAGCACAGGCATTTACAAATGTGTGGCCAAACGCTGATTTAACACTTCAAAATAAAAGCACCACACCAAATGTCTCTTGATACAGGCACATGGAGGGTAGGCTGAGGGAATATCGCCATTCATTTTAAAGTGATGTAGGGCTGATGATAAAATGATAATTTCCTCAAGCAGAGGAAACATTTTGACACCTTTTTTTTACAAAAAAATCACCTTTATTAAAATATAAAAACACAGGCATAATCACATACATAACAATGACAGGAGTCATTTTCACATTACTATACTTTAGAGATACATTGCTCCTGGGTCATGATAGTTCATCTGGAGTCTATTTAATTAAATTAATAAGAAAATAAGTGAAGACACAAATACTTGTCAAAGCTTCAGCGGGACAAATACATTGTCTTTAAAAGGAATCAACATTAAAGGAGTTATAAAAAGTATTATTTTCAACGCTGGCAATACCCAGAAGGGTTACAAAGAAGAACATTCTGTAACAAAGTATAAAAACAAAAATATTTTTGACTGACATTTGAATGCTGTGTTGATCGTCTGGAATTAATTGTGTGACAAGAAAAGAATCTCAACAAAATGTTAATCAGGAAAGGAGGGAGACAGTAATGTTCAGAGACTCTTTGGATACAGAGTCAGAAGATCAGTGAAATAAACATGCAGTTGTCAAGTATTAAATTGTAACATTGATTTAACGTTTCTGTTGAGCAGATGCTACAGCATCTTTCTCACTCTCATCTCACTGGGAGTTAAATTGAACCAAAAGAAGAATAATCACATAAAGGCTCATTGAAAGGAAACAAAAACTGAAGCAGATTCTGAAAACCCTCATCTGAAGAAAAACAAGGGAAAGTAAAGTGTGGGATTTATTTCCCCTGAGTCTTTGTTTTAAACCAAGGAAAAATAAGTGTCTTCACTGACAAATGTTATTCCATTTGTTAAACGTTAACATATTTAGACATTCACACCTGGAAGTCACTCCAAAAAAGTTGCAACAGAGGTAAGTTGAGGTCAAACAACTAGGAGGTGTTCGACAAAACTCGAGCAGTTTTGCAAATGTTTCCTTTTATTCATGACAAGCTGCAAACACCCCTCCACGTGTCAGAGGAATTTCCTAAATTTCCTCAAACTCTGGTAAACATAATTCCTCTTTTATAATTTGTCTCATAGTTTGCAAGCATGAACGATGTGTGTTGAAAATCAAGAAATACAGTACGTGTAGTTTATGGAGTTTATCTTGTTGCGTTTCAAGTGAGTTAATATGTTAACTCTGAAACATTACGTTTTAGTTTTCAGTCAAAATATGGCTTCAATAGTTTCTGTAAATTGTACAAAATTAACAATTTTGCTGGGTTTTTATAGTGTGTTTGTTCACTAAAGTGCAGTGGAAAATGAGTTGTGTGACTAAGTGGTGAAAAAGCAGATGGAGACACAGAGATTAGTCGGTGGCAGAGTCTTCCAAAGAGGAAAAAGTGTTTACCTCATAAAGAGTCAATCATTCTGAGACAAATTAGTCCTGTTTTAATTCATACGCTTGTGAGTTTCACAATCTGTGGCTTTTATGCAGCTTGTAGCTGACAACTGCCAGAGTTGATACTGTTTGTCAGTGGATTATTTCACTTTGCTTCTTGTTGTTCTTACGTTAATCGCTGCTGAAATGGCACTAATGCCCCCAAAATCTTGAATATATCACTAACCCTTTCCCATAAACTGAGGGAACTGCTCCAACATTGGTGCGGCTACAGGGGTCCCGCTTCTTCAGCGATATTTTCCAAAAGGCAATACCTTCATGCAGACGAAACTGTCAGGATACTTGGACAACACCACAGGATTACCCTCCAAGCGAACCTCGCTGAGGCTTAGTCGTAGATAGTACGTGTCATTAGATCTGCAGAAAGTGTCTTTGTTGACATCAGTGATGTTATTGTTCTTGGGCGAGAGAAATAATGGTCAGAGTTAATTTTCGTCAAAGCAGAGGCATATCTAACATTACAGAATATTTTGGACAAATATTTGTCATTTTTAAGTACAGTAGTAGTAGTACCTGTAAATGTAAGCTTCGAACAGTTTCTGGAATATACGGAACAGCTTCCAGCTGGTTGTCTCCGAGGTACAGGTTGACCAACTTGGTCAGTTTCTATGAGAAAAAAAAAACACATTTGCAAATCAGTCTTGTTTTGGTTGTGAAGTCAGTGAGAAAAGACTATATCAGAGTAACTTCACAAAAGTGCAGATTTTCAAATCTTAAAAAACTTTCCTTTTGCGAACAGAATGAAGTCAGTTGTCAGAAAGATGTCTAGCGAATAAGTTGAGAGAAGATGATAAATACGGTACCTTAAAGGCATTTGCTTTGACACCCTTGGTTTTGAGGAGGTTGTGGTTGGCATTAAAGGACCTGAGTTTGGCAGGAAGCATTGGCAATTTGACCAGTCTGTTTTCAGCCAGAGATAATTCCTCTAAAAGGGTAAGCTTTGAAAAGGCACCATCTTCAATCTCTGAGATCAAGTTGCCCGACAAGTCAATCCTCTTCAGAGTCACTGTTGGCTCAAAAAAACAGCGATTTAAGTGTTTTAAAAGCACAACGTTGCTGGATACCATGTGTTCATATCAGATTTGATGTTTTTTTAATTGAATTTACACGCGCCTTTCATTACGCATTCCTGTAATCATTGTTCTACCAAGAGATTCACCTGACTATAAGATAAACCAAAGTCTTGGAGTTGCAAAAGTTTGGTCAAAAATTGAATACATCCGTATGTTTACATCCGTATGTGTACTCTTTAGAAAACCTGCATGTCTTTTTGACCAAATAACTTTGATCCAATTGCAAATTGCACTGTGTCAAGGCAGTGAAGACACATCTTTATATGTGATTCTATTACATCCACCGGTCATTTATTTAAATAACAGAAGCAGATTTAATGCTTCAATAAATGTCATGTGCATTTATGATTTATGATAGACGCTCTCCAAATGTCTTCCTGGGAAAAACTCATGGAGCAGATGTTGTAAGAACACGTCCAAAACTCTTGATACGCATCAAGTCAAACTAGAATGTCTGCTTCCCAAATTGGCAAAGCCAGAAATGTTTATTTTGCAAGTTTTGATCCAGTATTTGCATGTTTTTCACAATAAATCAAATTCTATAATTTTGTGCAGTGCAGCCATGGACAAAACTTAAATTTGCAAAAGTTTTGGCCCTTTTTGCCAAATCATTTAAACATGGTGGTTGTTTTGCATTGAAAGTTTCTTAGATTTTTTATGATCTTACCAACGTCTGCAAAGTCTTGATTGGTGATCTTTTTGATCTTGTTGAAGCGAGCGTAAAGGTATGCAGTCTCCTTAGGTAAGGTTGGAATGGCTGTCATGTCTGGACTGACCTCCTCGCAGTAGACAGAGCCAGTCAGACACACACACAGAAGACAAGTTGGCAGGTCTGCAGCACAAATAAGTGTCATAAATTGAGTTTACTCGAGGAAGCAGTCAAGTTAATTTTATAAACTGTAATCTAAAATCGCAGAATACAAAAACACACATTTCTTAACAGAAATACATAACATTTCTTGCTTTATTCACATTGCTCAGACTAGTTAGGGATCTGACCTTGGTTTAGAAGTTGGTCACAATCAATGTTTTTCGTTGTACATCGCCGCCTACTGTTTAAAGGTGTGAAGTCTCATGGTATGACCTCCTTTTTGAGAAAGCGCACTCTGCTCTTTATGTGAAAAGTGAATTGTCACACATTTGTTTCCATTTTAATTGATTTATAATGGATCATTACATCCCTATTGAATAGTTATGGCCTTTTCACTCTTTCCAGTTTCTCTCAGTACTTGTGTCCCTGCTCACTCTCCACCTGTTTCCTGTCCTGTCGACATTAGGTCTCTCCAAATAAATGTTTAATGGTCCAGCATTCCTAATGCAGACTAATCTACTGTTATTAGCCTACAACAACTGCTCTTTGGTTTTATGTATGATATATTAATTCTTCTTGACATAAATATATTTCCAGTGGTCAAAGCTACCTATTCTACCTTCTTTTTTTTCTTGTAACATTCAATTCTGATATAACTAAGTGTGTTTGACCTATAGAATCTGAAGCAATTTAGTTTTTACCCAAAGCACTGGTTCCATCTGGTATTGGGCTGTCAGAATCATCATCACCATCACCATCAGGCAGGTCTCTCTAAAAGAGAAATACAATTTGTTCACGTAGGACACAGCTCCTTTGTCTGTTCTACCCAGACTATAATTTAGAAATGAAAAACGTTAGATCATTTTAGTGATTTGTATTTGCATTTAAAATCTGAAAACACATGCACCATAGGGAGCTGTCCATAACATATACATCACTCAAAAATATATTTCCTATATTTCCATAGATTCCAAAGAGAACTGGGAAGATGTTTTGACAGGACATTATTTCAACGATATCAGGGGTTTTACATGAGATTAAATCTAGAGTCAATCCCAAATGCAAGAAAGACAGACCATAAAATCAGGCTTTTAAGTTGAAAGAATTCTGGAAGCCATCTCCTCATTGCTTGGAAGCAAGTCGTTGGCTTAAGCACAAGCAGCTCTCCTGCTGTTTGAGTTATTTTCTGGACACGTGTAGGAGAACAGGGTTTTGTCCCGATTTGGCTGCGAGAGTAGATGCTCACAGATGCTCTGGTTTCACTGGAGTTTAATATTAAAATATTAAATAAACTAAATTATAATAAATTGATAGTGCAACATGGAGCCAAGACCACTGTATTTTAAAGCAGAGAAAAATCACAGTTATTGCAATTATTGATTATGTTTACAGCAGTTGTTGCTTCATGGCTTGGCCATGGCGGGTGGAATGATATATCCAAGAAAGACAGGTAAATCACTGCAGTGTCCCAAATAAAATGTAAACTTTGTTTGACAAAATGGTAAAGAACAATTCTTTAAAAACATTTGAAACTAGGCACATACATACTTAACAACAATGTTAACAGTTCATTGAATTCATTGATCATGTAAACAATACAATACAGCATTCCTACAGGTGTCCTGTTGTGTTTTTTTTTGTTACTTGACATTAACAAAGCACTGAAAACTTCTTTAGGTAAAAGATTGACGACTTTGGATTTGGAATAATTATTGGAATCATTCCAATAAGTCAGTCCCACTCATGTATCTTGTTCTTGTGGACAGAGCCAACATTTGCTGCATTTTGTGTCTTTGCAGGCTGAATGAAAGCTTTTCCTGGTAAACACACCTGTAATTATGCATCTTTAATTAATCTGTAAAGTTGTTTTTCTACAGTTGCATATTTCTATGCATGTGTTGTATGTTTAGGTGAAGTTGCATGCTGTGATGTCAAACACTGTTCTTGTAAATGTGCTGTTTACATTTTAAAAAATTAAAATAACCAACTCCAGACAGCTTTTTAATATCCTGTGACAATGAGGCACGAGGAGATCTGTGACCAGGCTAGAGTAGTCCCAAGTTCAAGTTAATAATTTCTAAAAAATAAAGTTAAAAAAAAGTATTTATAAAAGTCGTTCTGTCACAGGAAGGAAATAATCAGTGGTTATTTCCTGGAGCTGAAGTTGTATTTTACACTTTAACCATCCATATAATTATCTTGGTTTGCATGTGGGTTTTCTCATGGAAAACCGTACTAGAGTTTGGTTTATTTATTGAATTTCGTGGTAGTTTTATTGAATCAAGCCATAGAAGCAATAAACCTTAGCAATTATCCTGGAAATGACACAACACTGGTAAAAATTTTAAAACGCACAGAAAATGTCAAAATAGACAAAAATAATTTCATTTGGTGGATTGGTATGAAAGTAATGGACTTACCATGACTCTCCTTGGTTTCAAATCATAGTAATTAAAGTGTTTGTCCAGCTTGATGGTAGATATAGATCCTGGTATCAGCTGTGATTCCTGGTTTATCCGCCTGCTGGAGGCTGCTGACAGCCATGGTACCAACATACAGGTGAATAACAAAGCCTTCATGTTGTCCACAGCAGTGTGATGCTGACGCTCCAGCCAACCTTGAAGCCTGAGGTTCGGGTCAGTAGTTGTGCCTGGTTATAAACCCCTAAACCAAGGATGTGTCAAATGTCTGTATTTAAAGGCTGCAGCAGTAGCTTCCAGCAGACTTTTAAAGCTGAGTTTACAGGGGAGAGAGTATTTAACCCTTACTTGACTGCCCACCATCCATCTGCTCTGTGTCTGTTTGAGAGGGAGAAAAAGAGGGAGCAAGAAAGAAGAAAATACAAATGAATCTCCCTTGGATATAACTTTGTCTTGCACATAAACATGCATGATTATGACACATTTACAAATATTATACATTTGTGGTAAATGCATAAAAAAGGTGAGGGAAACTTGCAGCAGGAAAACTGCAGTAAAAGCAAAAAAAGGCAACACTTGGGTGGTTTGTCAGAACAAGTAGTAGTGACGTACAATAACCCATTACAGAATCTTCGCAACAGGTGGCGGTATATTCCCGAATTGTTGTTTTGGTTTTTTTTAGGTATTCTTGATTGGGTAATAACAAAAATGTTTCATGGCCAGTATTGTTGTGATGTACCATGTGAAATAGATGTGAGAGTGTGCTCTAATTCCTTTTAATCATGTCAAATTTTGCATCATCTACATCATATGAGTCAAACCCTAGGCCTGGGTGCCAAGTGTGGCCCGCCAATTCATTTTGTATGGCCGCAAGATCTTACAAAGCATTAAATAATGTAAATTCAGAGTTTCTTTACCTAATAAATAAAAGAAAAGTGTTATAATACAGCTATAACCAATATTAATTATGTAAATAAACAATAATAAACTGCAGTAACGTGTGTAAATATGTATTGGAGTAGGTACATCTATAGTCTTGCAAGTACAACCGACCTGTCAAGGAAATTGTTTTGTTGATGTGGCCATTTTGTATCCATTTTTGCGTTGATCTGACAGTAGGAGGATGAGAAGACTTCAATTTTTTCCACCACTTTTTTAATCAAAGTTTTGTTATGGTCTAATATGTATCAGACCTCTGCAGCCGTGCCTTTATTAAAAGTTCTACAGCTATTAGTGAAGGCTGTTTAAAAATAAAAAAAAGATAATTCATGATATAATGAACTCAACAACCTTGCCAAAGAGGATTTCATAAAATGGCAAAAAGAGAAACATGGGAGAAGTTTCCCAAACAGAAAAGCCAAGAAATTCTCAGTAATAAAAGTGAAGATGTTCTGTTCTTTTGTGCATTTACAGCTGCTGCAGTCCAGCTGTTATAGGTCAGGTTCAACCATGGTTGTCCAAATGGAGGAATGTTGAGCTTTGCCACAGCCTATCTTTGGTCATTTGACTTTTTTATTACACCACAATGTAGCCTGGTGAAATAACTAGAGACAATATTATCTCAGTAAAATAAAATATATAAAAAAAAACTTAGCAAAGAGCAGAGATGAGGGTTCTAACAGTAAAGTTGTTAAATAAAAACATGTGACTCCCCCAGCTGTCAAGAAGGGGGAAAGGGAAGGGGCCCAGATATAAACATCCACGGAACACGATCCTGGACTGTTACAGGTGTGTTAGCAATTATGAACACATTTAAACTTTTACAATTCTAGGAAAAGGGCCAGAGAGTAGAGAATGTTTTTACTGTCACTTACTGTCGATAGTAGAGCTTTGCTAAAAAGGTTGTTTCACTGCACGATAGAAGAATGTCAGTGGGGAAAGCCACCCACAACAACACAGTCGAACTGCTGTAAGGATTAAATGTTGAAAGTTAGTGGGAAAAGGCTGCACAGCCACTTGCTGAACACTTATTGTTGTGTTTGGTTGTTTTCAATCATTTAAAAGAACTGTAAAAGTGTGAAAAAGTCATTGTTAAGATTGTGCATAAGGTGGATTTTCTTATTTCTTATCATAATTTTTGGTGTAGGATGGTGTTTGTGGCAGTGGTGGCCTAGTGGTTAAGGAACTGTTCACTTTGGAGATCAGTTGAAAACAGAGGTTGAATTTCTTTGTGTGCTGTGGTGTGAATCACAATGTCACAATGACAAGGAGTTTGTTTCCTTTCCTTCTCTTAAAGGCATTTAGTTTTAAAGAGCAGGTTGCATGATGGTTCCTAACTGAATAGGCTGCAACCGAGCTGCTGAATTGCAATATCAGTCATTGATCAGTGATTGTGTATCGTTGGTTCAAATCCAGAGCTAATGTGGTGCAGTGAGGATGTATTGTTAAGCAGAAACACTCTGAGGTTACTGTAAATAGCAAAATGGTTACTGAAAATCGAAATGAGTGATCTATATTTGTAAAAACCCACACAGAATAGTTGAATATATGTTGTCAATTCCCAAAAATTGAAACTGTGCTTTGATATATTGGTATGGGACTGTGAAACAATATATCGTAATGTTATCATTTTTTTTCCCCCTTTCTTATGTTGCAATATAACGGTAATTACAAACAGACAATTACCATTTCTTTTTATAGTAATATAATTTAGTATTTTCTTCCTTAATGGGTTATTTATTTTGCCTACTGTGCTCAGTGTGATGCTGAACATGAATGTCGAGGGTCAGGTGTAAGCAGTCAATGCCTCACGTTAGAAGAGAAATCAGCCCAGACAAAACAACATACGTCAGTGAAGCTGTTACACAAGCATGCAAAAAACACACACAGGTACTCATTTGACTACAGAGCGGTTGTCAACACAGTGGACCACCTGGTTTGGCTTTAAACAGCATGGTCTGGCTGACATATGACATGAGGTATTATGCTGACAGCTCTGTGTGACACGGGCCCTTGAGTTCTTGACTCCTGCTGGCGAGTGCAGACCTGACAGTGAGTTGTTTAATTTTAGCTCAAAGACTTTGTACAAGTTGTTGCATGAACATCAAACGTTGGACACAAAACTTAAGCTAAATGGATAAAAAATACAACTGCATAGTGAGCAATGTGGAAAAGTGACCTTCCTGGAACCAAATGTTCAGATTCTCACAAGGAGTTTGTTTCCAGTAATAGTTTTTCTTCAATCTTTAATATTAAAATTGATTCAGCAATTTTCTAAATTGATTCAAACCTTTTTTTTGAGAGGGTCACTGACAGAGTAACTAGGTGCATTGGTTGGTTCAGCAGTGACGACTATTCTTATTATTGTTCTTTGTGTAATTTTACTATAAAATTGTATTGACATCAGATCAAATTATACTCAGCTCTACTTTCAAGGCAGCAGCCATTTTCTTTATTGTCTGCTGTTGTGAATCTCACAAATAGCGATGCCATAAAATAAAAAAACACTTTTTATTCAGCATCAGTTTGGTGATGAAAGCAGTTTTAACAATGTGGTTACATGTAAGGATCCAGGGGTTGTAAAGTTTTAACTGTGCCTTTTTCTGATAAAGTGTGAAGTTGCACCTTAGAGTCAAGTTTTTCCTAATGTGCTGAATTGGCATGAAATCAGTGAGCTATTGCTACAGCTACAGAGTGAGGTAAACTATTTTTTTTTAAGCATTTCAAACAAAAACAATAAACCATTACTGTATACAGGATTCAAATATTTGATTATACCTGAGCCTGATCAGTTTATTTTTCTCTCTCTGAACTATTTCATCCTTTTTCTACATAAACTCTAGCGCTAAAGACGTATTTTCTGTTTTTCTATTAACTATAGGTCTAAGTCTTTTTCCTTATGCTGAGGCCTGGTGCACACCCTGGCACTCAGCCTTGGAATTCAGTCCCAGAGGATTAGACTTGACATAATGGTTAAAACAGAACAAGTGAAGCCTCCACACACAGAGCACAACTTTCTTTTAGATGTAATGGCCCTTTTTTAATTCCATCTTTTTCTTTATCCTTTTTTTTTTTAATTTGAAACCAGACAACACTTTCCTTATTTCTTATTTATGGACGTAAATACCTCTGTCATTGTAAAACTTTTTTAAAGTCCTCTATAGTGGTCTGTTCATGTTTGATATCCAGGTTTGATATCCAGTTCAGACTACATAGTCTTTTTATAATCAGAAAATTCTCTTTTATGAAAATAAAACTCTTTTATAAGTTTTGTTTCATGAACATGGACACTTGATTTAACTGGCCTATCAAAGCAGTACATTATTTTTGGAGGCACCTAGTAAAGTAGAGAGTCTGGTATCTGCTGTGACCTCTCCTGGTTTTGATATAAATGTTGGAAATGTATACAGAGAAGTCAGGAGGTTGGACATATGTTTCTGTCATGCACTACCAGTTAATCTGGTAGAGCATGACAAACAAATCAAAATATACACCTTAACATTGCGTAAGTTGATGGACAACCAGGATTGTTTATGTTGAGTTCAGATCATGTGTTAAAGCTCATTTTATGATTTGAAATATCAGGCATAAAGACGTCTGAAAGCAGCATGAAGCAAATGTTGTTCCTGCTACATCACGTTTTGATGGCTTCATGATAGTGTGTTAAGCGCTGGACTGGAAGAGACTGGCTCTGATTAAACTGTCAACTGAGACATGACGATATGGACAAAACCAGTATGAGACATATGGAGAGTATTATTGCCTGACTGGGATCCAGTTTGCGGTGGTGCTGAATAGTTCTTCTCTGTTCTCTGATGACTACTGAATTCTGTCATCCAAGCATTTTCCTTTTTCCTTCTCGTAGAAAGTGTTTTACATTGAGTCACTGTAGGTAATCACCATCACTGCTCCCTAATCAGACCCTGGGTTATTTTTCAAGGCTTCTAGACAGAGATGTGTTTGTTCGTAGTCCACTTTACTTTATGTGTACCTCATTATCAGTATTAGTAGTATTATCAGCCGGGAGACATTAGGTCTTCACATGAATCCTGCTGACAGATAAAACCAAGTTCACAGACATTTGTTTTCAAGTCATTGTTGGATAAAAAATAAAATAAAAAATATCAGATGGAAAACTGACTGAGTGCATCGTCGGCTAAACTGCCTGTCGGTGCTTTTTTTTTTTTTTTTTTTTTACTATGAAAAGTATGTTTGTCTTTCAGCAGGAGAATTATCTTTTATTGCAGTAGCTAACTCTCCACGTTGTAGCAACAATCCATCCGTATTATTGTTTTTGGTTAAAGGGAATATATTTTTCTAGTGTGTGGAGGCAGAGGAATTCTGAGAAGGTCCAATGTCCATGCAATTATGTGTGTTTAATTAGGAATTGTGGTCCTGAATGTTTCCCTTAGTGCTAATTGTGAGGAGAACATGAATGTTTCCTCAGCTGTAGACTCCATCTGGATAAAGTCTCTTTTCATTGGACCATTCTTCAAACGCTCCAGATTTAGTTCTTCTACTGGCTAAAATAAGTGCTTAGGGTTATAGCTCTGAATATCTCTATTTTGTCTCCAACTCAATTTCATTAAAGGTAAATTACCTTTTAATCACACGTGAGTGCACTGAAATACTGTCTACAGTAGGGTAAAAACACTGGAACTAGAACTAAATATTTATCAACCTCTAAGCATGGAGCCATATTAGTTTGATAACACTGATAACAAACAAATGAAGTCATTAGATATTTTAATTTTTTTGCAACCATATCGCAGATTAGGTTAAAAACATACATTGCTGTTTTTCCTTTGTTTGGTGTTACCAAACAATCAAAGATTTCTTGTGAAAACCCTGATTCTTCATGCATTCCCACCTGTTCAAAAACAAACAGGATCTTGGAATTGTTGCCAATGTCCTTTTTACTCTAAACATAACAGCAGGGATACATGTGTGTTGTTTGAAAGGCCTGTGTTAGTTTGTGTAACAGTAGACTACAGTTATGTCCATTAAAGGTTTCCCTGAGAATAATGGTTAAGTTATATGACAGAAGTATTGGCGTTTAAAAGTCTGTGGTGAAACATAAAACCATTTAGCTGTCTACCTTAACTACAAGTTCCTTTTGAAATTAACTTGTAAACTTGGAATTAATCCGGTGGTGAATATCCGTGGTTTTACTACTTTCCTTATTTTACCTTTTATTTGACTGTTTGGATTTTTCCCAGTTAAATCCTCCTTCTTCCACTCTAGCTTTCTTTCTCTCTTTCTTTCCTCATCTCCTTCGCCTTTTCACTCTCTAACAAACATTTGTTATAGTCCACGTTTTTTCCACTGCAAGGCCACACAGCCATCGGCGTGTTTTCCACACTCATTGCTCATTTTTCTTGTCAGTCTTTTTTTTTCTGGAAAAAAGCCTCACTGCTGTGATTCTCTCAGATGAACAAACAGGCCTTTCAGTTTTCACTTCTAAACATTTTTATTCCAGTGGCCTCGTTTAGCCTTGGCTTTGCTGTGGATGAGTTGCTGGTGTATGTCTGTTTGTTGGGCTTTTTTGTCTTGGGGTAATGTTTATGTATTGATGACTTGACAGACTAAGAATCTATTTTCTCAAACATTTCTGCTTTCTGTATTTGGACTCACTGCCATCCTTAAGTGTCAGATTCAAGCCAGAGGTTCTATAGTTCTGTGCCTTTTCACTATTCAATATGTTGAATCTATGTCAGTGTTCCCCAAACTTTTTTGCGCCATGGACCAGTTAAATGTCTAGTACTGTGGCAGATAAAAACCCCTTAATAAAATGAAATTTCCGTTGTTCTAAAATATTTTCCTTCCTATAAAATCTTCCTACCCAAATTAACCGTGCATGGGGACAACAAGGATTTCTCCAGTGCACCCAGCCTATAATTTTCTCCTACCAGACCAGATCTTGTATCAATGTCTCTGCGTCATTTTGAGTTTATTGTTGTTGTCTTCACTGAGAAAATATTTCCTAATCAAATATAGTTGCATTATTGATGATGGAATCCTAGCCATTCTATTGGTCAGTTCTTTTGTTGATATGGGTATGGATCAAGTGGAAGTAATAGACAGATGAGGCCAAAAGGAGACATTATTTCTCAGCGGCCCGGCACCAATTCACAAGAATTTATGCTTTTTTTTTTTTAGAGATTCTCAGAAGACAGATGTAATATTGCTATAAATATTATGTTAAATATCGTCCTCAGGACACAACTTTCTTATCATAAGGCATGGGTGTCAAACTGTTCCTCAAAGGGCCA
Source organism: Paraplagusia blochii (assembly GCA_016785265.1). Classification (NCBI taxonomy): domain Eukaryota; kingdom Metazoa; phylum Chordata; class Actinopteri; order Pleuronectiformes; family Cynoglossidae; genus Paraplagusia; species Paraplagusia blochii. The sequence continues at coordinate 80,098 of JAFBJS010055027.1, read as the reverse complement.
CTGTGGCTGCAGGTATTGGTTCCAATCTATTCAAGGCGCATCAGCTGACCAATCAGCTGTCATCAGTTGATTAAGGAGCCAAGTCAAGTGAGCTGCTGGTTGGTTGAAACAAAAACCTGCAGCCACACCGGCCCTGTATCGTTCAACATCACTCCCATATTAATTGTTCAAATAATTACCCAAAGACAACATCATACAAACAATGTCTTTTACATTAAAAATTGTATCCAAAGTTATATTAAGGTGTTTGAGGAGTAGCACTGTACAGCTTGTAAAAAACTTTGTGATTTTGGGGTTAATTAACAGTAACCCTATAGCTTTTTTATATGCAGAATTATTGGGGTGAGCCCCTGAAGCTTCAGGACCTTTTGTGTGTGTCTGTGTGTGTCTACAGTACATGTCTGTGTGTGTTTTGGGGGACTGTGAGACGTGGCAGAACGAGGCCAGGCCAAGCAGCAGATCTGTTCCATATGTTTCTGCGAGAGAAAAAGAAAAAGACAGAAAAAAAGGGTGAGAGAGAGAGAGATGGCTGTTCATTTGTAAAACGCCTCTCTATTCCAGCACTAAGTCTTCTGCTGCATTATGTTATGAAATTGTGTTGCCAACTGACGTTAGAACATTGATATTGGTGTTGGGTGAAGGTGGATGTGAAGATGGCAGCTGCCTGGTTTTTGGCCTTCTGCAGGCTGCACAGAACTGCCTGCTGTTTGGCTCTTGGTGCTCCCTCCCTCACATTGATCATTTCTATATGTGTGTCAGCCATTGCACGAGTGTGCATATTTCTGTAGACCATGTAGGAAAATAGTTTTGGTCGTTACATCTCCCATAAACATATAGTTAATAAAGAAACTGTGCAGCACAATGTCTTTAGACATTTGTTAAATTGACTAATTTTTACATTTTGTTACATAAAAAGGACCATTTTAACCCAAAAAACAATGAGTGTGGAAACCAGCAGTGCATTAGACCATGTGGGAAAAGCATCTTGTCATTTTGATATTTTGGCCAATATTTTCTATCATTAACTCAGAAATTCTTGATGTTGATTTTAAAGTCACAATCTCAACCCTCTGCTGACATCTGCAGGTGAAGGAAGGAAAGAAACTCATGTCTGCCCTTTTTCTAAAGTACGATTTTAACTTGGATAGAAGTATAAGCCAAATCTTAAATAACATTCAAATTATTTTTTGGAAAATATTTTTTGTTGTTATTATACAAAACACAAGAAAGAAGAAATGCCAACATCTGGTGGTTTGATACAAACATTCCTCCATGTATAGCAGCTTATTTGAAACAGTCTGGGGTAATTTAGAGGGAAATCATTTGTAATAATGTTGTCTTATTTGCTGCCAGGTGAACATGAAAAAAGTCCACTGTCATTATCACCCACAAACTGTAATTTTTTTCACATCTATATGTAAAAAGAAAATCCCAAAAGCCTGTGTCTTTGCTGCAGATATTAATTGTAGTCGTTTTATTACCTTAAGTTACATATAGAATGATGAGACACTGTTGGATGGAGGTTTATCAAGTTTATTTAAAGACAATAAATATAGCACCATTTTAGATGACAAAAAGGTAAACAACCAAGGGCATATTTGTGTACTTGAAAACTGTATCATCAACAGTAACATCAAAATGGTTCTCGTTGCTATAATCTGCTTGAGAAATTGAACCAGTAACCCCTGTCGTCCTGCAGAGGGACCTCTTACATCAGCTTTTAACCCAGTCTAACATTCTAAGGGAACAAAATGACATGCAATAGATAATAGAAAACATCCATCTGAAGACGGGGGCTGAAACAAACCAGCATCATCCAATGACTGTAGAAGAAGAGAAAAATTGTATATTTTCTACAAATACTATAACAAATAACAAATACTTATTTAATTACAAGACAAAAAAGGCACAAAAATTGGTTTCACATATTTTGCAACTTTGGTTGGTTGTGCTCAAAAGTTACTCCTTTATGCAACATAAAAGTAAGGATGATATGACAAAAGACCTCTTTTATGATTATTATTCATGCAAGAAATTGATGTAATCGTCCTTAAAAAATGCCACTGGTCATGTTGTAACCTACTGTCCTACCTGTAGATACTGTAACTCCAACCGACTCTTTTCTTTCTTCGTTTTGTTGCCAACAATTTGATCAAATTAACATGTCTTTAAAAATTCTAATTTCCCAACCAGTTAAGGCTGTGTTATGGAATCTTATCTATGAGGTTTTATTTTCCAGTTCATTGTTTGTACCGTGAAACAGAAACATTGGCAGTTCTCCATTTAATTATTATTTGAAGTTCCTCTGCTCCATCTACTTCTTTCTGAAGTTTCCGAGTTGAACGCCTCTCCGTCCCGTCACACAGCGGAAGGCAGCTGGCTGCACATCCCAGTATTTAACAGGGTTGGCAAACAGACTTATGGCCGTGTACAAGTTCTTCTTGACACTGGACCCAATGGGACAGAAGTCATTGACTCCAACATTGCTGATTTTGTTTCCATGGAGGTAAATCATCTGAACACACAAGACACAACAAGTCATGTTAATATAATGCTAAAAAGAGTGAAAAATAACTGAATTCAACACACAGGAATGCTGTACCGCCATCTAGTGGCGTTAAGCAAGAGATACTAGGTAAATGTAGACAGAGAAATCAATTATAGAAAATTTTACTTGTCTTTTACTCTGTTTCCAAAGGGCAAAAAAATGAGTCCCAGTTTGGTCACACTTACCTGGAGGTATCGCAGTGAGTTCAGGCCAGGAGGGACCTTTTTTAGTCGGTTGTTGTCCAAGTGAATTTCACGGATGTTGGGGATGCTTACCAGGCTGCCATTTTCCACAAACTTGATCTGGTTAAAGGCCAGTCCTAGTCTGTAGAATTTCAAAAACTTGCTAATTATCATCTCGAACTTGAGAAATAAAATACGTTTCACGTAAAGAATGAAGTAGGATTGAAATCTTCACCTTTGAAGGTTTTTGTATCTGATGAAATCTTCTACCTCCACCTTTGTGATCTTGTTGTAGTCCAAGCTCATTTCTGTGATGGAGGATGGGAAGTCTAGAAAATGCAAAGATGTTGTTTGAATATAGAGATTTTAAAATGACACAGAGTTTAAAAATGACTGTGGTGTATAATTTTACCTTTTGGTATGGCATTTAGTTTGGCCTCAGCTATACCGATGTAGAGAGTTGATAAGCCATTGAAAGCTCCCAATTCAATTCCACTGTTAGCGAGAGGGTTGGCCCCCAGTTCTGTAAAAACAATAATCCTTGTTATTATTTTTAATATTGTGCTTTAAAAAATTCAAGATAATGTTTCAAACATAATGTTTAATGTTAACCTGCTGGAAAAACACATTATCACTAGTATGGGCTCTTTTTTACCAAGTACATGAAGTTTCCTCAGCCCCTTGAACGCATCTTTCTGGATCCTGTTGATCTTGTTCTCGTGGAAACGGAGCTCAATGACGTTGGGAGGCAGGTTAGCCGGGATCTCGGTCAGCAGATTGTAGGAGAGGTACAACAGTCTGAGGTTGTACATGTTTTTGAAGGCTTTAGGATGAATCTTTGATATTTTGTTGTTTATCAGGAACAGGCCCTGTTGTTGGAGGAAAACATCCAAACATGTTGGTGATAAGAGGCAAAAATCTTAAATTAAAACAAAGAAACTTTTTTGGCAGGGTGTTATTTTTCAAGTCAGCGAATATATTTGAGACTTAATTTTTACACATGTACCTTTTATCATGAAAGATGAGTAGATTACTTGTCATTGACAAATGTTTTTCAAAGCTACAATCTGCTCCATATCAAAGTAATTATTCCATTATGATATAGAGTTTATCCTTGGTTGATTCGTTGGTTGAATGCCACGACAGCAGATTTTTACAATATGTTGAGAAACAACAGTTTGGACTTTGATGTTATTTATTTCCAGATGGTTAAAGAAAGTTCTGTGTCTTATTTTTTTATAAGATTTAGATTTAGATTTTTTTTTTGTTCACTCAACAGACATGTCATTATTCCTTTTCATTCCACTTCCTGGGTTGAAGTTGCACCAGACATCTCATTTCCTCCTAAAAATTGAATGGCTGCTGAGTCAATTTACTTGAGGATAAATCATTTTAGTTGGTTTAGGTTTGATATCTTAAAGATGCCAAAAGACACTTGGGTTTTTCGTGTTTTCTGCATGAACTGTGCCAGGAAATGTATATTTTAACCATATGGTATTTCAGTTCTTAGTAGGAAAGTGTTTTGTTCTGTATTGTAATGTTCACGTTGTGCAAAGTTCTGAGAAGTTGCAGACGGTCTCTTACATAGAGCTTGCTAAGTCCCTTAAAGTCATTCTCATTGATCTCCGTTATATCATTGTTCTGGAGATCTAGTAACACAATCTCTTCAGGGATCTTCTCAGGAACGGAGATCAAACCTGTGGGCCAGAAAAAACAAATACACTGATTAGAGACTGAGTAGAACAAATGAGGTGCATTTGTTTCTACCAGGAACTTAAAGGCAGCTCAACAAAAGGGATTTTCTTGTGCACATTTTTTCCTTCGATTTTAGCATCTTATCTGCAGTCACCATTGTCGCCTACCTTTCTTTACATGTAATATCTGTAAACACAATTCAAGTCTATACGTCACATCAACACATGCCAATAGAGTAGATCTCAGTACCCTGATCTGAGCATTGGACCACCCTGGGTGAACAATGGCAGCTCGCTGGGCAATTCTCATCTTCTTCATCAGAATCCTCGTCCTCATCACTGTCTTCATCATCATCGTCGTCGTCGTCAACTGAATCAGCCATCATCATATCGTAGTTTTTCATAAATTCCATAACGTTGACTGGCTGGTAGGGTTTGGCATTGCCTAACGCCAGTAGGCAAAGCAGAAGGAAGACTCTCATGTTTTTTCTTTTTCCTTGTCGCTGAAATTAGGGAGAACTGTGAACAAGAAGGAGGTTGAGTTAGAACAGAGCAGGAAACCTGTGCATGTCGTAGTGCTGAGAAAATCTGTTGCATTGTTCATTGTTTTCTACAAAAAGGAAAAATGCATAAACTTTTATCTTCTGATAAGAGTACACTGAGTATTACACTGGCCACTGCACTGCAGAACACTTTCGTTATTATTAGTTGGTAAAATTTCATTGAATATTCATTGGTTTGGGTAAAGTTTAAAGTCAACTAAGATCCAAAATGTTTATTGGGAGAAAAAACTTTTCTGACTGAAAACTATATATAGCGGTAAATAAATGAGTTTAAACTAGTATTCTAAGCAAAACTGTCAAGAAAATGTGATATTTGTAAAGTAAAATACTGGAATCCTGCTGGTGAATATGACAGTATGTTAAATAAATGTACTTGTTTAGGGTAATAATTCACTTTATGGCATTGAAATAATTAGACTAAACTATGTATTTTTACATGGCTTAAATGTAGAGTTTGCTTTCCTCAAATGTGGAGGAATGCCCTGGCAGAGATGGCCAGAGAAGTTTGGAGACTAACTGGTGAAATTCTTCTCTAAATATTCTGTTGTGTTGTGTTGTCGTCCATGAGTAGAGAGGCAGTAACTGTTAGCAGGCTTTGGTCCTGGGTGATGCCAGGGGCTGATGTCTGCCATGGTGTAAGACATTACACAACACAATGTCACCGCCCCCTCACCTCTGATTGACATCAGTGCTGCAACTCAGAGGCTCCAAACTTGTAAAAACGCAAAAAAAATGTGTACTGAAAGTAAGTGTTTAACTTTAAGATGCCATCATGTCTTAGCTGACAACTTATTCAATAAAATTGGTAATTAATAAGAGGATTCAGATTAAAATAATCATGGATAAATATTTAAAACCTTGATTGTAAAATTCGTCCAACAAATACACAGCTTCTGCGGTGTCTCTGTAGATCTAATGTATATTTATATCAAAGGTTCTCTTGAAATTATTATCACCACCACCAGGGTGACCTCCTGCAGAACCTCTGGCATGCTTCATACTCCTGTTAGTCATTTCTTATATTTTTACATGAGACCACAAAGCCAACTCAACTGTTTATAGTTTTCTGGACACATAAAATTATAGTAAAAGGCAGGTAAACTGGCTGGGTATAAGGAGCCAGTTACGAAAGTGATCACTTTGTCTAAGTGCTGCTCTTTTCTTCATTGTCATTGTTTCCATGAGCCTCTGAAAACATCTCCTGGAAATGAGCTCCTGTGGCCAAAATAAATGTTTTTCAAGCTCTCACCTATTCACCATCTGTGGTAATTCACAGAATGATTTATATGTCTTCCTAAATTACATATTCATAAAGCCAACTGAAAAGAGAGAGGGGGCTCTGCTGGTCTGGGACTGTCTGCTTGTAAGCTTCTGGCAAACTTGACGGATTCTAAACCCTCAAGATGAGTGTTCACTCGACCCACAAGTATGTGGTGGTGGTCAATGATCCTGCAGTGACAGCAAATACCTCCTTTCACAGACCCTTCCTCTGGACCCAGACTCTTTTTCATTCCCATTGATACAAAGCATTTTAATGTCTTGATTTGTGATTTAGCTTTAAACATAATTTCTACACTATTGTTTTATTTTATGTCGTGGAATATTTCTGACCATTAACTCATAAAATTTTACTAAACTCCAGAGGCATCCAATGCAGAATAACCATTTCTGATGTCTGTAAAATCAAAACCAGGCAAAACTTTTTCCAACCCCTGCAGCCCCCCAAGGACCGACTTAAATGTCAGTCAGATTTGCAAAGCTTCATCCAATAAAAATCATACCATGTTTCAACTGCAAATTATTAATTCTATATCCCTTTTACTGTGGTAGAGTAAAAGGCTGAGAATTTTTTTAATGCATAAACCAAAAGACAAAATCCATAATTATTTTGTTTTTAGAATAGCACTTCAGTATTAGTAAGCAACACCAAAATAAAAGTTTTTTCATGTCTTTGTAGAACTTCATAGTTAAGAATTTTATACTTTTTGACACTAGATAATCTAATCTGTTGTTAAAATATTTATTTTAATATGAAAGCATTAAACATTGATGATATATTTTAAATACATTTCTATGATTAACAAAACTCCCATTAGGAAATAAAGATATTTTATTCTAACTCTACTCTATCTAGCTTTAAATTCTAGTCAAACTCTAACAAATTCAACAAATTACCATCAGAGAAATACATTTCCAATAAAACAATTACTTTTAAAGATATAATCAATAGTCTGGTTTATCCTGACTCTTCAAAGATGCTGCATTCTTGAAAAAAAAAGGCATAACAAATCCACCATGCAGGAGAGACATTTTTAAGCTAGCATCATTTTCTTGGTAAACAGTCCTGGTTGAGTCCTACCTCTGTCGTCAGGTGTGTTTGTGTCCTGCTTTAAACCCCACACAATAAGCAGAGCAGCAGCAGGATCCAGCTGGAAGGCTGAGGGTTGGATCCTCAGTCAATACATTTCCAGTGAACAGGGAACAGCATCACCCTCTCTGAGAGAAAAAAAAAAAATCAGCCCCAAAACACCCCCTCTGACGGAAAAGCTCCGCTGTAAGGGTGAGAGGTTTAGTTTCAGCCCAGAGCTCTGAGATCACACCATCTGTACGTCTCAGGGACGAGATGTGAATAGACATTGTTGGGACGTTAGTCATGTGCTTTTCATCAGGGGCTTTAAAGTAATGCCAGGACTGTTGGGTTTAGACTTCTGATTTCTTAATATAGAACATACTGGTAGGTCTGTCGCCTCTCCTCCTCCTCAGCGAGTTGTCATTGGTAAATAGTCTACGTTAACATGAACAGTTTTACGCTAAACTGACCTGTTGGCACTAGTTTAAACAAACAGAGTGGAGAAGTTTAAGTCTCTTTTTTTCTTTCAATGAACACATTAACAGTTGGGATGGAGAGGTGCTGACATTGCCAGATATCTGGGCACGATAACATCAGTTCTTGTGCAGAAAGAATTCTGTGTCAGAAACAAACTTGCCCAAACCAACCCATGGCTGCAGCATTGATTTATTGTGTTTATGATGCACAGTGAAGAAAGTAGCTTCATGTTTGGAATTGAATACTAATCTTTTTATCACGACGCCAATCAGAATGATAAAAACAATATCATGGTATATTCCTTATAAATTTCTAAATATATACTCAACCCCAAAACATACATGCATACTCATGTAGACCCAGAGTAACCAAACTGCAAACTTCATTGCCTTGATGTTTATTTATTCATCTGTTATTATAAGAATCCTGGGAGAACATTAGAAATGTCACCAAAATTGTATTTATATTGTATTATGTTCTGCATGCTTTCTCAAGATGGCACAGCATTAAAGCAGTGGGTTTGAGCTTTTTAGGTTTTAAGAAATAAAAAAAAACTACCTCCCAAGAATGGAAAAGCTAACACGAGTTTGGTCCCTCAGGGGTCCATGTGTTACGCTGTTCCTTTTTCCACTTCAGAGATGGTCTTTTCCTGCTGAGCAGAGCAGGAACGAATGTGTAAGGCAACTTATGGCAAAGTTAAACCATCCAACTATGCCCTGGTTTGGCAGAAGGATGAACCAAAGTAGGAGCTGGTCTGTGTTCTGGTTTCAATGCATCTTCTCAGTGCGGAAAATCATATTTTCCAAACCATCAATGATCTGGTCAAATTATCATCTCATCATTACGGAATGGGTTTCCAAGGCTTTACATTTATCTTTAAAAAAAAAACCTTTATTTAGCTACAACGTCCTACAAACAGATATTGTCGCAGACCAGATGACAGGGTTCAGAGCCAAAAGAGTTCAAATAACTGAAATAGAACCAACGGTTTGTTTTAATCTCTAAGAGTAAACAGATGAATATGATATGAACCTATTGATGATGTTTAAATTAACATGAATGTCTATTTGATACTCACCCAAAATCATTGTCATAGCAGAATCCCAAATGCGTCAGTTGTTGTTTGATTAAACAATTGTTTAAAAGGCCTGATGTGATTTAATAACTTGTCCTTTTAACATGTTTTATTTGCTGCATTGATGCTCATTAGAATGTTAATTCCCAAAAGTAAATTTCACCAATTTATCACCAAAACCCCAAAATATTACTGTCATTTCTTTGGGCAGTCGCACTGTCTGAATCACTGACCTGTCAGTGGGTGAAAACGTTGGGTTGAGCTTATTCAAACATTCTCTGACTACAGTCTCGTTCCTATGGAACCCAGTCAAGTGTAAACCCTTAGTGACGGGCTGATGGTCTGAGCACGGCCACATTTATGTTTCCCCTGATTAAACCTCAAACTCAGTTTCCACTTTCTAGCAGCTCCATGACTGCACACTGAAACAATCCCCTGTTAGGAGCCAGATTGTAAGATTAAAGGATACAATTTTCTCCAACAGTGTAGGGATGTGATTAGGCCCTGATGTAAATCTGTCTCTGAGTTTCCTTTACACTGAGGGAACTGCGCTTTGTTCTGCGCTGCAAGCTCCTCGTATTCATTTACCCCTCCGTCTGCTCCTACGAGACCCGTTTGTTATAAGTGGGAAACATGTCTCGCCGCCATCCTATGCTGAGTGGAACATTGTGCAGAGAAAAGCTCATACTTCCCAGCTGACTTGTCTGCCACAGAAAGATTGTGTTCAGTAGCCTTTAAAGTCCAGAGACAGAAACTGGTTTGTGGCTCTGAAAAAGAATTTATGGCGTAATTGTTCCAATTACAGTATTCAAACATCAAATTAAACGTTAGAGATGACTTCCTGATGTGAGGACGGTTCGTCTTCCTGATGGGAAGGGGAGATCGGGGAGTCTTTTTCCTTTCTTCAACTCACACTGTTCAACATGTCAAATATCCATAATGGCTCAGGCTCTGGTGGATTTTCTCCACCAGAGCCTGTGAAGCTGTGAGTCAGTGGGTCAGTATGCGGGGCAGGGGTGCCAAGGTGTTGCCTCAGGGCTGCTTCTGTCTTGAGATCTGTGTTGATGGTTCTGGAACATTTTTTCCGTCAGGAAACATTAAACAGCGGATACTACCCAGAAAGAAGCTGCGTTACCTGCAGCTTGGAATCTTGGCAACTTGGGCAACGAAACAGACAAGTGTATGCACCAGCAGGAATAATAGATACAGTTGGAGGGACTATTGGATGGACCAATGGGTGTATGGATGGATGGATGCATAGCGATTGGCATGACTGACTCGCCAACATAGGGTTCTGGGTTCGATTCCCGTAGGAACCATAATATGGCAGCCTGTTGCAGCAGATCTGCTGGTAGCACAAGAATTTCCCAGTGTAGGATCCATGCAGTTCAAATACTTAGATTGTTGTCTGCAAAGAGAACATGAAAAAATATAGCATAGTGATTTAGTAATATAATTTATATACATATGGAGCAACTTTACTTTTTAACTACATCTGCTTAATGCATAAAGCCTAACTTGTGAGGTACTGTACTTTTGTTGTCACCACCCAGATCTGCTGAATATTTTATTGGGTTTTTGCATGTCTGCCTCATTCAAGTCATGTACACAGCAGCTGTTGGCAAGAAATTCATTTCCTCTTTTTTTTTCCTTTTTCCTTTTTTTTAAACACAACTATTTTTTTTCATCATCTTCATCTCTTTGGTTGAAAGGCTTTTGCTTGTGAGTATGATGAAATCATGACTTCCAGAACATTGACACAGATTCTCTGTAACAAACTTATCGTTGCTCTCCATCTTTTATAGTTAATTCGATCCTTATGTTTTATCCATTTTTTTTTTTTTACCAAAAGCAGATATGGAATTTTGGTTATCCATTTCTTTTCTTTTTTCTCCCAGTTGAGGTTCAGTTTATTCTGCTATATTGGAGTTAATGTTCCTCATCTCTGGGCTCCCTGTCTGATGATAACATTCTTTTCTGACTGTGGCTTGAATATAAAATTAAACATGAAAATGAGACATGAAAATGAGAGGGTTGGTATTTGAGAATGATGTGATCACTAACAAAGATGGAAAAGTCTGAATATCCGTAGGTATAGAAGGATACAGCTTTCTGTGGACAGGTACAAATTCCTCCAATGGTTAATAATTCAATGTGGACGTGTAACAACATTGAGCCAAACATGTTATTGAATCAGAACTGCCTTCTTTGGTGGGCACAGTATTATTTATTAAACTGTAAAAACAGACAATATTTCAGCAGTGGAGTCATGCTGTTTACAAATGTTTTTTTTTCTCCAAAAACAGAAGGAACTGTGAGTTCTCTTTGTGTGCAGCTGAGATTTCATTTCAGCAAAGCAAAGACAGGCTATTATTTATTGAAACAGTTATTTTTTTGTGGTGATGTGAATGACACGTTGTAACATAACATAAGAGTCTTAACTCAAGATGTAGCTTTAAGGCATTTTCAGAACTTTGTGATCATAGACATTCATTACAACCCAGACACATCCAGCCAGCAGAGGAGACTGGATTGTGCGTAAAACATCAATAACTTGAAAGGACAGCAATAAATCCTTAGTTATATTGTTTCTCTTCAACCAATGGTCTTTGCAATTTTAAAAGAAAACAAACCAGTAGGGGAAAAAATTCTTCCGGTTTTAATTCGCCAGCAAACACTGACAAAAATTGCCAAAAGGAAAATGTTGAGTGAAGGTTTATTGTGAGGAAAAACTTTCAGGAACCTGAATCTGAATCTGAAGTTTTGACTTCAGATCGCAATCTCTTAGGATTTATTCATAGGTATTTGTTTTATTGAGTGTTTCCTGGGGCTACATTTATATTAGTCATCCATATAAATCTTCAGTGAGCCTTCAGTTGACTACTTAAATGAACAGTTTGGTGAAAACAATAAATTACAGCCTTTCACTGAATTAATGAATGGTTCTGTTTGATGAATTATATGGCAATTAATTGTTTTTCATATTGTATAGATAACATGAAAACCATGGAAAGAATGCCCAGAAAACAGAAAACGTGTCTACACACATGACTTTCTCATCCCTTAAAATGATTTTTATTCTCAAACCCTCAGCTCTGCCACAGCTCAAGGAGTCTAGAATGTCCGAAAGGATACAGAAAGGACATGTCATGCATGTAGTTTTCTGTAACTGCCTTGTTCCATGTCAAGGATTTTATGGCAGGAACTGGAAAAAAAATTGAGCTGAGCAATGGAACGTAAAGGTGCTGAGGTTGTTTTAAAAAAATGTCTGAGGCTTGTGGTATCGCTTTATAGAATTCTTTCCATTTCTTTATTAGCGTGTAGGATTCTCCCCCCACCCAACCCCAAAATTAGGTAGTTTAACATTTCTTAAAAGAAGACACATGTCCTTAATTTTGAACATATGAACATGTTCATTTACCTCAATAACTGCAGCCCTGCAACAAGTTACTAAAAAGTGTTTGATACAAAGAGACAAGATGACAAGAAAAATATTTCTATGAAGCAAATAATAAATGATGCATTTCCCCTTCTTCATTTTTGTCCACCAGGCTCAATGTGTGGTCGTCCAGTGAGCGTAGTGTTTTTGCACTTTGGATTTTATTTTTTAATTTACTTCCTCTTTTGGGTTTAATTGGTTTAATGTTTGGTTTTCTGTGGCTTGGGGACAGTGTTCTGTGGTTTTAGGGTGACACTAGATGAGGACCGTACACAGGAAAAGGCAGTAGGTGAGATTTTCAGGGGGTCAATGTAGTTGTTTTCCAGCCTTAGCGTCACCAGAGTGGAATCTCCGTTGTAGTTTGGGTCACAGATGCCTTCGTCTGGTACACTTCTAAAAAAAAAAAAAAAAACATATGTGGAGTTTAAAGCATTTTACTATACTATCATATAATATACCACCGTACCGTTACTGTCACTGCAGCATAGACCTGTTGGTGGTGACTCATAAAGTCACAAAGATTTTTTTTGTGTTGTCATGACTCCCTGTCGATCCAGTCAACCTTCAGCTATAATAGTGTTTGTCTGACTATAATGAATGAGTCACTCATCTAGATGGAATTTATTTGCAGGCAGGAGTTAAAGGATTAAATGGATTTTTCTTCCCTGAAATGTAATGGCTGATGACATTGATGTTCCCATGAGACATTGTTGAAGGTTTTTACCTGATCTTGTTGTTGTTTAGTCTGAGAAAGTGTATGTTAGTCATCTCATTGATCCCAGACGGTATATTGACCAGCTGGTTGTGGTCCAGACATAGTTCCACCATGGACTGATATGTGCCAAAGAATGACTCTGGTTCGATTCCGTCTCCATCCAGTTTGTTGTAGGACAGGTAGAGATACTCAAGACCAGGGTCCATGTGGGCGAAGACATACCCTGGTCAGGTGTAGAAAAAAAAGGATCTGTGTTAAAGACGAAGACCTTTAATTTCTTAATGGTTATCTTACAAATATTCATCCAACCCACCAGGTATTCTCTCTATTTTGTTTCCAACAAGCACCAAATGAACCAGTGACGTAGGCAGGTAGGAAGGAACCAGATAAAGGTCGTTTTGTGAAAGGTCAATGGACTCCAGATTTCTGTAGATTGGGATGAATGAATTAATTTATTTTTTAGTATGACTTTGGACACTGCATTGTCTTTGATTCAAACCTGTGGTTAAACCAGGCCAGTGGTGCAATTCTGGTCTCATCCAGTCTGTTGTGTCTGAGAGAAATCACGTTGAGATTTCTGGTCTGGTTGAAAACAGTCTCAGAGATTTCTTCAATCATGTTGTTCTCTAAGTAAAGCTCCTGGACAACAGGGAAAAAAACACAGAAAATGGGATAAAGATGTTACTTTGAGATCACGTGAGACTTTTACACGTACACATTTGCTCTGCCATGACAAACATTCATTTAATTCCAGTTAATTTAATAGTGTATTTGTATTTTATCCATATATCATATCACTAATCATCAGATCATCCTCAATATTTTATCTAAACATTTCCAAAGCATTAAAAAGTAGAGGTTATTTTAAAAATGAGCTTGGAATTTACAGTAGATGCAAATCATCTAAAGTCTCAACCTGAGGTCGGTGTAAAGAAGGTTTAAACAGCTACATTTCACTGCTGTTGTGGTTTAACCAAAAGCCAAAATAACAAGGTGGTTGACTTTACTTCACACAGACAGATTTTACACAAATTACACAAATGCTGATTCATCAGCAACATTATATGAGAGCAGTGCTGAGATAATTTGACTGAAATGCTATTTGGTGACAATAATAATAATGTAAAGCAGCAGTACTCCATACCAGGAGGGAAGCGGGCAGGCCCTGTGGTATGGTGCGGAAGTGGTTCCTTCCCAGTCTGAGGTAGGACAGTTGGACGAGGGGAGCGAATGCCAGAGGATCTACATGTCCCTCACTTAACAGGTTTCCTTCCAGTTCCAGAATCACCAGGCTGCTCAGATCTACAGTAGCATCCAAAACAGTTTTCAACAGTCATAAATAAGTTAATGATGTAGTTTTAAATGCACTTAACTGACATAGTACAAAGTTGTGGTAGAAGAGAGTCAGCTAAGGTGAAGGGAAAGGTTTACAAGATGGTTGTGAGACCAGCTGATGGATGGATTAGAGACACTAGGAATAGACAGGAGGCAGAGCTGGAGGTGGAGGAGTTAAAGATGCTGCTGAGGTTCTCTTTAGGAGAGACAAGGATGGACAGAATCAGGACTGAGGAGATTAGAGGGACAACACAGACAGGAAGGTTTGGAGAAAAAGCTAGAGAAGACAGATTTGGACATTTTCAGAGGAAGGACAGTGGATACATTGGCAGAAGAATGATCCTGGGGATGGAGCTACCAGGTAGGAGACAAAGAGGAGATTGATGGATGCAGTGAGGGAGTTGATGCAGTTAGAGTTGAAAGCAGAAGAAGAACATGGTGAAACAAAAAAATAACAGTGATTTCCTTGAAGAAAGGGACAAGCTGAAAGGAGAAGAGCTGACATAGTTACAGTGAATCAGGGTTAGTCTCAGTACCTTTGAAGGCGTTTTTATCGATTCTTCTGAGCTTATTCTCACTAATCTTCAGTTCCTGTAGTGTGGGGGGAAGGTTAGAGGGCAGATATTCTAGAAGATTCCCATCCAAGTAGAGACGACGCAACTTCTTCAGACCCTGGTGACAAAACACCGGAAACATCAGTTTGTCTAATGCTATTTTTATGCTCTTTTGATTTGGTTTTATTATAAATTTGGCTTTTACTCCAAACACTGTAGGATCGATACTGGCAGAAGTGAGTTTGTTTTTCTTCAAGTTGATCCATTCCAGGTTGGGAATACCATTGAAAGCTCCTGCTGGGATGCTGCTGATGTTGTTACCTGCAGGACAGAACATGACATAGTTACGCTGAACATTTGTCGCAGATTGTAGTTTTACAGGTATTATAATAATTTGGCTCATAGTTTGTCAGATACAAAGTTCTTGTGGTGCAGTCAGTGTAATTACAATTTCAGGAACTGCAGTATTTCCTTTGCACTTACGGTCAGAAGGCAGTTATTACTTGTTGATTATTGTGTTTTTCCATTTCTGTCTCATCACTGTTGCCTGTTAAATAATATTTTCCTGAATGTGCGACTTTAGCCTGGGGTAAATGGAGCAGCGTAGCTCAATAAATCAGTGGTGGCCTGAGTTGTGTGTTTTTGTCATTATGTGGAGAAACATTGTGGTTTATGTTCTGGTAAAACCATTTGATGATTCCATTGGGTCAGTGTCTGGAGTTTGAAAGACTTTAAATGAAAATTTTCAAAGACTGAGATCTTTAGATCATATACATATTGATGGGATCTGCTGTTGGAATTAGAAGATTATGTTGACGTGTTGAAGCTTTGGTGTGTTCAAGCTCATCATGATGCTCACTTACCCTCCAGACTCAGAGATTTGAGCTCGGGAATGGACAGAGGAGGAAAGTGAAGGAGTTTAGCGTTCTCACATGTCACGGTGACATCTGAAATGTCACAGCCTGGTGGAAGACCTCCACTATTTACTATTGCCACATCCTCCCTTTCCTCCTCATCATCTTCTGGGTCTTCGTATTCCTCCTCCACAGGGGGTTTGGGGATCGGAGCAGGAATAAGGTCTGGTTCTTCAGGTTCTTTTGGAGGCATCTGAAACACATCTCCTCTCAGCCACACTCTCACTTCCTCCTCCTCTTCTGCCTCCTCCGGCCACGTTTTTCCATCCTCATTTTCCAAAGTCCAAAGCTTCTCCCTAAGAAGCTCTTCCTGTCGTCTTCGTTCTTCCTCTAGTTTCCTTTCCCTTTCCCTTGCTTCTCTCTCTGCTGCTTCCTTCTTCTTTCTGTCCTCTTCCTCCTGTAGCCTTCTTTCTTCCTCCTGCCTCTTTCTCTCCTCCATCTGTCTCTGCCACTCCTTTTCCTCCTTCTCTATCTGGATCCTCAAGGCCTGCTCCTCTTGCCTCCTCTTTTCCTCCACTATCTTTCTCTGTCTCTCTTCCTGCTCCTTCCTCTCCTTCCTCCTCTTCTTCCTCGCCTCGTCTTTCTTCCTAAGACGCTCTTCCTCTTTTCTGTGCTCCTCTTCCTCGCGCCAGAGAATTCGTTGGATCTCCTCTTGGGTCAGTGGAGTCACAGAACCACCAGGATCATTAGGAACTGGGGAGTCACCAGAGAAGTCAAAGCTGAGGTCAGGATCTAGTGCAGGTTTGTGTTGGCGGGTTGCTGCCCGTCGTATGGCAAAGAGGAAAATGGACAATGTAGTTTGATGGAAATCAAGGGAAAATAGAAGAGTAAAGAGAAAGAGGGGAAAGGATGCAGATCAAAAAATAGACAAAGCAAAAGAAAAACAAAAAGGAGGGAGAAAAACTAAGAAGAATGAAACAATGACGTAGATGAGGACAGTACAAAAGTCAAACGTGAGGACAGAGAGAGGAGATAAAGAGAGAAACGTCTGTGTGTTAGTGTTGTAAACTGACAGAGATTCACACGTCTTCATAGACAGATACAAGACAAAACCCCACAACCTCTGCTGGTTGAGGTGAAGAAGTTTTACTCTTGTATCTAAGTATGTAAGAGTTAGAAACTATAAAATCTATAGTCCCACTGTTTTATGATGGGGCCACACAGTCACAGAGATTTGGGTTATTCAAGCAAGAAGCTTGAATAACTCAACACTTTGTCCTTTTTAATTTTTATATCATATAATATTATATTATCATTTTTATATTATGTTGTTTCTCCTTCACCGTTGAAAATAGTATTATGCCATTTCACTATTACAGATATATAGATAGTTATCTACGTTGTTTATCCATCCACCCGTCCATCCATCTATCTATCCATCCATCCATCCGACCATCTAACCATCCATCTATCTATCCATCCATCCACCCATCTATCCATCCATCCATCCGACCATCTAACCATCCATCCATCTATCCATCCATCCATTCATCCATCTATTATCCATCCACCCATCCATCCATCCATCATCCAAATACTGTGGTATTGGCCTAAAAACCAAGCCTATTTAACTTATTGGTCAATTAATACTAACACACAACAGTTAATTAACAGAATAAAACTGTTAACATTGTGAGAATAGGTTGCTTTTCATTGTATCTTCACGTTCATCCATATTAGATTCAGATCCAGCTCTTGTCTGACCATACAGTAACACCCAACATAAAAGATAATGAAAGATCAGCAACATGTGTTCGTACTCATCCAAAAATGTGCTAACCACATTTTAAAGCCACGATGAAACTCAAGGCAACATAATGAAGCATCAGAGATGGAAGTGAATAAGCTTGTAATTAACTTGATCTAAAAAAGAAAAGGCCGGATACTTAAGATACCATTTAATGACGATATTTCCTCCTAGATGAAATAACTGAAACTTTTACGATGGCTGAGTTGCTCATCTCTGTTGCGTATTGATGTTGCGACATGGCAACCACACATGTTGTGTTTCTACCTTGCTCCATGCAGACAGGGCAGCACTCCCCAGCAGGAATAAAAGGGAAGTGACAGGACACGACGGGACATGTGATCTCATCACACACCACTTGCCCTCTGGTGCACAGACAAGTCACACAGGGTTTCGGAGACCACACAGCCTGGTCGAACAGGGTTATACCCTGGTACACACAGTGGCCCTGCTTACCTGGAACGACAGAAAACAGATACCTTAGCTGTTCAGTCAGTGTCTGAAAGGTTTTGGTCTCTGTGTCAGGCTGTTTTAGGTGCTTTCATGTAAAACTTGAAGTCTTTCGTTGCAATTTACAGCAAGTAAATCAGAAAATCCAGGCTTATTGGTAGTTGATGGTCTTTATATAGAGGCGTGCGTTCTCTTCTTATGCCTTTGAGGATTTCTTTTGGCTTTTTGATTCCTCTTCGCAGTCTAGAAATATGCTAATAGAGTTAGGTGGATGCTTTAAGTGTAGATATGAAAGTTTATTTCTGGGCAGAGGTGGATTGTGGTTAAGGAACCGAGCACAGGTCCAGAGGGTTACAAGTTCCACAATCCATCAATTGCCAGGTTTTGACTCAGGTCCACTGAGCATGGCATCGTCCCCACTCACTGCTCCCCGGGCCCTGAAAACTGCCCCACTGTTCACTTTGGTGATGGGTTAAATACAGAGGTGATGTTAAGTTGTTGTGGTGTGAATCACAATGACACAGTGACAAGGAGTTTGATTTCCTTTCCTTTGTTTGTCTCCATTTGGGGACCTGTGATGGACAAGCCAACATTGCAGCGTGTACTCAAGCAGAGAGAAAAGGAAATTCAATGTCCGATAGAAAAAGAAGAGAAGATAATGTTTAAGACGGATTGTTCTTCTTCTTCTTGGAATGTGCATTTTAGTCTAGGTTTATAAAAAAAAAAGGTTCAAGAAAGTAAACGCTTGCTCTGACTTGACTGTAACTGTCAGTTTGATTGTTTCCTTTTTCAAACGAGTGTCTGAGTGCTTTTATCTTGATCAGCCAAAGACACCAGGCACACCCACCCTGTTAACATCATTATTTAACAGCTCCGAGGAGCTTTCATTACTTCATGTTTTTGTGGAAAACTACATCCACAGCTGTGCAGCGGAAAATGACCTAACCTGTTCTTACTCCCACCTGCAAGTCCTCGCATGAAAGTGTTGACTTTCCTCATCGAGAAACAGCTGTCGATGAGTTTAACCCCAGATCTATGAGACACCCTGAGCTCAGTGGGTGGGGATGTTCGAGTCCAGAACAAAGTGAACGCACTACAAACATACATCCTGTAGGTCAGACCTCACATCCTCCTTGGTCTTCCCTATCAGCGGCCGCAACACTGGCTGCTGCTGTAATGACCGTGTAGGTCTGAGTCAAATTTAAAGCTGCTTCACCATCAGAAACAGACAAAGCAGTGTTTTGTAGTTCCCACACCTCCTTCTGAATTAACATAACCTTTCAACACCCAACCAGGGACGGGACGAGACAGTGATGGACAGTGAGTCAGTAGGAAAGACTCCTAACCCTGATGATATAACAGAGGGTGGCTGTGTGTGTCCTGTCTGTCATTTATCCTCCTTAATGGCTATGCTCTTTGTCAGGTCTATAACACAGGTACTTAAGGAGGCTCAGGTTATTTCTCCTAAACACCATCTCTCTCTTATCTCCAGTGTGAGCAGTGGGACTGTCACCCTGTCATCTCCTCAGCACACAGGCTTTAGAGCTTTTCTGCCCCCTCCTTTAAGATATCACTGCCCTGCATTTTATTATTCAGTCAATTGAAGGGTTTGTATGAATAATAAGGGTATAATTTCTTTTTTTTTTTTTTTTTAAACCTTCTAAAGCTTGGAATACTTTCAAAACAAAAGTAGCCGGACAATCATTTTATATGCAGATGACTCTCTTCTCTGCATAAAGCAATCACTGATGCTCAAGACAAGTGATTGACAATGGACTTTGCTTATTTCTGAGTAAAAAGTGTCTTAGAAAAGGCATTTGTAGTTGGAATAAAAATTCAGACAAATGAAAAGCTTCGTTACTGTTGCATTTGAGTTTTTCTAAACCATTGAATGCCGTAATATATACAACGTTGATTGGTAACCACGGTGACTCATACCTTTTTTTTCTCCCACCGTCGATTATTTCTGTCCCAAATCCTACATTTGTATAAATGTCAAACATCTGTAACGTTCTGTTTCTGTTAAATGAAACCTGATGAGCTTGTTGTGACATTGCACTTCAGTTTGTCATCAGAACGTTGATTCGGTCCCCTGATTTAAACCACAATGTGAACACAAACAGGTAACTTTAACACAAAGCTGCACCAAATGTTGCCTAATTCTGCCTGTATTGTTTCCATGTAGAAAGTTTCCACGTTGCTTTTGTTTGGAATCGGCGTCCTCATCTCTGTGTGAGGGGTTTTCAAGACCAATTTTCTGACCAGCTCTCTTCCCTCAGATGGTTTTCCCTTCTGTTCATGATGGAATGTGATGATTTGACATCAAATTACCAAACTGAAATAACAAGCAGTTGCAGTGACTCTGTGAAGAAGGCAAAACCCTGGAGTGGAGTTAGTTTGTCCTGACGGATCATCTAACGCACGTTACAAAAGGACAGTTTGTCCCTTTAGAGCCAGATGTAATGGTTTACTTTGTTGTGAATGTGTGGAGTTATGGAAGGATGGACTGACCTGGGATGATGTTATAGGTTGCGTGTTTTTCTTGATGGTTGTTGTGGGGCTTGGAGGATGCACTGTTTCCCTGGTCAACCTGGGATTCTATAGGAACGTTAGGACCAGGGACCAGCCTGATCTTCAAAGGTTTAGATCGTCCTGTTTTGTTCTGTAAATGCCCTGCATGTATATATCGCATATTATATTGGGTCTTAATACATTGTGCTGTTAAGCAACTGGCAATTTGTTTCACAAAAATTAGATATTCTAAAATAACAAATCAAAGAAGTGCAAATCTTACCTTTTCCTTCCTTCTTCCTTTTGGCTCCTTCCCTCCTTTTCTCACCATCTTGGTTGCGGACTTTGCCCTTGGCTTGGGAGTCAACAATGTCAATGGCCACGAGAAGCCACAGAGTGGCCACCACCAGCCACCACCTCATCCCTGCAGGGGAGAACAGGATGATGGAATATTTTTATCTCAATCAATGCAAAGTCAAACACACTGATCAGGAATTGATATGATATGATATAGTGCAATGATGATCAGTTTTGCTAAATGCTAACTGGAAATCAGAGAAGGAGGGAATTTTACCTGCAGCCTCTTCTACAACAAAAGGAGCAGTGAATGCTGCTGCCTGTCTTCATATACCACTGCTGGGGTCCTAATGGCTGGGTTTGTGCCTATGTGTGTCTAATAACTGGTCTATAGCCACCAGGCCTGTCATTATTAAAACAGGGATGTGACGCTAACACACTCACACACACACTCACACACACCTGACATTTTGTCCTGGTCTAAATAGAGTGGATGGGATTGTTTCTCTGCATCAATGTCAGTGATAGTTATAGACATGGTTGAAGATTGTTGGTGGGCTAAATCACTGGATCTCACTTCTCATCTCACTCCAGGTACATTCAATGACTAAGTTTGGCATGGTCAAACTAAGGCCCGGGGGCCAGGTGCAGCCTGTTGACCTTTCTAACGTGGCCGGCCAAACATATATAATATTTATATCATCATTTTACTTCTGCCTTTTCCCTGCATTGCCTGTGTTTCTAATGTTAAGTTCAATCATTTTAGGTTTCATTACAGCATTTTTACATGACATTCATCTTAGTTTCACCCAACTTTGCCCACTTCTGCTCTAAGTGGTGAATAAAACAAGTTTGAGTGAACCATGTAACTACCCTGTAGACCAGGGGTCAACAGCGTGGTGCGCTGGGGTACCGGGCAGTTGCCCATGGGGTATGTTCTGAAGATAAAGTGAGTCAACTAGACGGTCCGAATTTGTTCTATTCTTCTGCTTTTTGAGTCAGTTACCTGTGCAGTTTTCTTGAAGCGGGTGCCTTATTTTGATATATTTATAAAAAAAACATAACTTTCTATATTTGTTGGATTGTTTTCATTATTTGTCTGGATTACACAGGTTTAATCTTGTCACCTTATTTTTTCTCTTGTCTTAAAACTTCTTATCTTCAATTGATTCAGATTTAAAAAAAATAACTTTAGACAAAATCTAATCTAGTTTCCTTGTTGTTGTTGTTGTTGTTGCAAGTGTTGATGTTCACTTTGGTGTTGTCTTGAAGGCAGAGGTCTTGTTTTGTTGTGTGCAGCGGTGTGTATGACAATGAGTTTACTTTTCTTTCCTTCCTTCCTTTTTTTGGTGGGAATTCTATGGAATTCTGTTCATTCTAACATAGAACATCATAAACGTGTTTTTATTAGTTACAGCGTTAATTGACTTTTAATTGTTTTTGCAGCATCTTAAAAAAAAGTTTCATCTTCACCCAGTTCTGTAGACGAACCAGACCGTCTCAAATTCACCAACAACCAATTGGAAATCAGCTTTTAAAGAGAGAGAGAGAGAAATCCTTGTGTGCTGAGACAGAGGAAAGAAAACAGGAGGGAGGGAACAGAAGTGGAAAATATTCAGGTCTCCAGTCTCTGGATGATCAGGCTCAGACGGAGAGACTTCCAGGGGAAACAGTGGAAGATAAAAATAACACGACGTTCATGAACATTCATGTGTGTATTAATGAGACCCAGACTGGGTTTAATGCTAAATTTATTTTACTGCTAGCTGCTGTTTCTGCTGGTTTTCTGCACCAACCACTGAGGAATTTTCCATCTTAACTTTGTTTAACGTTTAACTTAATAATGAACAAACCAAAAGATGACATGAAATCAAACAACATTTAAAAATGACTGTTCATGGTCAGGAACAGATCAGAGAATTGAAACCACTTGAAAAACATGCTTAGAAATTCAAGGAATCATTGTAGAATTAGCTTTTATTAAAAGTGTGGTGACGTCTAGCGTCAGTTTGTGTTTGAGCCTGAAAATTAACCAATGCCTTAATCAGGTTTAACATTTTTTTGCTGTGTTTCTGTTCTTTATTGAGAAACAATCGTTTGTATTTATGGTCAGGACTATTTTTTTCTAATATTTTCCAGTGACCTCTTTTGTTTGGTTGCAGTTTGTTTCTCATCTTCAGGTTAATATTTGCAGAAACAAAACTGTATAAACACTAAACATCATTCAGACTGAACTGACTCTTCACTTCTGCCATAAACCGATCAGTTATCTGTGTTCCTTATCCACATCTAAACAACAAACTACCAGCTTTTTTTTGCTCTTCTTGTCCAAAAGGACAACAATGTGTTATATAACACACTACGTTATTTTACATCGGGTCAAAACAGAAAGACAAAATCTATTATTTAAGTGTTAAATTGTTTCTTGTTGTCTTTATTTTGGAGCTGCAACTGAAAAAAAAACTGTGACCAAATTACAAAAGAGAGGGTGAGGATGGACAGAGACAGACGGGGGAGGAGGGAGAGAGAGAAAGGGGAGGAGGTGAGGATGGACAGAGGGAGAAGGAAAAACGTGAGGATTGAGAGTGAGGACAGACGCGGAGACAGACATTAACTCTACGTTACCAGCGGTTTGAAGGCGGCTGCGGAATTCGAGGCCAAAATTCTTTCACTTTCTTCCGTCCTCTGGTTCTGCTGCAGATCCACAACCTTGTGTGTCTGTGTGTATTTGTGTGTAGCGATGTGATGATACTCGCAAGCGTGGGTGTGTTTGAGTGTAGGACTCGTGTCGATCAGTGCTGGCTAATAGTTCCTGTAAAGAAAAGCCAGAGTTTGTGCTGAAGCTGAGACAGAGGGGAGAGAGAGAGGGAGAGAGAGAAAGGTCAGACATCTGTCTCTCTGTCTCTGAGAGGACACTGCCAACAGGCTGCAGGATAACAACAATGTCCACACATCCACATGTAGCAGAGCAGATTGAAGAAGCACTGAGTTTAAAGGAAATACAGGTGATTTATGGAAGTTAGCACAGTGTTCAGTTCAGAGTGTTTGCTCGGAGACATTCCTGATCCTTTTCCACGGAAGTCTCACTTTGGTGTTGGCGAAAAAAACACGGAATAAGTTCATAGTAAAGGGAGGCACATATATAGTGTCTTCCAATATTGTCCTTCACTCCGCTGCAAATATTCAGTGAGGTAACTGTTAAATTTTGTCTTACTTGTAGCCATGTACACAGGAATTACCGGGTCGCACGGGCCGCAGTCTCCACCGTGGCCACCCAAATCACACTGCTCCATATTGTCAGCCTACCTGGTTGTAAGTTTACTGGAAGTTATGTCCTCCAAAAAGAGGGATGCTTTTCAAAAAAGTCTTTTCAGGCATCTTTCTCCAATTCCTTTGAGTATATTTGGGTTATGTTCAACTAAACAGGAGCGCAGTTTCTTGTTAGGTAAAAACATTTTAAATAAATGTTCAGAGTAAAATATCTCTACTGCAGTTTTTTATATCATAATGGGAGGAGAACACAATCTTGTTAGAAAGATTAAGAGAGAGAGACAGACAGAAACTGGCAGTCGTTTCAGAATTTTTTGTCACTTTCAGGAACCATTTTTCTGAGGTCCAGAACACACACATGCAGTAGACACAGCTGCAGAGGCAGATGACTCCCCCTGACTCACCTGGGGCCTCATTTACAGTATCTGCCCTGCACACACTGACGTGTGAGTGATTCCTGAATGAACATTCCCAGGAATAGTTGGGAATTTATCCATGTGTGTGTGTAGAAATGTGTGTAACTTCACATCACATCTCCTGACCATGAATACTCACGAAATGTAGTTGAAGGACAGTGTTAAATATAAAAGTACTAAACACTTGTTGTGACTGATAAACATCACTAATACCAAGTTTTATCAACTCTGTTTTTTGGTAGAAGTTTTTTTTAAAAAAGTAGTTTTCTTCTTTGCTCCAGACCAACTTTATTACATTTGCTACTGAATGTCCAAAACGGATTGTTGTGACGAACTCTCTAATCTGGCTCTGATCTGTAATGGTCATGTTGCAGTGCCACCTACAGGCATGCTGATGTAATGTCAGACAAGCCGGAAAACAGCTGTGGAGAATTTTGTTTTTTTCCTGCAGATGCTGAACTCACTGCAAATTAAAAGTCTGGTGATTAATGAAGCTGAGCAGCTCCTCAGAGTGAAGCAATCAGTATTGAAGGAAACAAAGTAAATCCAGGTCACAGCTGTTTGGTTTTTTTATGTATGTGGTTTTTCTATTAAAAATTATAGAGTTACTTGGATTCAGTAGTTAGTTGAGAAGTTTTTAGGTAGAGTGACACCCCTGGATTTGTTCACTTAAATTAGAAGTCAATAGTCCTGACTTCTCTTGTTTTTTTTTCTTTTTTCTATAGAATAAATATCCATCCATCGTTTCTCTTCCAGGAGGCTGTAGGTCAGACTTCATGTGTCTGAGTCATCCTGAACATCCTCGGTAAGGTTCATCAAAACAAAGATCTTTATTTTATTCTGTATAAAACAATTTTAACATTGTCTTTATTCCTAGGTTGACGTTGTTCGTTTACTGGGTGGTTGATGTTTCTAAAGAGGGTGTAGTGACACCAAAAATGGACCTCCTGCCAAAGATCCCTGAGAAAGGTGAAGGAGTTCACACTCCAAATGTTCCATTGACATGTTCAGTAGTAACAGTTGAGGTTTTATCTGCTTTAATTTAATGCATTTCTGTATTTTTGTATATTGAAATATCTCCTTCTTTATCTCCACAGCACTGCAGTTGTTTCCCTCTGAAGCTCTAGGTGACACTACTGAGTCCTTCCAGAGCCTTCTGAGGATTCTGGGACCTGAAGCTGCTGTGGAGTCTGTGATCAGGGCCATCAGTCTCGCTGAGGACAAATAAACAGAACTTTCCCTTTTTGGATCAAAGTGTGGAAATAGAATGAAGTCACACAGACACAAAAAAAAAATCACAGATCTGGGCTGAGAGTGAGTTGGTTTAGTCTCTTAGAAATTTTTATTTGATAGAAAGAGCGTGCTTTGACGACTGTAACAGCAGAGCTCATTGGTCAAAATCTACAAAAATAAATAATTTAAATACAAAATGCCAAACAGCAGTTTCACCTTTGTATTTTTCAAATAGTTATTTGAGCTATATATATGTACACGCACACGCACGCACGCACGCTCACTTGCAGGAGTCTTCACAATGCTATGATGTTTCTGCAGTTTCGACCTGTAGGCAGCAGGGGGAGACAAAGGCGAAGGAGCAAAAGTTTCATGTTGACCTGGACAGTTTTTCATTTCTTCGTTACAGTCTCTTCTGTCATAAAGACTGAAGAACTTCTGACCCAGATGGAAACGTTGACCAATTTCTCCCCCAAACTTGCAGCAGTTTGGCTGAGAATGTTGATATTAACCGTATGTTTGACGAAACCAGTGAGTAAAGTAAAACTCCGAGCAGAGAACAAGACGCCTCATGCTCTATGATATTTTCCAATACTCAACATTTCCACTCATTAGCCAATGTTTTTCTTCTGTGTTTGTGTGGATACTGAGAAACGTCTTTGCCCTTACAGTATGTTGAGTGGACAGGTTTTGTGTCAATCATAGCAATAGGAGGGAGAGTCTTTGGCAACGTGGAAATGACCACTGAAGGTGAGTGAAAACTGTCACACAAAGCATTGATATTAATCTGCTCTTAATTTTTGTTAAGTCTATGCCCACTTCCTCCTACTCCCATGAGCCTTTGCTGCCTCACCGTGCTGCCTGAGGCGTCTTCATGTCAACATTTGGAACAGTTAGTGGTTGGTTCAGTTCCCTGCTGGTTGCTCTCCAGCTTCAGACTCTCCCCAACAAACCCAAAGGTCTTGGATCCGGATTCATTGGAACAGAGTCTGGAAGGAGAGCAACGTAGGCAGAAGAACTGATATCAAGTCTTATCAGTTTGTGTAATACCAAAGTGATCGCTTCTGGTTTCAAAGAACAGTCAAGTCACCAGTAGTGATGTCATTGTTATGTTAACAGTGATGACCTCATTATTGTCATTCTCACTTGTGCTACTTCATCTCTCCACATCTCTCGTTTTTCCTACAGATTTTTATCAGTTTCTTCAAGTTTTCTACATCATTTTTAAAGTAAAAACACAAAAATAACTCATATTTCATTTTCCTATTAAATGTCAGGGACGACTTAGTTGAATCAAGATCAGCCGGACATGGTTGACTGACTTTTACAATGATTGGACCGACCTTAACTTTACGCAGCATTGCGTTCAAACCATCTACTGTTTGTGTCAAACAGTTGGGATCAGTAGAGTCCACAGGTCCACACTACAGGTGACTTCACCGTCCCCTAAAACACCCCGGGCCTGAGCTCTGAGGTCGGGTTCATCATTCTACCCGAATATTAAATCTCAGATGTGAACGCAGCCTGTTACAAAGTAAGTTTCGTTAACGCATGCACACACACCGACACACACTCATTCACACACACACCACCACCAACACCACCCTCATTCTCCAGTCCTACCAGGACCTTTAGGCACATTGACAAATACAATGGTCACACGACAAGCCACTTATGGCACAACAACCAGCAGAGCAACAGCGTGAGGTGGATGAGAAGTGCTGACCGTTTCCCAGCAGCCATTGCTCCTGTTTAATCTCTTCCACTTCTCTAATTGCGTAAAGTCAGTTCCATTCAATGGCCCTGATATGTAACCTTAAAAAACAAAGGGGGCGCTCTTTGTCTGCAATGAAGTTTGTGCAGCTATGACATGACGTCAGAGTTTCTTCTGTTCGTAACGTTGGAGATAAACCGTCAGCAAAACATGTGTTGGAAATAATGATGTTTCTTTTTAAGAAGTAAGACTTCCAAAATAAGAGCTCCAACAACAGGTGATTACTGTAAGATTATCATCTCATGTCAGATTATCATCACCCTGGGATTGAGAAAACGTTTACGTTGAACGTGAAGTGGAGTGTCTAGTTGAAAACTAACAAACAAGCGTATGACTAGATGTACGTTGTAAGAATGCACAAAAACACTCGTAAGCAGCATCGCAGTGTTGTTCGTCACCGCTGGTTACTGTTATTTAAGACGTCAATTCTCTGAGGTTTCTTCAACTGCATCAAACCCTTCTCTTCTCAGGCTGTAATTAGTATAATTATCAAGTACTCTGAATATTTCCTTTGTTAACATAAATTACTTAGTCTTTTAATGTCTTTTTTAAAAAAAAACAAATGTACATTTTTTTACGTCCATAGTGATGTTTTAAGCTTGGACCCGTAGATGATGTTGCATCGAGGAAGTGAGTGTTTGAAACTGTTTGACTGGTAAAAACCCCATCATAACTCCACCTCCTCCACCTCCCACTCCACCAGCATGTTCTGGTGCTGACACAGACAAACAGCCAACTCCACACAACTCAGGAAATGACATTTTCATCAATGGCGATGAATATTTTTCTTAGTGGGAAAATAGATGCAACACTTCGGTCGGGAACTGGAAAATATTCCCCAATATTCCTAGGATTTCAACGAGAACATTCCGGTCAAAGCATTTACATCTGCTGCTGAAAGACATCTTTCCAGCCTTTAACCCTTATATTATGTTACGGGTCAATTTGACCCGTATCGGTTTTTGTGTTGACCAAAGTATGGGTTATCCTTCCTTTTTCTTCTTGAAATTTTGTGACTTTTCCTCATTTAAGGCCATGGACTGGTGTGTAACATCTGGACACTTAGATATGTAGTGGAGCCTCTGTGCAGAGTTTGTATACAAATATGATGTTGCGGGTCATTTTGACCCGGACCCTTTTATGTGGGTAAATGGCTGTACAGATCAAAACTAAACTGCCTCTTTGATATAATTTGTTTTGACTAATTGTAATTGAAATGCCAGAGACCCAAGAGTGTGTCAAGGAAGCATTTTTTTCCCTGGTCCTTGTCACTTTTCTCATGACACCCGTTCGAGAAGCACACCAAAAATGAGCTCCAGAAAATTTACA
>JAFBJS010055027.1:13860-50403 GCA_016785265.1 Paraplagusia blochii | reverse complement strand
GCTTCTTTGCTATCACTGCATCGCAATAGTAATATATATATATATATATATATATATATATATATATATATATTTTTATTGCTCTTAGAAAGGCCTGTGACCCATTGAAAATGGGCCCGTTACACACCCCCATTTAAAAATCACTGACGTCGAACATGCGAACACAACAATGGAAGATTTGTTGGAGATTCATACAAAAGGTGACGAAAGGTGTGAAATGAGTAAGACAACGAAGTCTGCTCGAAATGCTTGGCCGCCTAGCCTCCATGCCTATAATTATGCTTGTATCTCAACGTTGTTACTTTTAACCACAAGCTAATTTTGCTCTGCAGCTAGCTGATAACTTGGAATACTCATGTTGAGACACTTGTATCTTGGGGTTGCACCAAATTATTAAGATGCTTATACTTTTTTTTATTTATTTTTTTTATTTCTAGAGTTTTTATATAAGAACCTTGGTGATCTCCTAATGAAGTTGCTCGCTTTCATTAGCCATGTCCTACATAATACTATTTTGTGCACCAGTAATAACAGCTGCCCTTGGTTTTTCTGCTCATAGCGTTTCAGGGACTCAGATTGCTTCCATTGTTGTCTCCCCTCATTAGTAGCCTTTTCTTCCACAAAAGTGCAGACAAGGCTGTGCATGTTTTGCCCCGTCGTACCCTTCCGTATTTATTTCGCCAGCATACAAACTGGCGGAGCACAATCTTAATGGCCTTATGTGAAGGTGAGACTTCTGTTCTCTGCTCCGTTGTGAAACCCTGTTACCTCAAATGATCTACTTAGCAGCCCCCCCCCATCTCAGCTTCCCTTTTCCCCTCCAAGTCAGATTCTTGCGGCAGGAAGGAAATTTCCCCAATGGAGGATGTGCCTTCCCAGCAGCTACAGCTCAACAGCTGGTGCCTGCAGAGCCCCGGTGCTGCCAGCTTGTTGAACTGCTAAATCACAGCCCCTTGATGTTGGCCTTGATTGGTGTTGCTTTCTAAATGATCAGAGAGCGACAGAGATCTTTTTTTTTTTTTTTTTTTTGGAAACAGAGCTTGCATGCGTTTGATGAGGGATGTTTACACCGCAAGCACATGCTGCCTGGGGTTCGTCGGGAACACACGCGTGCTAATTGTGGCAATAATACAACTCCGATAATTGTAACGGTTCTCTGCAGAAACATCAATGCTGAGCTTTGTTTTGCGGCCCATTGTTTTCTGGGTAAATCCAGTGGAGTTTGTATGTTGGCCGCCGGACCCACAGCATCACAGCAACTGACTTAATGTGGAAACATTAAACAAATGACCTGTGAAAGTGGACAGTCATCTCTGTGCCCCAAGCAGCCATTTTGTCACCTGATTAGAATACTGCAGTCATTAATCCAGAAGGAGGCTGCTTTTCAGCCCTGTGGCTTTTTGGGAACCAGGTTGTTTACCAGGGTGTCCTTTTGGTAAATTGGAGGCCTTTAATATCAGAGTGGACACAGGCTGATGTATATTGTACTTTAGCACAGAGCGGCTGCGCCCTTCATTTAGATACTCACACACACAACTGGTTTTCGATCGTTGTGAGGACATGGAATGGAATGGTTGCCTCAAAACTCATACATCATAAGTATTTGCAAACAACCCGATTATATTTTCATTGAGAATAATTATGCTAGCTTGACGCTATTGTATATGAAAAAAAACAAAAAAACATTGACATCTGTTCATCTTTCATTCATTACCAAAAGTATATATTGAAACTGTTGTTTTCAAATATAGAAAATGCTTGAGCATTAAATACTTAACTGGAAAACATTCTCACATATGACAGAAATCGAACCGTCCACTTAGGAAGAAACACTGAATACCACATGCTGTTGTGCAAATGGTATAAACAACAGGTGGAAATTATAGGCAATTGGCAAGATACACACAATAAAGGAGTGTTTTTCTGCAGGTGGTGACCATGGACCACTTCTCAGCTCTGATGCTTTCTGGCTTATGTTTGGTCACTTTTGAATGCTGGTGGTCCTTTCACTCTTGTGATGAGACGAAAGTGTACAACACACGCAAGTGGCTCAAGTAGTGTAGCTCAAGCAGGATGGCACATCGATGCCAGCTGTGGCAAGAAAATTAGAATTTTTTTTTAAAAATTAAAATTTTTAAAAATCATTGTGACATAATAATATAATTTAATGTGAAAAGTGTAGATACCCATATAGTTGTTTCTATGAAAGAAAGTTACTTTTTGACATGTACTTTGTGATCAAATACAGGCAAGAAATCCTAAGTGAGGTAGTGGAGAGCTGTGTCTAAACTGGTAGCATACAGTAGACTTTATAACAAGTTGAGGGAGGTCTATGTTAAGTTTTTTTTTTTTTTTTGTCCTTTTGTATGACATAGGTATTAAAGATAAAATAAATTAGACATACATTTTGCCATAAATATAGTCTTTTTTTTTTTAATTCCTTATGATGGACAACCTTTCAGAATAATCTTTTTTCAAACTTATACTAAACTTAAACTTAAATACACTAAACTTAAATATATACTTTAGTAGAAGAGTGATCCTAGACGTGGAGCTTAGGTAGTTGGTGTCAGAATAGAAGATGGAGAATGATAATGAAACACAGCACAGCTATTCACCATTAGAACTCAAACTAGTAACCTTCCAATAATGTTCCGAAGTTTCAGACTTAGTCAGCAGAGTACAATCTCCGGTCAAGGAGGTTTATTCTGACATACTGTATATTTACTGTCAACCCTCTTCATATACCTGTCCATAT
This sequence comes from Paraplagusia blochii, assembly GCA_016785265.1. Taxonomy (NCBI): domain Eukaryota; kingdom Metazoa; phylum Chordata; class Actinopteri; order Pleuronectiformes; family Cynoglossidae; genus Paraplagusia; species Paraplagusia blochii. Next base: position 47,645 of record JAFBJS010055027.1, on the reverse strand, counting down.
ATAATAAGCTATATACAAAGACACAGCCCCAGTAAACACTGTACCTGTAAATAAAAGACACAGAAAAGACCTACACCATCTGTTCGACCCCATGTGACAAACCTAATGAGATGAGGTCTGGTCTTGGATCATTCACCGTCAGCACGGTACAGTTCTGTCATTTCAGGAAGGTGAGTGTGAAAAGAGCACTCAGACCACTACAGAAGTTCATCCAGTTCTTTATCTCCACCAAATGTGCTTGTTCACATTGTGACCCCCACAGACATGCAACAGAACTGCAAGATCATGTTCACTGACTGGATTCATCATAGTATAGAAGTAGTTGTGAGATACGTATTTTTTTTTTGTTTTTTTTTTGTGCTATGAGAACAGACACTCCACTATATTTCTCATTCCTTTTTTTTTTTTTTTTTTTACATAAAACGTAAAAGAAAATCTAAAATGTTTAAAATAAATATGAATTCAGAATCGTTTTTTTTTTTTTTCTTAAATAGGTATTTTATAATCCAGTCTTATGGTGACTAAAAAGCACAATTTTTTTTTTGTCTTCTTACCAAAGTAGTCCACAGTATCTCTTCTTTCATCATTATTTATAATGTTTTTTTGAGGGAAAATATTGAGACACGTCCTGTGGGAGCAGCTGCCGCTCCCCATTGGAGTAATTGGTACTGGTACTTTATACTAATGTGTCCATCACACACAGTAGTGAACATATAACTTCATTTGGTGGGCATGGGTGAAGCCTCGTACCAGCACTTTTTTCTTGGCAGCTTCTGTTCCATGGGGTTGCAGTGATTCCTTCATTACTTGGTCAGGGAGCTGATATTTGCATTTAGTGTACGGATGAACGTGTCCTGGAGTACTCAGCAGTCATCACTAATGGGACGCACAACTCCACTATATATATATATATATATATATATATATATATATATGTACATACAATTAAATGTCATAACGTATAGATATTCAGCCCTCATACTAAAAATACAACAGATTCAGACATTAGTAAAATATAACAAAAACCTGAACAGTGAAGTGAGTGTGTTTGTTATACATCAAATATACAGAGTATGCATGTGTAGGCACATACAGCATGTCCATTACAGTATATTGGTTATTCATATACATATACACACAAATACACACGCCAAAGCCAATGCATATCATTACATATGTTTGTACAAATAAATACATACATGACACCCAAATACATACAGGAAAATTTAGACCTGCGCTGTGTAGTATATATAGTACATAAAAGCAACGGTAACATGCAGTATAATCAGGATATGGAATATGCTAATGTAGAAAGTTTACATAGAAATATATATTTTATATTTTGTTGTATTATGTTATAGAAATATAGTATAGTGAAATATAATATAACTTAAGTCAAGATTGAAAATTAATGAATGCTATTTTGAATAGTTATAGCGAGCACACAAAATAGTGAGCACAGAAGAAAAGCTCTAATAAAGTTTTTTTTTTTTTTTTTCTAGTTCCTTTGAAGGGCCATTTGTAAATGGAAGACCGTATAGATGCACCTACTCCATAAATACCTGATGTGTGGATACAGTGGGTGTGTATGTGTGCCAGTACAATGCTAAAGTAAAGTAGCACAGCAAAAATGTGCCCCTGTCACCTTGCTTTCTGGTAATCTTCCTGTGTTTGGGTAAAAGACTCCCCAGGGAACCTATATATGGAACATGTGGGAAAGTGGAACCGTGGAACACTTTTTTGTCTTCATGCACTGGGAGGCAGGAATCTTTTTTTTTTTTAGAAATGTAGAAAAAATGACAGTTTTTCTGAAAAAAAATAAAAATAAAAAAAAGTACTTTATTGTTTTATTTTAACACATTTTTAACACATTTCTTACTTTCAGGGGATTTTTTTTTTTTTATGATGAACAACCTACAATGTCAATGATCAAACCGTTAGCAGAAAAACTTAACAGATATAAAAAGCATGGGAGGAAAAAAAAAAAAAAAAGAAATATTTTTCCGTCTTTTTTAGTTTAAGCATGGGAGGAAAAAAAAAAAAAAAAAAAACCCAGACGAGGTTAATAGTTTTGATAATTGCCGGGCAGCGAAGGATGTTTCATATACTGACAGTTCTTTTTCTTGAGACAGGTTATAATTTTTGTGCCCATCATCGGAAAAGTATCCACCAGTCAAATGCAGATAATAGCAGGGTGTCCAAACATAGTCTGTGACAACCAGGTGAACTTACACAAAAGTTTCAGAAAACGGCTAAAGATGTGACAGATGCTGTAGATTTAGATTCCTACTTCAGGTAAAATAAAATTTTCTGTCCTGTTCTTGAGAGTAGATATTGTGTTTGTACAAAAGTTGTAAGATAAGATTTCACACCCACCACTTTTTTGTCACCCAAATCCCACTACACTTTGTTTGATTGTAACTCATCTTCTTTTGCTGTTCCTGCTAAATCACGAAGCTACAACCGGTCAGAATTTTTGTTAAAATGTAGTATTTTCTACATCCGAGCTTGTGTTATTAAGACTTGTATTTGTCATGTTACGTTTTTTTTGCTAGTCCACCTAATTAGCTTAAACTTCTTTGCTCCAACACTGGTTAACTAATCAATTTAAGCTATTAATGAGCACCTGGGTTGACAAACGTGATGTTATGTTCTACAAATCTACATAATGCCGCAATTAATAGCCGAATAGCAGAAGAGGCTGAACATTTAATTAAAGTTTAACGTTATTAATAGGCTCTGGGTTGTCCTTGTTCCAAAGATGAGATGGGGACAAAACCTCACATCAAAACTTCTGATTAGTCTGTGTCTCTACCTCTAAAATAAAATTCAGTCGAACTTCTGTAAGAACTTTTTTTTTTTTTTTTCTTGAACAGAAAATTTAAGAATTTGTGACGATGTAATACAAAACACAGCACACGATGAAGTGTGACCTCTGCATTTAACCCAAAGTGAACAGGGGGCAGTATGCGCTTAGCACTCGGTGTCAAAAATACAGCTCGTGGGCCAAACCTGGCGCATGAGGGGCATTCAATATGGCCCGAATGATGAATTCTGATAGTATAGGCATGTCCTCTAAATTAAATAAATCTGAATAGATTGCCCAATATACTGTTACTTATGTGGTATTATTTACAGGTACTTATGTTACAATTGTTCACTGTTCACCTGACATCTAGCCATAATAACCAGGGATCACCTAGAATATTGTTTCAGAGAAAAAAAAAATTATGGAGGCCAGAAATTTAAGGACAATTCTACATTTTTGTTTGGGATCGTTATTTGACATTAACTTTGGAACCCGGCAGTGGAGGCCTAGCGGTTAAGGAAGCGGACTATAGATACTAGTACACATGACACACAGAGGCACAAAGACCTTGGAAGGGATGAAAATTCATAGTAAAGGAAATACTCTAGTACAAACAAGACCTGACTTTAATATTAGGATTTAGAAGGCACTAAGGCTAAAGCTAGATACATATAGAATTAATGCTACTACCAGGCTTTTTTTTTTTTTCATAACTGTTAGAGGTGCCTAAATACATGTGGAAGTGCGGGAAATTGTATAGTGATATTTAATGATTTCAAATTTCATGAGGTGGCCTAGCCGTTAAGCGTGTGGACACACATAGCATCATCCGACCCATATAACCTCTAGTGGGCTTCCCACCCACAGGAAAGAAGAGTTCTTTCTACAAGGGTGGCAGTTTGGGTGGCAGTCTTGGAGGATTTGGATTAGAAAACTATGATTCATTGAAAGAGCAAAACTATATTATTGCCTTCATCATTTTCGTTAGACTGCAGCCAATCTCTTTCTTTGTTTCACATCGGACCAATCTTGCCAAGAATAACCCAAAGTGAGCTTAGCAGCCCCAGCATGCACTCTGAGCATTCCATCAAGGTCACGGTGCAACCCATTATTAATACGATAGCCAGCAGTAACTTCCTGGGGGCGTTCACTATCATCTTTCATCAAATGATCTTTTTTTTTTTTAATTCTATTTTTATTTCTGTTTACAGAAAGCAGTAGCCTGCAGAGGGCTCACTAAATATCCCCCTCCTACATCTTCACAAATGACCATGCAACGCCTCTGCTGTTGTTTCGCTCTGATGAGAAAAGTGCTAATGGGCAGGAGAGAGAGCAAGAAGATGAAATTCAAGCCATTCCAGTTGACATTTTGGATATCTTTAACTAACCAGTGCATCAAAAACTCAACCCAATCACCGTCCTCCCCCTGTCCAACATAACCCTGGCAACTTCCATTGATGACCTCGCCAGCCTCACTCTGTTGCTTCATTACAGAACTGGGTACACAAGGGTGAGGAACTAACAAGACACATGTGGAAGACATTAAGGAAGGAGCATGTTCACAAAGGCAGTAACCACAAGAGGGCACGTGCAGGAAACCACCGGAGTGGGGATCACAAGTGGAGGACAGGAAAGGAAGGAGTTGGAAACAGAAATTGATTGGAAAGAGAGAGAGGAGACAAGAATAAGTGGATAAAGAGAGCAAAAAAAAAATCTGGAATCATTTGGAATATGTATGTTTGGAATTGTATCAGTAAAACAAGAATTCCCAACCACTGGTTCATGAAGCAGTACTGGTCCAGTGTCTAGTAGTTTGCCACTGCTTTCTTTTCCTTTCAGCGTGTCCCTTTTTTAAAGGGATTGCAACATGGAATTATTTTCCATCTGCTTCTGTTCTTTGTATCTTCTACCCTAACTCCAACTATCTCCATGCCCTCCCCTAAATGTATCCATCAATCTCCTCTTTACCTTCTACCTGGTAGCTCCATTTCTGAGCTCATTCTTCTACCATTGTATCCACTGTCCCTCCTCTTGTCCAAACCATCTCAATTTTTTATTTTTTTTTTTTAATTCTGTGTTGTCCATACATTTTTACTAAATTATGTCATTGATAACAAAGGAAGAAAGGAGATCCTTGTCATTGTGATTCACACCACAGCATACAACGAACGTCACCTCTTTAACTCATCACCAAAGTGAACAGTGGGCAGCTTTGAATGCCGGGGGAGCTGTGAGTGGTGACGGTGTCATGCTCAGTGGACCTCAGTTGTAATCTGGCAGTTGGTGGATTCGAACCTGGAGCCCTCAGGGCCCCAGTCCAGTCCCAGGGCACTGCCCCAGGGCAATGTGGGATGTTGCAAAACTAGGGATTATTCAGACTCTGATATTAAAAGAATTAAGTCTGAAAGGTGGCAGTGGTGGCCCAGTGGTTAAGGAAGGGGACTTGGGTCCGCACGGTCCCCGGTTCGAATCCACCAGCTGCCAGGTTGCCACTGAGGTGCTCTGAGCATAGCACCGTCCCAACCCACATCACTTCTTGTGGCCTCACCACCCACAGGAAGGCGCACAATATGGTGCAATGTGATTTGGGTGGCGTCAACTGCCCCTGGCGCCACCCCTGCGGCCCGGCAACGGACAAGCAGTCAGTTCCGCCATTCTCGTCCCTGTTGTTGACTAGTTTGCAAAAGTGCAGAATGACAGGTAGAGGTTAACATTGTGGTCACATGATCAAGACGATACAAAGAATCACCTTATAATAGTCCAATTGGCAATTTACACAGAGAAGTTGCCTCCTGATCTACTGTATGGTTTCATATGATTTAGATTTTTAAGAGCTGCAGCGTTCCACCACACAAATATCTGAAACACCTGCTGACGGTAATGGGTATACAGACAGAATCCAGCAGAATTTAATTTTATCTCTCTAGTTCTTTTACATGACACTTCACCTGGGAGGTGCATCACATTAAAACCAACACCATTTTTGTATAAATTGTACATATTGGAGTGCAGAAGTTATGCGAGGAAAAAAGAAGTGTGTTTCTTACAAAGTTTTCAAACGGTACGTTATATTGATACCCGTGAAACGTTAAAAATGATAATTGAAAAAGGAGAAGAACAGGAAGTAAAGACTTGTAACATAACAATAATTGAGGAATTGATGGATACGGCCCTAAATGCACAAGAAACAAGTGCTACACAGAATTGGGAACAGATGCTCGACAGCAAGTATGGATGGTGAGCATCTAAGAGAGATGTAAAGTGGGATGTAGCGTGGATTTCTCCACCATCCGGTTCTTAAAGGGCCTTGGAATTTGTGGGCAGGCTGTGCCACAAACAATTAAATCCATCTCCAAAGCAGCCAATGGTTGGTATAGATTAGGTGGAAAAAAAAAAACATACTAGGCCCACAACCCACCAGAAACAGTACCACCACACCTACTAACCACTCCAGCTCCTATTTGGAATACAGGTTAGAAAGTTCTAGGATAGTTTCAGGATAGTTCCTAAAAAGCTTTAAGCTGGGTGTACACGTGAATGGCAGGTGTGATAACAGCTTAAGACTGGTGTTCTCACACTGTGCAATCCTATGATCGGGTACGAAAAGAACTGCTAGCCATCTGTGCGATCATAGAGTTGGTTAAAATGTAAAAATAAATAAGAATATCTTTGTGGTCAATTGAGGAAGAAGACGCGGAAAGTAGCGGGAGATGTTCAGTTGCTCACAGTTTCTCTCAGAGACAAGATGAAAAAAATGTTCAAGAAAAAAAAAAAACAATTTCCCTGACGATTTGGGTCATTCTGTGCACAGACACAGAAAGAGAAGGTGACGACATGTATGGATAAGGAAAGGTCCTGTCGGTCAATTATGGCATGCTGTTCATTATTGTTTTTACTTGTTTTGTCCTGCGTCCCTATCCGTGTCCCTGCATGTGCAGTGTGTTGTCGTGGAGGGGAAATCAAGGGCAAATCTGCAGGATTTAGAACATGTTTGGTTTTCACACGATCAATTGTGAGGTATTTGAGAGGTGATCTTGACTTGATGCTGAAGCCAACAATCGGGCCTGACTGCTGATTGTTGTACGATTGAAAAACTGTGGAAAAAAAAAAAAACGCACTACACTGGCCCATTGACAACTGCCATGACTGTGTTTAGGACATGACCTCCGTTGCCAACTTGTAGTAGAGTGTTCAAAAGGCCGAAGTGATTCAAAGATACAGTACTGATGGAATGAATCCCCTCCGAATGGCTGAAAAAATCTTGTACACCACCCTAAAATAATCCTCATGGCACCCATTGGCATAAAAAAGATTATGTTTTATGAATCTAAGAGCAGGCTGTGTAGGAAACTAAGTTGCTAAGTTTGATGAAAAGTTTTTCAGAAATAACTTAACATTACCATTTGGGTGTTAAAGAACTCTATCGTATCCTTTGATTTCATTTGAATACACAAAAATACATTCAGATAACAACCTCACGGTTGGAAATATTTTATAACACCCATGACGATGAGAGGAGGTGTTACTGCGATAATTGTTCCGTTACAATATAAGCAATTTGATCAATCATCTGAGGAGGCGCCATAGCGCCATATGTTTGGCTGTTTAATTAAAGGCACAGCTGAGGCGTTTACACCTACCGCAGTTGCTTTGCTGTTGACATGCCACTGTGTATTAATTTGTTGAAACTTGGGAATACAGTTAAATGAATGTGTATTTGTTTTTATGTAGAGGAGATGTTTTTTTTTTTCTGCCTGCTGTCTGCTCGAATTTGCTTAATAGGTCTGAAAATATCTTATCTGACTAGTGTCGGTTTGAAGACTAGTTTTCATCAATACCCTATCTCATGGACGGCAATGGTGACCTGGCAGTTAAGGGACCAGACTTGGGTCCACAAAGGTTTACTGGGCTTCTGGTTGCCACTGATGTGCTGTGAGTATAGCATCATCCTAACCCACTTTGCAGTGTGCAGTGCAGTGTGATTTGGGTGGCAGTAATGGAGACTGCTGCACATAAGAGGCTGAAGATGAATGAAGGATCTAATGATCAAGTAAAACTTGAAGACGAAACAAGCTCTTAAAGCAGCAGTGTCAAACATTCAGCTCTTGGGCCAGAAAACAATCCTTAAACAAAAACAAAAACCAAAAAAAGACAAAGAAAAAAAAACAAAAAAAAAACATTTAGTGTGATTGGTCTGTCTGCCACTGCTTTTGTCTATTCTGTTGGTTAATCAGTGTCACATTCACCTGTCTCCCTGTCAATCAGACTCACTTGTGTCCTGACTATGTCTGGTTCAATTGTTCTTTACCAAACAACAATACAGTTATTTTTTTCTAACAATATTTCAATTAGTATAACTGATTTCTGAAATCTGTAAAAATTAATTGTTAAAATACATACAATTTGCTTTTAAAAAAAACTATCTCAATCTTGACAAAAAAGATACTCATTTGTCGGAATAAGTATTTTGCTATAACTAGTCTTCATAGTCTTGGGGGGAAAAAAATTAAATTATCACAAAAAGCTTCCCCTTCTTAATGAAACAGTGGGGTTCGGAAAAAGTTGAAGACCAACAGTTCAGCTGGTTCGAGAAGCGACTCTCTATTAACGATAATCTGCTTAATTTTTATGGTAGATAAAGCACATTCTCAAGCTCAACTTCCCATGGAGTATTTCTAGGGTAATGCAAGACAGAATACTGGTGAGACGCTTAATTTGAACAAAAAAAGTGTTTCTGGACACTTAACTGAGGTGCTTTCGCATTCACTGTTGTTTTTTTTCTGGTTTAGTTCTTCAATTTCCATTACACCACAATCACTTTTAACAACTTTAGAGCCAAATCGTTGGTGATTTCAGCTGGATGCTCAAGATCCCGAAATGGTTCATTTAGATTTGCTTTTGCTTCCCATCTGGTTAAAACATCAGCCTTAACATTTTTTTTTTTTACCTAAAAGTGAGGTGTAATGTCAAGAGCAGCTTCAGCAGGTAATTAATATCCACAAATTGACTAGTGCACTGAAGTGCACTACTGAAAGGCCCAGTCAGATGAGAGGGCAGTGTAAACACTGGTTTGTTTTGTTTAATTGATTATCATTCGCCTTTAAACCAACCTTGATACAAATCAGCCGCTGAGTTTGTCTCTCCTCGATGTCAGGAGGCGCTAGGAAAGGCTGGTAAAGGCTAAAACATCTGGACGTGACTGATTACACATTAAAATGATAAATAATCTCACCCTGGAAGTAAAGTAATTTATGGTTCCGTCTTCGCAGCAGTTGTTTTTCGGGTGATTTTATTGCCTCTATGCAGTAATTAGATGAAGTATGATACACTAAATACTCCCAAGGGAGTATTAACTGATGAGTGCAACAAACAGATAAAACAAATTTCTCCTACTACCTGGGGACCAGCCCCAGAATATCTTCCTTACTTACAGTAACACGAGAGCTCAGCAAAAACACAAGTTTAGGATGGCTCTTCATTTTGTATCAAAACCATTATTTCTGACAGCATGACACAATGAGGCCAGGTTTTCCTCTTTATCCGGAACACAGTATTAATATGGTGGTTTGAAAGATAGATAAATGGGACAGATGATATCATGAAAGACACACAGAAGCGCAATGATGGTAGATGGGAGGAAAATATATAAGGGAAAAACTGTAGTGCAAAACAAAGAAAAAAAAAAAACTATATTATTAGAACTAAGGAGGTGCTGTATACTGAGTAACACTTTTTTGAGATGCCTTACCTATTCCTGGGAGGTGTAGAAAGACTCAAGCAAGATACATTTAAAATCATTACTCTAATGAGAAAAAAGAAAGGAAACCACAATATGTAATGGTACAACTGTGCTGGAAAATCTATAGAGATATTCAAAGGTACTGCGTGTGGTAGGCTAGTTGTTAACAACTTGCATAGCCCCGCCCCGGCCCTTGTAACTTCCACTGGGCTCTGCACTCACTGGGAAGCTCACAGTATGATGCAGTGTGATTTGGGTGGCAGTCGTGAAGATTATAAGTTCATCCACTGGATAATAAGTGGATGAAGATGAGTAAAAAGACTTAATTGCAACTCTTATACTGCAAGAAGGCAGGAGGGGCAGAAAAGTATGTGAGGGTGGTGCGCTAGGATGAGAGTTTGAAATTGTCAACCCCTCATATAATTTTGATAAAAACCAACTTAATTGTGGATACCAATTTAAATCAAACCTACTGTCACCTGCTGTGCTTCCACTATGTTGCCACTCCTAATAATATTAGGGATAAAAATGTAGATTTTGTATTTTCCTCCCTAAACTGTCAACAAAATCCATTCTGCAACAAGTAACTTTTATGCTGGCAGAAATGAGAAGCATGTTTATTTTGTATTTTTTTTTTTCCCTACTTTTTCTCACTTTAACACATTTCCTATTAGCTGCTTGAAAGGCTCAACACCTCACTGTGTTCTCTCTTTGGGCAAAAACAAACAGACATTTTTTGCAGTTTATAATACTGAAGAAAACATCGTTTATGATAACAAATTCTGGATTACCTCTTTCACATGATGCAACACTTGGTCAATCATTCTTCACATTGCTGAACTAGTTGTTTGTTTTTGTTAATGGGCATGCTAACAGCGGCGAATTGCTATCAAAAATTTCAAAAAAATTTGAAATTTTGAAATTAAGAATTGGTCAACTTGGCAAAAAAATTACTTAATACCACCACACACAAAAATTAAAACATAGCACAGTGGTGCCTCAGCTTTTGTATTTAATCCGTTTCAGATTGCTGGTCGAGGTCTGAATTAATTTTCCCCGTAAGAAATAATTCAAGAAAAAAAAAAAAATGCCACACTGGTCGTAGGTCTGTTTGTGTTGAACTCTGAACAGGAAAGAACGCGCGGGGTTGAGCTTGACTTGCCGAGCACGGCTACCGGAATGCCCTCTCGGGCTGACTCGGCTTGACGTGGGCCATTCAAAAGCTGAAATTTGGTCAAAAGTAAAGGCAAATTTTTCTTGAAAATTTTGGTCGATAGCTGAGGCGTTCCAAAGCTGAGGCACCACTGTAGTAGCTGCGACTACTGACATTTGTGGTGTTAGACCCTTAATATTGAGACTGGCATGAAAACTGGTGCTGTGGAAGATTCATTCTTGGTTAGATTGATCCACAAAGTTCTCGACATTTAAATTACACTTCTACGTGTGAAAAGTACGATTTGTTGCACTTGCCAATAGTATAGTAAATACTGTTCAGAAATCAATGAATAAATCAATTATTCATTTTTTATAGTTGAAAAAATAATCCCTGATTCTTATTTTGTATTCTACAGACTTTATCCAGGGAGGCACACAAAGGTGTGTTCAGCTTTTGCTGTGAAGGCCTGACAATTTGCACGCTGTAGTGCCACGATAGCACACATTCAGGTACTGGTGAGTGAACACATGATGCCTTTTCACGTTTTACGGACAATGTAAAAACCCTAAGCCTCTGGCTATACCTGTTGACACAGTGGAGACATTAAACCTGACTCTGTCCTCCAGAGAGAGAGATGCCCTGTGGTGGTTGACGGCTTATTCTGTGTGCACAGCAAACTGTTTACTGCTTGTGACTTATGAATGGCAGCTTGTCTTTTCCCAAAGAGAAAGAAGACAGTTTATCTGTCACAGACTCTGAGTTCACTTTACATCAACAGAAGCAGCAGGCAGTTACTAATACCAGATGCAGACTGAATTACCCATTCACTCCTGCACTTCTAAACCTTAAAAATAAAGTTTAAAAAAAAAGATATGTAAAACTACTCCTATTATAGTAGGCATACCTGTCTACTCATTGACGCAAATATATTATGAGCGAATCTCATGGAGATCAGTCAATCATTTGGACAATCGCAACCAAAGCTGCAAGACAGTTAGAGCCGGTTCCCACCAGGCACCAGGTCCCACTCAAACTGCTGACCCAGTCTCCACTTGGTACCTGTTCGTTTGTCTTTCTTTCAGTTTTAATTATAGAGGTTGACTTCAATCCCTGGCACAACATCACGGTGTACCACCTCCATAGGAAAGCCACCCTCCACCAGAGGAACCAGATGCTGGGCCTTATAACCGCCACCCACCGGCGGAGGCCAAAGTGGCCCAGCAGCGTGTTTTTGCAAACATGTAAAAAGACACAAATTATTATCTTGAAATAAAGCATATAAGTAGATTATACAAACACATATACAGTGGGGAGCAAACCTACAAACTGTCTGACCAACAATTATTCCAGATTACACCAAGAAATTGAACAAATAAATTACATGACGTAGGAAGTTTTCTGTTTCATCCTTCAAGACGCTGGCGCCAAATGAGTCTTTGGGATAAATAGCTCAGCTGTCGCTGAGGTATGTCCCGGAATGGGATTGGATGTGTTTATGAATGATTGAGTGCAGTTTGTTCAATGACCTCCTTCTCCTCACTGAGTCAAACGTTTCACAAATTGAGTCCAAGGTCAACGACGGCCTCTCTATTTCACGTCTGTTATTCAAGTGGACAAATTACGTAAAACGCTCCACATGGTCAACTTCCATTATCAAGTCCACCGTCACCTACCTGATCTTAGACACTGCAGTATCTGTTGCACCACAGATTTTTTTTGCTACTCTTTATGCGTAACATACCTTAACACATCATATATTTTAGAACGTCAACATGGGTGCCTATTCCTAAGAATGTTGAATAGGTGGGACTGCCGATTTCATCATATGAACTAGAACAAAGTCCAAAAAAGGGAAACCACCAGTGGAGATGCTAACACTCATCCCATCAGCTTCGCACTCAGTGGTGTAGGTGTTACAATATTAAAGGTTCAGGTGAAAACACATATATTTATTACCTTAAAAGTTTTGTCATTACTACGCAGATGCCAACTTAGCAGGAAAACAACCTTTCACTCAACTGTGCATGCTTTGTCAAAAATGTAGTTCGTCCAATAGAGTAATTTTCCCCACCAGTGGTCAAAATGATTGCCTTGCAATTTAATCACAATAGTGACATTTCTCCTCTACTTAATCTTCAGTACCGATAGTGCAGATTCTTTAAACTATATTGATAATAATGTCACACCTGAGGAGAAACTCTATTAGTACCTGAGTTCTGATGAATTGGACGGTGCGCTTTCAGAGGAGGAGCCTCTTTCACATTTAGTCTACATCAGCAGTGTGTCTCACCCTCTTTTCACTATGATTATATATGTTAAAATACACATTATGTTATTTAGGTATTTTGTATGTGAGGTCTGTCTATCCCTGTTTGTGCTGTTTTGCTGACTGTTAGTATTAGTATTAGTAATTAGTCTCACTGGGGTCACCTGGTGGCCTTACTACATATACTCCTCTTCCTCACTTAGTCTTTGTTGCTTTCAACACCTAAATAAACCTATATAATAATATAATATATATGATATAGCTGCTTTATCAAAAAGATGAGCCTCCCAGTTGTTGTATTTGGGTTCTGCCATGTCGTCCTTATTTTGGTCTACGCCAAAATGTAACATTTGAAGACTTAACGAACCAGTAATCTTTCATTGGGCACTTAAGCGTGACCAATTTTTAGTTTTCAATCAAGCGGTATGAAATTACTCTAGCGTTCAATTCTAAGTTCTTATTTATTAAACCAAATAAAAATGAAACATCTCAAACTCTGTGTCGCTCATTCTAAATCACAAGGTTAGTGAAGCAATTTTAGATATAATAATAAAATATGTTGTCTTGACTAGAACTATTTTAAATCATTAATATAAATGTCCGTTTTAGATGTTTAGATAGTGAAGGAATTTCATTGTAATTTATTTGTAGTATAGTCACGCATGGCTGGAACAAATTGATTAGATTTGTTATTTTCAATGGGTAAAATACAATCACGATAGGAGCAGACCCAACTGAAGCGTGTGTGTGTATGTGTGTGTTAAACAGTTAGAATAAAAAAAAAATGGCAAATATAAAGATAAGTCCAAGCATGACAGAGTCTGGAAAAAATCTAAAAAGCAGTTGTTCCAGGCAGCTGCTGCTACAGACCATCTCTGCTACGGCAACATAATAAAACCTCCCCGGAATTAATAAGCTCCCTAGTCAGAAAAATACCTCTTCTGTGTAATTTAGTGATAAAACACAGACATAAAGTGATAACGTCAAAGAGGTATAAACAAAAGCTCAAGAAAGAGAAGGAAATTGCATTTGCACAGCCAGATAAACTGCGACAGGAGCATTTAAATAGCATCTAAGTGGAAAAAAGGAAAAAAGCACTTTACCATTATCTAATAGTACACTGTGCAGAGAAGGAAAAATGCAGCAAAGTGAAATCTGGGTCACACTTAACTCAGGAAGTCTAGTGCTGATACTCAAGTTATTACCAAGTGACATTAAAAAGTTTGAGTTTCTGGTGTGAAAAGTAGAAGTGTGGGATAATAGATGGTTGAATCGGGGTTCATCGCGCGGTCAGATGCATTGCTTCGCACTGTGTGTAGAATTGTTTACAGTGTGATTTCTCTCCTTGTATGGCAATTTTAAAGACTCTTGTGTTGAGAAAAGAAAAAAATCATTTAGAATCTGTGTTTAACAAGCTGAGGGCCGAATCACTGTTTGCACTTGACGCTTTTGCTTTTTTGACAATTTTGCTCTTCTACAATTCCACCAGAGGAGAGCTTCAGTATATTGTCAGCCATAATCTTACAACTACTGATAATATTAAATATTTCTGGTACTGTTTGAGTCATACCTTTGCATTATGTTTGGACATTTTTTTCTATATGAACACCTCCATCATTTGGACAAATAACATTAGCCTGCTGTTATTCATTACGTCCGTCAAGTTTCGAAATAACAACCGATCATGATTAACCATGACTAAACATGATAAATTCTGATTGTAAGGTAATGTTTACAATTGTCTATTGTCATATCAAATACTTAACACTGTGGCCGAAGATGTTTTTTATGTCCAACACTCCATGTCCTTCCACTGTCCATAGAGCGTTTTGACTTTTCTTCTTGCCGTATACAAAATATATCAAATATATACAATATTCAATTACAGAAAACTTCTGTAGTAGTACTAGACAAGGTATTTTTACCCGTTTACAATATTAAATGTTGATAGAACCGTTAACAAGATGGTCCAACATATTGATACTGTGTCTGACACTAACATTTTACACCTGATAGACTACACTATTTACCTCTTATTGTTGCCTTTATGATGTGACAGTTGTTGGTACTCAGTCCTCCCCGTACGGTCCAATTGTCCACCTACATGTTTCATTTAGTCACAGGGAGCGAACCTTATCAGGAGGGTTGTAGGCTACCGTACTAGGTGTCTGGCGTCCTTTTTTCTTCCAAGTAAAATGCCACAAAAAAGTTTGTGGTTGTTGTTTTTGTTCCTTGAAATGGTCCATAGCCCTAATTATATATATATACTTACTTACTGTGTGTGAACTGTACATTTCAGTGTGGTTATCTTGAAGCCTCGGTGCAAGTGCTGTTCCCCATCAGCTACCACATTAAGTCCGCTAAGTGCTTGTAACGTTGGCGCTGATAGGAGTATGTAAATTGAAGTAGTTACGGGTGATGAGGACTCCATGTTAAAGCCAGTGTGGCATTAATGGGGCCGCTGCGTACCGTTATGGAGTCTGATTTAATAAGGGAACTGTAGTGTTGAGGTCATCGTCCTCGTCTGCTTCTTTCAAAAATAGTCTTGCGTCGCGTCTCTTGGGACTGTGTGCATTTCCACTTCTGCTGACATCTCCATTCGCCTGTGCTGGGCGAGTCTACTCTCCCGCAATCATTTCCAATATTATACAGCTTGCCCACTTTTATTCAACACTGACTCCAAAGGTAATATTTAAGTTGGAGTCAAAAATAGAAATCTTTGAATTTGAGCCCCTGTACTGCATTTCCGTCACAGGTGAAACTTGCCTTATAATTTCTTATTTCCAACGTTTATTTTCATCTTCTGTGTTTGCAAAAAAGTGGTGAGAGCAAAAGCACCGCAAAGAATGTTTTTATACCTGGGTCATGACCACTGACTTTTAACTATGACAGGAACTCTATTTAGTGGAGCACAATAATTATTTTTATACAACTGCATGCATGCAAGGAACGATTGACTGTGCGTCTGAATTGTCAGGGAGCGCACATCTCTTTCCAGGGTGAAAATATGATTGAACGGCTTCCTGACTTCTCAGAGACAAAGTCATACGGATTACGGCACGGCCAGAACCTTTCCTGTCTAATCGCTAAGAGGGTGCAGCTCCATGGATGATGACTGTGCTCCTCTGTCTCATTATAATTTTTTTCTATTTTTTTTTTTAGTCTCGCACAGGTTGTCATTGTGGCTGTGCAGAGTCAAACCTTACATTTTGCCCACCTCTCTGTCATAACACTAAGCTCAGCAGACATTTTTATTACCTCGACAGCTCAGGCCTTGCTGCACACAATGTTCCATTATTTAACACTAGAGAGGAATGCATAGGTTATTCCTTTTCTTGAAAAAAAAAAAAAAGATGGCATCAAGAATTATTAGACAACTTTTGATGTATCCTTTTTTAATTCTTAATATGCTTTATACACAATAGTAGAAGTCAGTTATAATTTATACTGCCTTTACACGTGCTATCATCTGCAGCAACAAATACCTCTGTAGCCTAAAGACAGTATTGTGTTTTACTTTTTAACTTTTTTTTTGCGTGTGGGTTTTATCTATCAGTATAGATAATTGGGAATTTTTTGCTAAATTAATCATTTGAGGTGTGGGTTACAACAGGGGTTTTCAAAGTGTGGGGCGGGTCCCCCTAGGGGGGCACCGTGCGATGCTGAGGGGGGCGCGTGAGACCCTGGGGAACACATTTTTTTTTCCCCCGTACTACAATGAAGTGTAATTGCACATCCTTGTAAGTTAAACTATATCTTTTTCTTTTTGTTTTCTTTAATGTTATGCAGAGGTGTAGCTAGAACTATTTTATAGACAAATGCTGTTATTTATAGTTGTGGCGGAGAGTGGGTGGTGGTCATTCCCTAAATCTGGGCGTACTCTGCCACAATCTTTCAGTCATCTGATTTTTTGGGGGGATTTTGGGTATGAGAAATGACACCGCAAGCTAGTTGGTGGCTTAGTGGTTCAGGAAACGCAGGGTACGCAGGGTCCTTGGTTCGAATACCCCTACCGCTGAGGTGCTCTGAGCATCGTATTGTCCCCACACATTGCGGCTCAGCTAGCTTTTTATTTTCTTATTACTGTCATCTAGGACAAAAAAATATTACAGAAGTCTGATTTACCCTTGAGTGCCACAAAAAAACAGGACATTTACGCAAACCAAAATAAAAGCAGCACAGCACAATCCAAACATTGCCTTGGTCTGACAGAACTACTAAGGAAAAAAAAAATCCCATTGCTTACAGTTATACTCTGATTTTCTCTTCAAAAAAAAGAATGCATTCCTTGAAAACCTGCACAGAGCACCATGTTCCCAGTGTGTCCCGGAATAAATTCTTGATGAGACTAAAACAAAAATCAATAAGCTTTTATATGAATAACTTTTCTCCGCTGTTTATTCCTTAGGTTACTCGGTTAGCTTTGAGCTTCAATCTGAGTCCGTCTTTAAAGCACGGTGAATATAATTTTATCAAGGCAAAAATTGCAGCATAAACTCTCTGCACTCGATAGATTTATCCCAACATAAAGGTTACACTGATTTTGTTGCTGGAGTTCACGCCTGTAGTGTAATAACTCTTGAGATATTAAAATGTGAACCTGACAATGTGTACGTGCAAAAAAAGAAAAAAACAACTTCAGCAAGATGTCTCTGTTTAATAAAGTCATGGCTGCACGGGGACGGAAAGCTTCAACATTTAGTCGACAGTTGGAGTCCCAAGACTAAAATAGAGCAGCACAATCTCTTTCATGCCTCCAGGATACATTTTCTGAAACATTTACTGAAGGTGTTAAGTTTCATTACAGGAACTTAACAGCACAATAAAGCAGCAATTCAGTAAGAGTTTATAATTAGCTTGTAAATGAAGTCCTGTTATGGAGGGGAAAACTGAGCTGAAGTGTTATGAGAATGGCACATGTGGAATTACCACCACTGAAATATATATTTTATTTATTTTACACCACCGTTTATTTGAGAATTTACGGTTCTTGCCATTCTTTGAAAAAAAAAAAAAGACATCTCTGAGTCACCAGAACCGAGTGCATGAAAGTGTTGTTCTTCTAAATAGCTTCTAAATGGGTCTGTTTATCTGTAGCAATTAATGGATTTTTGCAGGTGAGCAGGCTAAAGAGCTGCAGCAAGTCCCCAGACAGAAGAGAAATTTTAATTAGCATTGCTTGCAGTTTGGGTCACCAACATAGACATCCATCTGAGACTGTTCAATATTTAATTAAATGGCTCTTGCTTTACACCTTTGTTCACCTCAGAACACAATTGCCTGTGACACCTTTTATTCACCGTCTCAATTAATCAGAGCAAAACACTTAGTGAGGAACAGCTGTCAGAGCAAATACTCGATAATTCCCAAAAGCATCACTCTGAAGCCTTCAGAAGCTATTAGCACTGCTTCCCACAGCAAACACAATAAAAGATATTGAAAACATGTCGATATATATACTATCTTTCTTTTTTTTTTCAGTAATAATACAGCATGTGCGCTAAGTAACAACAATAATGATAGGTATGGATACTGACAGCATTGCGAGTTTTACATCGAGGTTGATACACGAACGACATACAAATAAAATGTAGAACTATAAAAAGTAAAAATTATTTTTTAGACAGAGCGGCAGTGAATCTGTGCTGATTGGTCCGCACATCTGCATGATTGTCTTGGCCAATCGGTAGGTGGATAAGAAGATTTGACCCCATCAATTCAGATTGTTTCCATGCTTGAGCTTGAGCTGACCTCCCCTATATTTTACCAGATATACACTATTACGGTAATTTCCGGACATTGCATGTTCCATGATGAGTGTCAGTTTATGCTAATTTTATTAGCATATCGCCCAACCGGAGACGAGGGCTGCAAACTAGCCAATGGCTAAAAGCCCCATGTACAGTGACATCGGTGACCTTTGGTAACAATGTAACTGCACTGTCCCTGTTAAATAAACATTTTAATAAAATAAATAAATAAATTCATCTACTTTGCACGTTACCGTATGTTAAACTTCTTCTTCTTCTATGGTGTTTATTGACGGTTGTGGTAGCCTCACTATGCTTAAGTCCATGTGGATATACCAAAATCTACCAATCAAGACGCACACATCTTCACATTATTCACCTGCGAGAGCAATTATTTTAAAGCATTTTTGTGAGTTATATTGTTTACTTGGAGTCTGCTGTGTCATGTTTGATCATAGAGATTATTTTCAGGTTTAGTCTTTTTGGTCCTGTTTCATTTTGGCCATCAGGCGTGTTAGCATTTAAATGACTTTTTGTAATTGCTTTGGCAAGTGTTAAAATAACACCAGGCAAATTGCTTTTTTTTTAGCCACTCACTCTCTGCTTTTCCTCTTTGTTGTTAACCTTCTCGTTCGGTCTCAATACAAAACAAACAGATAAACACGGCACTCCCTGCGTGGAATTTCAGAAAACCTTAAACAAGTCGTATATTTCCTGTAAATTTAGCATTGTTTCTATAATGCAGAACGGCTTTAAGAGATACTATGCAGTTGGTTGCAGGTTGACACTGTGCAATTAAAGCTGGGACCTGAAGCATACCAATCTTCACATGTTGCTCCGGAAAACACAAGATTGATTACAGACCAATGTGTGGTGGCAGAAAAAGAATATTTGAGGGGAAAAGGTTATATTTCGGTCCCCAATCTTCTATGTTATGGTCTCCTTTCAGACATCGCTGCCATTGTCAACTCTAAGTGCAGGGTTATTACTCTCCTGAACTCATTATTTTCAAGACTTTATCATTTCACTTTGTCCACAGGATTAAATTGGAGCTAAGGGTACACAACATTTGGTCAAAAATGCAAAAAGTACGTGATTCCACACCTAAGTGCTCTAGCACTGTTGGCATGTAAATGATCATCAGGTGCATCATGGGAAATCCAATTTTCACACAATCATACATCTACACAGCTGTGACAGGATAAAGTATAAATCAGCGGCGGGCTGTGCATTTCAACCGTAGGCCTTCACTGACATCAGAGTTTTTGTGATGTCAAATGAATACAGCTAGAAGGCTCTGAGGTTGTAATCCCGTGAGCTGATTGGTCCGAGATCTGTAAACTGAACGTGCTGTGTCTATTCACTTACAGCGGGCAGAGCCCTCACTTTTGATTCTGACAGCGTGATGACACTAGCTAGCTGAAATGATTGGATAAAAGGTTTTTATCCAACTTTTTAAATATATAGACTATTTATATTGATAAAACAATAAATAATAATACATCTTTTAATATATAAAGTATTTATGTATAAATGTTTTTCTGAGTGTGTTTAGGCCAGCAGAGAAGGCTTTGCTGGCCCTGATGGCCCACTACTGGTATAAATGCAAAATAGCAAGAAATGGAAGCATTTGTTGAAAAATTAAAAATACAAGCACTTGGGGTTTTTTTATGCCATTATGATATTCCTTATAGTTTTTAAAATATTGAACCCATAAAATAATTTTACCGTAAAATTTCCGGACTATAAGCCGCAACTTTTGTCAGACAATTTCAACCCTGCGGCTTGCAGAGATGTGGCTAATGTATGCATTTTTTCTAACAGCCGCCACGGCGCTCGAGCAGAAAAGGTAAGAGTGAGACAAGTGGTGTTGAGGAATACGCAAGTCACAACCGCCAATAAACACCGAAGAAGAAGTTTAACTTACGGTAACGAAAAAATTAGCATAAATTGACCCTCATGATGGAAAATGCAAAAAGACGCACATGCGGCTTATAGCCAGGTGTGGGTTATGTACGTACGAAATATTTTTTTTTACCTTCAAAAAATTTTTTTGGGTGCGGCCTATAGTCCAGAAATTACGGTAGTCGCTGAGATACGTTAGACGGACCCCAGTTCAGATGTATCAAAACTGAAATGTGTGGCCTCTAACGTACAAATGTTGCATATACAGCCTCTGATGATGATACTGATACTGTACACACACTTCTACAGCTGTCTGCCTTTGGCTACACTTATAGGTGATGCTGTTACAAGTCATTAGTGTTGCGCAAATGAGAGACGTATTTATAAGCAATTAACGGCAATTAAATTATGTTGGCCTTTTTATTGGTGGATGTGAAAGAGGTGTTAAAGAGAATGCTATTAAAAAAATGTAGCGGTAGTGTTATGTCACATTGCATTTAACAGACGCTTTTATCCATAAGGGACTTACAATTTAAGGAAAAAATAATTGACAGTAGGTCACAGTAAATGAAAGCATTGTAACTCTCATATGGTGAGAAGAAGGAGATGTGTGTAAGATAGTAAGCTGTCTGAAAATGTTCTTTGGAGAAAGGTTTCTTGGAGGCAGCTCGTAGATTTTTCTACCACGTGGGAATCAGGGTGGAAAAAGATGAGCATGTGAGCAGAAGTTGGGAGAGTCGACACCCTAAGGAGTGTTGATAGAAGATCTCGCAAAAAAAAGCCATGAGCTTGTGTTAAATGAACCCAGGGATTTATTGTAGACGATGGTTAAGGGCATGTGTGTGAATGAAAGAGAGAACAGTGGAATGGTGGGGTTAGAAGGAGCAGGGGTGGAGAAGGTGGAGGAATTCAGATACTTGGGATCAACTTCCTTGGGCAGTGAAGACTGTGGGTGAGAGGTGAAGAATAGAGTGGAGACAGGATTGAACAGCTGGAGAAAAAGAGTCAGAAGTGATCTGTAATAGAGGGGTGTCAGCTGTGGTGAAGGGAAGTGTTTACAGGATGGTTGTGGGACCAGCCATGATGGATGGATTAGGAGACACTAGGAATAGGCAGAAAAGGAGACGATGCAGTAAAGATCACAAGATTTAAGAGGGACAAGAATGGACAGGATCAGGAATAAGATCACTAGAGGAACACAGGTGGAACGGTTTGGAAAAAAAAAGCTAGACTGAGATGGTTTGGACATGTTCAGAAAAGGGACAGGGTGTGAGAATGCCAGGTAGGTGGCATAAAGTAAAGCCAAAAAGGAAATTTATGAATGCTGTTAGGGAGGACATGAAGGACGTTGGAGTTGAAGCATCAAATATAGAGGATGGTGAGATGGAAAATGTTGATACAACGTGGCAACCCAATTAAAGGTTATTGAGAATTAAGAAGAAGAAGATGAGACCATTTAATAACCAAGGCCAGTGCTACTGGACATGTGCAAATGTCTTCAGCCCACCCCAGGGAGCAAAGGATGGTTGGCGCCTGTGTTGGTGCTGGTGGAGACCATCAAATCACTGGCAGCCATCTAGTCAATGAAAGGGAAAACTATTGGTTAAGACTTGGTTACCTACGTAAATGCTTGTTTGGACAATTAAGGAGACAAGCTGCTAGGTGTCACGACAGGCAAATTGGATGGGGGAAAAAGGTAGGACTTAGTAGAAAAGTGCAGGACGAAGTGATGTCCACTAACTAAAATAGTGGACATTATCAGATTACATACATTTTTTTTTTTACTACAGAGAATTTGATTTATCATGGTGACATATTTCTGCACAATCAGGTGGCTGAGCCGAGGCAAAGAACTGAAAAGTGTATGCAGCCTCAGAGACCAGATTCAGGGTTTTTTTTTTTTTTTTTTTCTTTTGTGAAGAAAGGCCATGACATCCCAGAGATTCCAGATGAAGACAGGGTGGCAGATGTGACTGCACTAATGATTGCAAGGGCCTTCGTGTGCATGAGATATACAGTGCAGTGAGGGCTTTTATGGGAAGGTTTCAGCTCCTCTCAAGGCAAGTGAGGTGCATTATTCTGACCTACTTGCCGACACCAAAGGAAGCCACAAGATCAGCTGATCACCTCCACGAGAACCAATCTTGAAAGCACCCTGCATCACATGTTTTCAAGGCTTATTTCAAGATTTCAAAGGTCTCCGGCGCGACATGCGCATGGATTCTTCTTCTTTCAACAGCAATGTGAATAATGCACCGAGTGATGTTCAGATGGGTCTTCAGGTCAGTCTCACTGCCGGACGTTTACTCCTCTCTCAAAGAAGCAAACTTTTTTTTTTCACGTCTCACAGAAGGCCGACACAGAGGATTCCAGTCCTGTGTTGGATCTGATTGGAAACTGGGAGCATTTCAATTTTGACTATGTGTTGTATCTTTTGTACTTGTTTTATTTTAATGTATTTTTATGCTCTGGTAACATCCATTGCGCTGTCTGTCCGTCCAGGGAGTGGATCCCTCTCCTGTGGTTCTCCCTAAAGTTTCTACTGTTTTTTTTTTCCCTGTTAAAAGGGTTATTTTTTCTTACCCTGGCTCAGGGTCTAAGGACAGAGGATGTTACCAACCCTGTAAGGCCCTATGTGACAAATTTGATTTGTAAATGTGGACTATATAAATAAAACTTGATTGATCTACCTACAGTACTGTACGTGTGGGAACAGAATCTCAGTGATGAAGTTGGACAAATCCAAACGAGGTCCTCTATCACTGATGACAACCTCTCTGTCCTTGGTCTAAACATTGTTGTATATCTATAATCTTTTATACTTGTTTATTTATTTGTGGCCGGGCGTAAAACTTCATTGTCTGCACATCTGAAGTTTTCCATGCATATGCCAGTTTCTGGATATTTGCACATCCCTTTTCCTTACAATGAAATCGACATTCCGTAATTTTCGGGCTATAAGCCGCACCGGACTATAAGTCTCACCCATACATTTTTTAAAAACATTTTGTACATACATAAGCTGCATGTGCCACATTCTTTTTGCATTTTCCATGTTGAGGCTCAGTTTATGCTAATTTTATTCATGTACAAAGCGCGTTACCATACGTTATACTTCTTCTTCTTCTATGGTGTTTATTGGCGGTTGTGGCTTGCGTCTCTGTCGACACCACCTGTCTCACTCGTACATTTTCTGCTCGAGCAGTTAGAAAAAAACGCATCTCTGCAAAGGCCGCATGGTTGAAATTGTGCGACAAAAGTTGTGGCTTATAGTCTGGAAATTACGGTATGTCTTTGTATATAAGGCCCCTGATCTGGCTGGATCTTCTCTGACTGACGTCGATATCCTGTGGACCTCCGCCGACCCTCTGGGACTTCACTGTGATGTTGGAGGCCTTCTTCATGTTTGCAAGTCTTTCCTGTTCTCCTGGGCAGCTCATTCACCTTTTTTTTTATGAATTAAATCCTTCTTCAAATAAAAAGCTGCCAGAATCCACTCACCGAAATCCCCCTTCTCCCGTCAACGGCACTCTTCAACATCTTAAAAAAATATACGGTTCACCTTGGAGAATTTTGCAAAATTCAAAATAAACAAACGGATTTCAAGAATATATTACCCAAATGTGTCAATATAATTTTTTTTTTTTTTTTGCTTTTTAACCTACTGGCGCCTCCTTATGTAATTATCTATTGATTGCGCAGGTAAGGACATCATCATATATTTCTGGTGAAGAAGATCCTACCATGTCCAGTTTTACAGTACATGTGTCCCAAAGTGTTATTGCACATATATTGACACCTCAAACTGTCAAAAATATTAAAAGACTCCTGTGGGACATTTGAACTAAACCTCAACTCCACCTAAAGCTCGAATAACTGTGAACCAAACCAATTTCTCTGATATATTGCAGGATATGTTCACTTAAAGTCTTCGAAAGTGAAATGTTTCACTCCATAATCTCAATCATTTGGCCTCTACGCAATCCTTATGGGCACGTGAAAGCGACGGGACATAGATTGATGAGCAAAAAAATATATTTTGCCTTCTATCTACATTACTTTCCGTTCCATTTAGCCCTTGGCTGTAAAGCTCGAGATGCTTGAATTCACCTTCACCTGCCGCAGTGACTCGGAACCACCCGTGGGAGCAATCTGCCGTTGTCTGTCAAAGCTTCTTTCACACTTTCAGGTGCAGACACTCATCCAAGCTGCTTGACATTTGGCTGCGAACAGCCCCGCGTGGTCTGAACTCCACGGACTGATGAAGACAATCAAACTGCATCATCAGAAAAAAAAAGCAACAAAGTCATCCTGAGACACATTCAAGAAAGAATCTGCTTTTCTTTTTCTTTCAGCACTAGCAGCAGGTAGATTTACAGTTGCAATTTAACTAAATGAAATATATCAGGGTCCAATTTTGGAACTTATTAGACAACTCTGAGTAAAGATGAATGTTAAGATTGAAGAGAACGTCTAGTACAGTACTAGTGCTACTCTCATGTACCTCATCAACCTCCCCCTACACTGGTATTAACTCTGCTGAGGCCATATTATCCTTTCCCGCACAATTACTGTATATGACAGCAAAATTGATAAGAGTAAATATAACGCATACAGATAGCCAATATAGCACTGAGGGAGCAAATGAAGAACTGCTAATATTATTTTTTTTTTTATTTGAAAGTGTCTTAGCTCGTGATTTTATAAAGAATGTCTTTCACAGTCCTTAACCATTGTTGATAATTGCTAGAATAGAGTCAAGATCCAGTCATCCTCTTACTTAAAGGATCATTAACTTTTCCATATAAATAAAAAGGATATTTCAGACTTCCGCCAAAATGGTGAGCCCTCTGGAAGTAACGTGGGTCGGGATGGTGCCATGCCCAAAACACCCGAGTAGTAACCTGGCAGCTGGTGGATTGGAACCTGAAATCTTTCGGACCCAGGTCCACTTCCTTAACCGCAAGGCCACCGCTACTCCCCACTGTCAATTTATCACCTAATGAAAATAATGAATAGATTATAGAATGGAGTCTCCAGCGCAAATACTCAGGATTATTGGTCAGAATTCCAAGTTCCAAAAAAAAAAAAAAACATGCTCAACGTTACCACTCATGCTAAAGGAACAAGAGTGTCAAAGCTCAATATCAATATTGGCAAATATTCCAACTTGTGGTATGGGTTTGGACATGAGTAAATGAGGAAAATCAAGCCTTCCTATACATTGCCTTTTTGTGGAAATTTGTGGACATTTGGATTCCTATTGTTAATCAAAGGCAGCAACAGACTTTGAAAGTATTGTGTAAAGTTAAATTAACATTTTTGGAACAATAAAGATGCAATTATTCATAAATATACGTCTTTCGAGACGGAAACAAGAAGATATCCCCCAGTTTTTATCGTCAGTGATACAGCTGGGTTATTCATGTGAACAGGGTCCTTCAGCTGTATTTTCACAAAAGACATTTTTCAAGTGTTTGTAGTGGAAATCTCCCAGATAGAGGAGCGCAAACACGGGCAATCCAAGTGACAGAGACACAGAGATGAGTGTTTTTGACTTTTTTTTTTTTCTTTTCTTTTTTTTCCTTACACTCAATCACAGTGAATTCATTTTTGAGAAATAGAGGAAGTCTAATCAGTCCTGCATGATCACCCGTGGATCCTTTTCTCTCCTCAACAGCAGCATCTGTTCCAGCTGCATGAAGCATCGCACTCTGCAGCGTTGCTCTCCGCTGAGCTGGGTAAGCTATCTACGCCCTCTTTCTCCTTTCGTTTCTGTCAAAGAGCTATATAATTTTGTCGAAAGTTCCACTTTCAGTCTCTCACTCAAGTCCCAGCTGCTCTGTTAGTTTCAAGAATAACACAATATGTGATGATACAGTTTAAAATGTACTTGTTTTCTTAATAATTGTTAAAAATAAAAATAAACCAAGGAGGGTAATCAGTGTCTCTTTTGTATTTTTGTGCATATGTGATTCGGATTAAACATACACTGTGCGATTTTGAGCTGATTTTGCAAACTATGGCCTGTCTTTTTGTCATTGGCTTATAACAAGCAATTATAACAACACAATTGATTGCATGAAAATCAAACATGTTTGAAGTCCTGCAGATTGACCCACGATTTTTACCTCAACCTGCTACTGTACAATCACAAACATAGATACATAGGAGAAAAGAAGTAAACAACAGGGAGAGACATGGCAGAGGCCACATCACCATTTCTCCGATGTATCTTTGTATTTGCAAGTTTGTTTGTTTGTTACTCTCATTGTGTCTCAGAAACCGTAATGCACATGCATCTCCTACTACGGTTTTTCTTCTACGGTTTATGGCCATGCAATGTGAGCAGTCCAATTGCACACAAACATTGGATAGTACAGTGTGAGCACACAAATTGTTAGCGGTGAACTGATAACCCTTGTAATTCACTTGTGAATTCCCATGTTTGGGATAAAAAATAAATTAAAAAATAACCCACAGTGTGTCTCAAGTTTATGAGCTGATATAATTGATTAGTTGTTCCATTAGTGGATGGATTATGTCAATATATTGGCATATAGATTTATTCATTCATCCACCATCATCCTCTTACCGGATTGAGGCAAGCAATATCCAAGACTACCATCCTAATCACACTGTGAGCCCTCCTGTGTGTGGTGAGGCCACTGTCTGGAAAATATATATTTTTTAAAAATCATATTTATTTAATTTTTTTGTTTGTTTTCAGCACAGAATGTTTTATAATACAGGTTATGTCTGGCTCTAGTACTCCTTTGCGGAATCTGTAGGTTGTACTCACATGTTTTTTATTGTTGTTGTTTTTTGTAGCGATAAAATATGAGTAAATTATCCCTTAGCCTCCTGATAAGACAGAGTTAAGGTTATTGTATAAATGCCTTTGAGGTTTCTGTCTTTTAATGAGAAGGTTCTTTTTTCTATTCTCTTTTATCTATGCTATGCGATCAAATCTCCGTAAAACAATTATATCTCATATAACATGATTATATTGAGGTATGTGTGGAAATTATATTCCAAATCCGGGTGACTAAAATACATTCACGCTAGAATGATGACTTGAGATGAAATGGGGACAGAGCTGTCAGTCAAGCTCTGTGGACATCATGATTTGCACTATAGTTAAAAATGTAAAATTTCTTTCCAGTGCCATGAATTATTGTGATAGGTCTTGAGGGCGTGTCCGAGTTATTTTTTTCCTCTTTTGCAGCCGCTCCGGCCCAGAATCATGAACTTAGTTTTAGGATAGATGCCTAATGTATTAGGGAATGATCATGAAATAGTTTGCTTTAACATATTTCACTTTTAAATTGGAGTTGTTGTGAGGTCTGTCCATCCCTTCCCCTGTTACCTTGTGTGGGTTAATTAGTGTAAGCACGTTCACCTGTGTCCTTGTCGTTAGTCTCACTTGTGTCACCTGGTGTCCTTAGCATATAAACCCCTCTCCCTCACTTAGTCCTTATTGGTTCATTGTCTTGATATGTTGTGTTTGGAGCTATTGTCTTGGCTGTCATGTTTTGTAATGTTTAAGATGGTATGTTCTGGATGAGAGTGTTCTACAGTTTGGTTTGGGCTTAAAAGCCGAACCATTTAGTTATAGCTAGTGGACGTCGAAGAGCCAAGGTTAGCTCATGTGACTTTTGTTTTTGTGTTTAAATAAATCTTGAACCAGACAAGTCTTTATAGTTGCTGTGGAGATTTAACCTATTGTTTTGCATCACGAATTTTAGCCTCAAATAGCAACAATGTCATGTACAATGCAGGACGGCGCAAATATTTGATTGATATTTAAGTAAGACCTATACACAGGGTACAGCAAAAAATAGATTAATAACTAAATAAATCCTGGGAAAAAGCTTGTCTTTTCTTGGGATTTGATTTTTGTCAATTTCAGGAAAAATATTAAACCCTAGTCCAAACCTAAATCTGGCTTGCCTAGCTTCTGTGTTGTCCCTCTTATGACCTCATACCTGATCCCGTCCACACCTGTCACTCCTTAAGAGAATCTTGGCGTCTTTAACTCAACATAATGCAATCATTCCCAATAAATGTGAGTTTGAAAAGCAACAGTCACCTACCTCAGGTGCGTTCTTCCTTCGTGAGTTGGACATGTTCTTAAGCCTGCATGGCTATCACAGCAGTTTTTGTAAAAATTTTGTGGCCACAGCCCCTGACATTTCAAAGCCTTTCTTTATGTTGATCTATGCTACTAAGATTGATGCTGGAGCTGTCCTTTTATACGATTTTGTTAAATCAGTCCAGAACTCTGCTTGCTACTTCTCAAAGACGTTTAGCACTCAGCAACGGCAGTATTCCACCACTGAGAAGGAGGCTCTGGCCCTACGGAGCTTGAACCTACAACCTTTAAACATTGAGATCAAACGTGTCCTGAGATTGATACATTGTCCAATGTGCCTTAGCCTACATCCATGCCTACGGTCACAAATTAACCGTGAGCCATGTTTTTTGTTGTTGTTGGATGCAGGGTTATAATAGTTTTGGATTTTTCAGTGTAGTTTCGTTTTAGTTAGTTTTGGTCTTTAGCACATTAGTTTAAGTTAGTTTTAGTTATTCGTAAAAGCAACTAATTTAGTCTTAGTTAGTTTTAGTTTTGTCCAAAATGTCTAGTTTTAGTTTAGTTTTAATTAATTTTAGTTTTCGTTTTAGTTTTTGCGAGGTTCGAACAAAGACGAAAACGAAGGGTAGTTCATTTCTAAATTCAGTTAGTTTCAGTTAGTTTTGTTAGGACACATTTTCGTTTTAGTTAGTTATATTTTTTTTAATTTAAAGATCGTTTTAGTTAGTTTCAGTTAACGAAGAGTTTATTTTTTTCAGTGATCGTTTTCTTTTTTTCGTTAGTTTTCGTTAACGATGATAACCCTGGTTGGATGATTGACTTTGGTTGATGATTTTTTTATATTTTTTTTTTTTTCTGAAAGCGTATTGCACGCATCTTATGAAGTGGATGTCATGGAAACAATAGCCCTGTCCATGGAGACTAAAGTCACCATTTCGGTGTTACATCCCTCTTTTTTCTTTTCGTGTCGTAGTTTTCTTTTCGTTGGCTCCTCCTATCGTTTCTCATTGATTTCAGGCCAGTTAATGGAGGGTGGAGCTAACCCTTTTTAACCCTAGCAGACTGCTATTTCTCTCTTCTTCATGAGCGTGGTGGCCTGTGGAGTCCATGCTGTTGTTGTGCTACTTTTTGCAAAATTATAATTTGCGTGAGCCTTCTTGCGGGTGGTAAGCCCATTGGAAGTTATGTGGGTCGGGGCGGTGCTTTGCTGAGAGTACCTACAGTAAGTGGCAGCCGAGGATTTATGAAGCCTTGCAGACGCAGGTTTCCTTCCTTCCCTAATATAAAAATCAATGATAGTTATCACAAGTGCAGCTGTCCAGTGTCAGGTAAACAATAGTACATGAACACCAGAACTTTCACCAAAAAAAAAAAAAATACTCTTTAGGGCAACACATATAGATAGTACTTTGATTCCCTGCTGGGAGGAAATGATATTATTTACTCTAAAATTGCTTTCCTTGATCCCCATTGAGGGAACAAACAAGTTGAAGCTAAATATCTCTATACGCTCCCTGCACCAAACCTCTCTCTTTCTGCTGCACAGTTGTCGACCCTGGCTCACGTGATAAACTGAAATTAAACACTGCAGTGCTTCCCCTTGGATAAGATACTATAAAGATGAACTAGAATTCTCAGGTTTATTGTTACTTACAATTTGCGAGGATAGAAGTACATTTACGGTAATGGAGTTTATTGACTTACAGAAGGAAAATGTGAGTGTAATATTTCTCTTCTTTCTCTTCTTTACTTTAGCGGCCCTCTATAAATGTCAATCCTGGCATGGAGGAAGTGTGAAAATGTAGCAGTTGGTTGACAGGAGGGTGAATTGCGTGAGCTCATAGAGCCATTGACTGAAGAAAAAAAAAAAATGTTAGAAATTGCACATTTCTTGGGATACATATTTAGACATACTGTAGGAGGCAGTGTTGATAAAAAGCCAAATCCAGCATCCTCTTGTAAGATCATGAAGTAGCTTGACACATGCGTGAAATTGATTTCATAACCTACTTAGAATAGAACTGAATCTGAAGTTTATATTTCTTCAAGAAAGAAAATAAAATTGGGTGAAAGTTTTTTTTTTTTTCATTTCCCGATTGTCTTTACGTAATTGTTTCAAAACAAGATGCATCTTTTTTTCTTTTTTTTTTCAGCGTTTGACAGTTACATTTAATTCCTCAAAAGTATTACAAATGACCTAATTCCATTATGCTGAAGGTTGAAGCGTTTTGTTTCTTGTAAAAATGTTTCACCTTTTATCCAAGATGCTTCTTCAGTTCTGAGTTCTGAGGGCAGGAATTCCCAAACCCGTCTCTTGTTGGTATCCTGGTTGTGAGGTGAAACATTATCTGAAAAACATCATGTCCTGATGCCTGACTGAACTCTTAAACCTTGACCATGACGTAGGACGTCAAGTCGTTGGATGTTATTGCTACAACAGTACCGTACCATGTGTCAATTTTGAGTGCTGAACTTTAAATATTTAAAAATGTAAATGTAATATCAGCAAATAGATATAATATTTCTTAACCACCTAGAATGGTATCTGTCAATGATCCAATACATTTATTTTGGTCTTTTTGTTATCTTTTTGATGCTTAAATCTTAATGTAACCTAGGCCTGTGGGACACTACACCTGAGCAACATCTGAGCCCAAGAAGGGTTTAGTTGTAAGCAACTGGACTTCTTCTCTCAACTCCAAGAAGAAGTCCAGTTGCTTACAACTAAACCCTTTTTGGATATCATGACCTGGATGAATGAGAATCTTCACAGATCTGAGCCCAAGGCGCAAATGCCGCCAACAGTGTCCAGCGACTGGGGCAGCTACGTCAGGGCAGCAGTGTTGGCCAAGCAGTTATGGCAGTGCACCACCCTGACCCCAATAACTTCTAGTGACCCACAAACTGTAATTTGGGTGCCTCTGTGACCCTGTAATGGACAAGCGGGTGAAGATGAATAGATGAATGAATGAATATTAATGTACAAAAATACTCAATTTTATACTTTACTTCTTAGCTTGCTGTAGGTAATGACCCCATCACTGAAAATTGCAATGCGTTGCAAGCATTGGATAAAAAATAAAAAGTTTGCCAGTGTCTGTGTGCTCAGGTGCAGTATTCTGACAGTAATACATAGAACATGCAAACAGACCTCAAGTGGAATTACTAAAATGTGCCGTCTCGGGAGAAAAGTAGCTCGACAGCTTCTGAAGGCTGTTTTTAAAAAAGGCCACTCAAGGTGGAATGAGTTGTAGGGATATTTTTCTTTTCCTTTTTGGAGAGGAAGGAATTTAAAGTTTCAAGTCGTGAGTCACGCTGAAATGACGTGACATATAAAAGTTCGCACAAAGTGTCAACACCATTTCAAACAATGTCAAAAATCAATAAATCTGGTATGATCGGTACCAGATTTATTGTACAACTACCAGCTGCCGTTGCTCGGATCGTCAGCTTCCAAAAGCCGTGCTGAAAGATCTGCTCCCTTCTGCGATATGGATTTAATTTAAGTCCAATGTGATGCTTTATATATATATATATATAGCATGGTCGTATATATGAGTGAGATCTGCTGTGGGTTTGCATTTGAGGCCATGATTATGTTTCGGATGGGACATGCCAACATGCTTCCCGAAAGTCTGGTCCCAACCCTCGTGATAGGCAGCCTGCTGAGACCTTGTCAAAAAAAAAAAAAAATATATATATATATATTGGAAACCATTCATTGGGGGAAATTTGCATTGCAGTTTACATATATATTACACATCTTCTATAACGCTTTCAGGAAAGTGCTGACCTGCGTGCTTCCAGTTCAGCATAAGCTTAGGTACAATTAAGAAGAAATATTTCCTGTGCACACCCACACTCTAGGCTCTTTTGTGTCTACTGTGAATGGCAGCAGAGAATCCTGTGGAATAATAAAGCACGCAGCCCGGGAGGCTGTGGGCTGTCTACTGTACTCTGCAAACACACATATGGGAGAATAATTTCATCTGACTAGCTGTGAATAGGACAAACCCTGTGCAAATGTGTTGAATTTGAGAGTCTCCAAATCCGTGGGTGTGTGAGCCATGTGGGTATTGGAATATATAATGTGTCTGGCTCCAGCAGCTTTGGGGCTTAATATTATATTTAGGAGCCACAGTGGACTGTGTAGGTGCTTGTATATATGATGGCCCGGGCGTTGTCATCTGATGGATTATAGTAAACTACAGACGGTATCTTGTAACACTCCTGAAGTTCCTGATGAGAATTCCCAGAGTCAAAATGTACGTGGTATGCAATACAAATAGTATCCTGCATCCACACTGTCATTTTACATTCATTTCTATAGAGTACATGCATTGCATAAAAACAGTATGTTTGAGTACTGTGTCTGTGTATCCCCAAATGGATTGCCTGTACCAAAAGAATAAAACATGCAAAAAACGCTGTTTCTTCATGCATTTTACATCTGCTGCTTGAAATTTTCTGGCAAGTATGACTTTGGATTTATAACATATTCTAGTGCAACTTATATCAAAAAATGTCAAGACAATGTTTGTCAACTAGGCTTCAGGTTCCACCAGTTCCCATTCAGGTGCTTGAGCATAACACTGTACAGACCTACATAACTTCCGGGGACCTTGCGGGCCCAAATCCACTTCCTTAACCACTAGGCCACCAACTGCCCTATAGAAGGAGTGTATGACGTTCCCACCCAACACTTGCCATACTGTAGCTATCTAAGGCTACAATGCTTTACAGCCAGATTGCAGAATGGAGAATAAGGCCAGAATTATACCACTCTCCTCAATATCTTGTTCTTGTTAATGCCTGTTACCAGTAAAAGTATATAACCTGAAGAAAAAAAATGAAGGGGGAAACATGGAATGCCTAAAATCCCAGTTCTATCTATCTATCTATCTATCTATCTATCTATCTATCTATCTATCTATCTTTGATCTTTCTGGAGTAGGTCGCAAAATTATGTGCTCCTGCTTATTTTGTCTTTTTTACATGAAAAACCCCAAACATTTTTAACACATTTTAGCCCCATCGTCTTCGTAAACTTACACGCGTCGTTTAC
>JAFBJS010055027.1:0-13306 GCA_016785265.1 Paraplagusia blochii | reverse complement strand
CCACCCAAATCACATTGCACCATATTGTGAGCCTTCCTGTGGGTGGTGAGCCCACAAGAAGTGATGTGGGTTGGGATGGTGCTATGCTCAGAGCACCTCAGTGGCAATCTGGCAGCTGGTGGATTCGAACCGGGGACCTTGCGGACCCAAGTCTGCTTCCTTAACCACTAGGCCACCACTGCCACTCATCTATCTATCTATCTATCTATCTATCTATCTATCTATCTATCTATCTATCTATCTATCTATCTATCTATCTATCTATCTATCTATCTATCTATCTATTTTATGTCCAGCAGTAATTTGTTCACGGAACGGTGACTTTATGTGTTGTTAACTTTGTTGCAGGTTTCACTATGCTTTTTTTTTTTTTTTACTTCTGGAAGATGCATTTATGTCCTCTAGATCAACTTAAAGTTGAACACCACCTTCTGTCGGAGCACCCAATGAAAAACAATGAGAAAAAAAAAAAAAAAAAATTACAAATAAAGCCTTGGCGTATCCACCAAGAGCAAGGTAGAGACATCTTCATTTCATTTTTCATACTGCAGCAAGGCATACAGGAAATGAAAAAGAAAGGAAAAACCGCTGAGTCCAGCACAGTATAAGAGAATATTCTGAAATGGTTTGATTTCCTCTGCTATGACTATCCCAGACATTTCATGTAGTTTATAAAATATATATTGACCCTGAGGCCCCGTAGTGTTAAACTATGTCATCAGGCATCACTGAATGTGGCACCAAACTGAGTTGTGGGAAGAAACAATGATAGTGGTGTCCAATGACCCACGAGAAACCATTCCTCAGAGGAAATTTAGTATATTTTGGGTTTATAAATAGTGAGGGACAGAGTGCTGAGGTTGGAGGAAATGACTTAAAAATCATTCTATTTCCTACAAAAATAAAAATAAAAATACCATAGTGGGGTGGTTTTCGTAATACATTCCTGATATCAGCAAAAAGTTATAGAAAGTCTACATTGTGTAACATTTTTGGTTTGTTAGGAAGTTTTTAAGTCTGAGAGAAACTGATTCGTGTAAAGTGTTGATACACCCTGAGCGATGGCATCCAACTCTTACTGCACTGTTACCTTCAAAAGGTAAATAACACAATAAAAACAACCTGTGGGACCCGGGAGTACTGCAGCTGCAGTTTTTTCAAGTGGAATTTTTGCACGTTCTGTCAAATAAGAGAAGACTTGACTGCCTCACAGTTTGTGGTTGCTGTTGTCTGGCTCTCCTCTTAATCATGTTCCAGACATTCCTTATGGACAGCTGACAGAGCAGAGCTTGGCTGCAGTCGGGGTTAGTAAAGCATAGAAACTCCATATCTTCAAATCCATGCTTTTTAAGGATAAGATTTCAGGAAAGTTTTCTTGACAGGATCTTATATCCTGTTCAAAGTGCTATGTAGTCCATTGTTACTATATACAGGAATCATCAACAAAACTTTTCCTGCAAGTTGGAACTTACATATCGTATATACATACCTATGTCACTTACTTCTGCCTAGAAATCTAAGGATAAAGATCAACAACCTTCTTGGCGTAACATAACGCGTTACTTTTCCCATTCAGTAACGCCGTTATTGTTACTGTGGTGTAAAGGGGCTCGTTACTTGTTACTATATATGGTCCAAATGGGCAGAGCAGTGTGTTAGGGAACGACTCAAGGCGTGGATCCACATGCACGAGACAGTCTTTTAGTGGCAAAAACAAAAGGAATTTATTCTTTTTTGTTCACAAATCTTTGTTTTATTCTTTTTTGTTCACAATCTTTGTTAAACAAAAGAAAGAAACAAAAGGCGCTCACACATGGTGGAGGGAGAAAAGGGTAACAAAAAACACTCACACTTAAGGTGGAGGAAAAAAGGAGAACAAAAAACTCTCACACTTAAGGTGGAGACCGTAACAAACATAAAGCGCTCACAATTAAGGAGGAGGAAAAACATGAGACTCAATACTCAACAAGGTAGACGAGGTCAACAGGACGATTCACAGAAACGTGGCTTGGCAGGACAGAAACTAAGGCGCACTGACAACAGACAAAGGACGAGAGGGTGTATAAGTAGGGCGTGCCCAGGTGTACACACTGAGGGATAATTACGAGACAGAGGCAAGACAGACAAAGTGAAACCAAACAGGAACAAGAACCCTCACCAAAATAAAACCGGAAGTGAATAGAACCTACAGATAATAAACAAATGTCTAACACAGACGACGCTTCGTAACACAGTGGCCTAATGGTTAAGGAAGTGGGTCCGCAAGGCCCCCGATTCGAATCCTTCTACCGCCAAGTTACCCTTACCAAGATGCCCTGAGCATGGTATTGTCCCTACGCACTGCTCCCCAGGTGCTCATTAGCTGCCCACTGCTCACTTTGATGATGGGTTAAATGCAAGTTACCGTACTTTTATAATTTAGTAACTTGTAATGTAACTAGTTACTTTTACAGAGCAGTAACTAGTACAGTAATAAGTTGTTTTTTTTTTTGTTTTTTTTTTTAATAACTTGCCCAACACTGACCTAGTTATATGAAAAGCTTCTTGTTTGATGCCGAGCTCCTGAACATTTATTCATCCTCTTATCCATCGCCTGGTCAAAGGGGCAGATAGCACCACCCAAATCACACTGCACCCTACTGTGAGCCTTCCTGTGGGTGGTGAGCCCACTGAAAGTTATGTGGGTTGAGACGATACTATGCTCAGGGCACCTCAGTGGCAACGCGGCAGATGGTGGATTAGAACTACCGACTTGTGGTCCCCAAGTTGGCTTCCTTAACCACTAGGCCACCACTGCCACCACTTCCTGAACAATGTAATAATAATAAGATCTGAGACCTACTATAGCAAACTTTTTGTAATTACCTCCTCACTTATGTATAGGTATCATAATGCTCAGCAAATAAAAATAATTCCCCTGGCATTTGGGGAATTCTGTGCACAGACAGGGAAAAGAAAAATAGGACAATGTGGGTGGACCAGAAAATACTTGGCAGATGTGGTCAGTCTGGTCTGTCAATTCTCTGTAAATGGGTTTACAAACAAATTTGATTTTCACACAATGGATCGAAGGCAATTGTGATGTGATAATAAACGCTTGTGGCAACCCTACATACATTGCACAATGGGAGTCGCACAACTGAGGCAAAAATGGGGCCCAATCACTGGGTCCACCCCCCCAAAAAAAGGAAAGAAAGTAAAGGTAGCACAATAAAACTATGCCTAAGAATTCTCAACAAATTAAAATGGCGAGCTAAAAAAATTCCCAAATGCATGTTTGTTGTGTTTGCCTAAAGACTTTCATCACTAAACCAGCAGACAGCAGAAACAAAAAGCAGAGTTCAGGGTTGGTTGTGCAAACATATCTGCGGTTTGGATGTATTTCGATATATCTTAGAAGGATCCATGGGAATGATTTGCAAAATGTGTAATGATGAAATGAAATGAAAAAAACATTTGGTGCATGTGCAAAGCATTCCTTCACGTCGGGTCTGAAATCTGCATGCTAAATATGAGGAGAGGAAAAGCCTATTTGCACAAATGCGAGCCTTGCCCACAGACCACAAGCTCACACCAGTGGGTCTTAACAAAGAACTTTTTCTCTCCTCTTGCACTGTTTGGGGCAGTGGTGGCTTAGTGGTTTTGGGTACTGGACTCGGGTCCGGAGGATTTGATGGTGGAATCCACCAGCTTTCAGGTCCAGTGAGCAAGGGTTAAATGCAGATGGAGAGAATTAACAGGTCAATTCCATATTTTTTTTCCCTCAGAATTGAGTGATTCAATTTATTTTCCTGTCTGCTTCATCTAAAAAAGTGACTATTACTGACTACCACATTTTTTTTCCTGATTTTTTTTTAGTGATTCTTAAAGCCACAATGTCTCTATTTGAAATTACTTTAGTTTTGTGTCTATTATCAGCTTTTATTCTATAAATTAAAATACTGAATTAACATCCTCTGAGACTAATATCATTTTTTGTGTTGTGAAGCAAGCATAGAGGTTGAACGGATTGGGATCCACTGCACCTTGCAGTGACTGTACTGGATGCATGTTATAAAGACTATTGCTTTGATGCAAACATGAAGTACAAAATATAATCTGGCAATTGACTTAAATGCTATTTTCATGGGAGACAACAGGTTTAACTTTATAATCTTTTAGCAGACCAGTAGGTACGGACAGTACGTTTAAATGTGCATATAAGTAAGTTCAGGTTTAGTTCACAGTCATAAAAAACAAATGGTACTAAAAAATGGCACAATAATTCCTTACGGTGCTTTGTTTTTGGGCTTTGGATTTCCCATTCAGAATAAGCCAAGAATATTTATTTTGGTGCATCTCCAAAATAAATCTCTAAGATTTTTGGTAAATGGCAAAGCTGAAAATCGAGGATGACGTTAAGCCAAACAACAATCCAGAAGCTGTTTTTTTTCTTCAGCCTATGAAAGCATCCTACTGGGTTAGAATACAATTATTTGTAGTTTTAGAATGTCAAAATGTAAAATGTCATTGGGGGCTCTGGACCAAAATCCAGCACACAGGCACATGAAGGCAGAGTCTGAGTTGCATCAATTCACTTTCATTCTCAAGGAATGACGGAATCTGAATGTCCAGGGGGTGGAAATGATACCAGCAGGGGGAGGATGATGTTCCTGCAAGCAGACACACTCCAAACATTAGTGAAGTGAAAGAGGAAAACACAGGAGACACTCAGAGAGAACACAAAATACAAAAAAAAATAAAAAGGTGTGCATTGATAATACAGAAAATAGACAAAATGGATAAACAAGGTGGTTACATTGGCAGTTGTAAATAAACATTTGAAAAGGAGGAAAGACTCGGCAACAGCACAGAGGTGGGACACAAAAGGTAACGCAAGTGCAGGTAAAACACAGGAGACATGACAATTCTGTCTAGACTTGGCATGGGCAAACCTTTTGACTTGCAGGTTACAATTGGTCATAAAATTTAGCAGAGAGATGGGGTGTTTGCACGAACTTAAATGGCATTAAACTTAAATGGCATGAAAGGAAAGTCAACTTCTCGTCATTGTAATACACATCACTGAACATGGGCAGCAGTGATGGGGACAATGCTATACAAGTGGACCTCATTGGTTACTCACTGGCAGTTGTTGGGGTCAGACCTGGAGCCCTCCTGACCCCAAGTTAACTACTCCGCCACCACTGCCCCATTTAATCCATAGAGAAAACATGGGTGTTGCAGGAAAAGGGCAGAAATACAGTCATGGAAAAAAATTATTAGACCAATCTTTCTTTAATTTCTTGCCCATTTAAAAGTCTGCTTCCACTGAATCTACATTAATCTGGACAAATATAATAACAACAAAAAAGGCTCATAATTAAGTTTAATTTCAGAGCTGATTTCTGGCCATTTTGCATGGTTTTATTGACAGTGAAAAAAATCACTTCCATTCCTTAATCACTAGACGACAATGTGGGACTGATGACTGGGTGACGATGACGGTGACGCTGGCATGGCAGGAACGAACAGTAGTCAGAGGAGCGGACAGAATAAAATACAAAAGTTTTTCCAACCGCAGTTCGGCAATAACTCAGCAAAGTCGAAGGCAATAACGGAATCTATCGCCCGTTATATTACAAAACAATGTCCTGTGTGACAATCTGGTTTCAGGAGTGCTCGTTTAAAGGCCATATTGACAAATTGTGTAAAAAAAAAGTCAAGTTAAATTCTGTAAATGTTTATGCAATTCAAAAGAAGATGACAGATGAAGCTGAAAAAAAAGATCTTAATTCTATAAAACGTGTTTGCATATTTATTTTCCATTGTTTATGTATTAAGTGCTTCTCGCCATTTTACACGATGACCAGGGGACTACAGATGAAAACTAGCCTTTGGCTAATTCTGTCTTATTTAACCATGTGTAATCATATGTTTATGAAATAGAATTTTCCCCTTTTAAATAAACTAAAACTAAGACTGGCAGATGTTTAGTGTAGTTGAAAGCGGAGTTGCAAATTTTTATTGCATCAAACTGAAACGGATCGGAATGAGCTGGTTCGATCGTTTTATATTTTTTTCTATAAATCCTTCCTGAATCGGATTGTAGCCTGTGAATTGAGATATGAATCGGATCGTGAGTGAAGATCCACACCCCTATAAATAAGCCATGTTAGACGTGTTTTTTGCGAAAAAAAAAACATTTCATCAGCAAAAACCTGCTCATGCTTAAATAAACCCACCCTTTGTTTGAAGCTGGTAACCAATTAACCTGCTCACTAAGGAGAAATCAAGACCATGACATGTACAACCTTTTAAGGAATTAATTATCGAGACCCGAGGAGCACTCCTTCTAAACCCCAGTGGTCGTTATGATCCAAAATATCTCAGATAATGGGAACATTCAGGTGTAGTCTGAACCCTAAATCTGCCTAATGAGATAAGTTACATGACTTCTAACAAAGGAGTGAACACATTAAGACTTTAAGATAATTAGGTGTAGTGATGGAGAACATTTTAAGAAAAAGATTGTTTTTTTTTTTTAATATATATTTAAAGATTTATTCACTGGGTTACTTCCCTTTTGCAAAGGCAACAACACTTTGAACTAGTGGCTACTGTGTGTTTTTGTGTTTCCATAGATTTTTGAGTATATGTAAAGGACGTCCAAATTGGAACTTTTTGACAATATTTAATAAAAGGATATTGAATTCCAATGCTGACGAGTACTTATAAAGGACTGTTAAGATTAACTTATACTTAACAGACTTTTTACTACTGGCACCAGCATTCTAGAATTATGATTGTTGTTCCATAGCATAGCAAAAAACAGTTAGTCCTGGGTTCGATTCCCACAGGAACCACAAGTAATTGTATGCATTAAGTAGACTCTTTTATCTAAAGCAACAAAGTAAATGATAATTAAAATAGAATAAATGAAATAAGCAGCACAATAGTGGACTAGTAGTTAAGGACTTTAAGCCTTGAGCCTTCAGGTTTGATTCCACCAGCAGCCATGTTGCCACTGAGCACGCTCCTTCCTGACCCACAAAACCCACAGTTGTAGAGACAACCCCTGAGACCTAAAAATATATAAAAGAATGAAGATGAAGGAATCGAATGAGCTGCAATGCTGCCATCTAGTGACTTGCACATTCCTATACAGCTGTTTATCCCAAAAATTTTAGGGATCTCAAACAATTGGTGAGACCCAGGCATTATGTTTCTAGGTTTTTCATTAACGGACGTAAAAATGATGACCATTATCTATCATAGAGATAGTATAGTGACATCAGGCTGATAAAAATGGTCCTCATATATCAGGGGCATTCTTCTTCTTTCTTCTCAAATTATTGTTTCCATCACTCCCTGTTCTCTGTATCTTCTACTCTGACTACAGAGTTGAAGATACAGAGGAAGGCCTCCTCTTTGGCCTTCCTTTTGGTATTGTCATGGTTCTGTGTGTATTTCTGTTGCTGATATGATTGGTTACAGAGACCCATGGTCACATGGGTCTCTGTAACCAATCAGGCAACAGGGCTTTGTCTTCTCTTTGTCTAACCAGGTGGCAACTTTGCTCATTGCCTGAGTATTTAAACTCACCTGTGGGTGAGCAAAGTTGCCAGATTGTCTTTGTTTTTTCCATGACTTTCCAGCGTTTTGTCCTGAAGCTGCTTATCCGGTACCGACCCTGTTTGTCAGTGATTTTTGCCTTTTTCTTCTGCCCTTCTGAATCGACCTGCTCTTCTGTTAAATCTGACCCCTGCCTGATCTGTGGTAACGTAACCCGTGCTTTTGTTTTGACCAGTCTTGAGCTCCTGTCCTCCCAATTTGACCTGCCTTCCGTCCTCGGTTATGTCTTGTCCCTGCCCTGGTGTTTGAACTGCATCTGTCTCTGATTGATGTCTTAGCCTTAGCGTTTATGGTCCCGACCTGGTGCGGGAGATTTGTAGTGTAAATTTCATTGTAATAAAATGATCCAATCGCTAAACTTGGGTCAGTGTTTTTGTGCAACTGGGTTCACTGCTAATTTCTGACAGGTATTACAAATATAAACAAACACCCTGAATATATACTGGTATTTTAGTGGTAGGTTGTGTGCAAGTAGTGGTGATTGAGGGCACCAGAATGTGTAGATCTGTTACTGATTGTACTTTATAATAAAATACTACAATTTTTGTGGATTTACATCTAGGTATATTGGGCTGCGACTTGGTATTTCTTATTATTTGACAGTTTCATTCTGGAAAAATGCTTTCCGTGGAACTAGATGCCTGCTGCTGGCCATAAAAAAAAGACACTGTCTCAAAGCTGAAAAATAAGAAATATTCCATTTGGCATGGAGCCGCAGCCATAGGAAGCATGGATATAAGTGACCCAGTCTTGGCAGAATTGCTGATGTATCTGCTGAGGCCAGTGAGTATAAATGGATCTCCATTTCCCCTATTCATTTTAAACCTCACTACAACTTTGCATTGGTGTGGGTTTTTATCAGACACGAAGTGTGGCATCCTCACACACGTGGAGACACTTATGTTATCTTTGACGGCCAACACCGGAGGCAGGTTTTAAAATATTCCGCTGGGTTTGTGGTTTCAATTTTTTTTTTTTTTTTAAAGGAGAGTTGACATACCAGGAGAATTCTGCACGGTATGACTTGTTTTAAGAAAAGCCTAAATGAAACAGGAAAGGAATTCTAGTCATGACGTGCACTTGGACAAATTAAAAAACTTCACAAAACAACAATAATAATAATAATAATTTGTTATTGTTTAGAGGTTGCCTTGCAACCATTGACTAGAATGAATGTATCCCGTTATTAGACTAACACTGTAAAGACTATAAGTCAAAACTCAAATGCAAATAGATGATATTTAATTTGTTATAATAAGGTATGTCCGATATGTCAACTTAAGAGGTTAACGCTTTGCAAAAGTTATCGTTGATGGAATCCTGTAGTTCATAATACAATTTAAGTTCAATATTATATATTTTCCGGTTCAAAAATATCTTTGTTTTAAGGCATTTTACTTTGTATGCACGTAAACTAGTCCTCTGTCCAGTGTACACTGTGTGACACAATTTTTCAGTCATGCAATCATCAGTAGTCAGGCTCAATGGTCTGCTTGAGTTATATGTTGTACAAAAGCGGTTATAAACACCACTACCACACTATTTGGTAAATATTCCATTTAATATCTCATTAATAGTGTACCAATTAAAATATTACTTTTAAAAATGACGACAAACCAGATTTACTTAAGTTTTACTTCATCTTGGCCAGTTTTTTGTCGTCTTTACACAGAAGAACCTGTCTTTGATTTTTGCTTCAGCGTCATCCACTTGAACAAAGTGAAAGCGAGGGCCAGATTTAGCATATTCGATGGAATTACATATGTCAAAACACATTTTCACACGTCCCACCTGCCAAATAAAAATCCTCGCGCACCCGCCCACACATGAGACAGGAAACAGAAATACCTCAACACGTGACAGCCACCAGCACATTCAGCCTGCCAGGACTAGTCTGGGCCCCGGCATGCCAAAGAGAATAACTTTATCTGAAATATGATGGCATCTGTCTCTCAAGGAGCAGACTCCTCATTACAGGCAGTTTCTTTGACTTCTTGTTCAGACATCAGCTGTCACAGTTCATCAGCCATGCCAAGGTAGAGGCAAAATAAGCAGCTGCCACAAGTCTTCTCAGCTGAACGGGAGTCATGCTGAGATAAATGCCGGACCACAGCACTGGAAACACTCCACAGCATCCTGCGCTCACATCAGCCGAGCATGCGTCTTATTTCAACACACAGCTGAAAAGATCAGACGTTATGTCATAAGTTCCTTAGATGCTCCCTGTTTGTCTTTTTTTTCCCCCCTTTTTCAAAGTAATAAATCAAAGTTAAAAAATATTAAATGCATGTAGTCAACACGTCAACAAAGAAGTTGAGTAATATTATAATTCTTGGCCAAAAAAAGCAAAATTGTAAAACTTTTTAGAGCAGTCTGATGCTAATTATTGTCATGCATAAAAGTTAGATAACCAAGAATTGTTTCAACATAAAACGTTAAAAAAAAGTTCACAGCTGCCACATGCCACATGGGAAATTGTTTTGACACAGCAGCACGTTGAACTTTTGCAGATAAAATGAAATAAAGTATAATTTGAATAAGTAGAAATACAAAAAGCAGAACACAAGTTTTCCATATATTTGATCCTGACTATATCCATTTTCTTATTTTTCTTATTCTTGTTTTCTTTCCTTATTGCGCCTAATCGTACAATCACATTTTTATGTTCCCGGTTATATTGTGTTTATTACTATATTTTTATTCGAATTTTGCGTGTCAAATTCAAAAAATTATAATAAATAATAATTAACGGCAGAAATGT
This sequence comes from Paraplagusia blochii, assembly GCA_016785265.1. Classification (NCBI taxonomy): domain Eukaryota; kingdom Metazoa; phylum Chordata; class Actinopteri; order Pleuronectiformes; family Cynoglossidae; genus Paraplagusia; species Paraplagusia blochii. The sequence goes on along the minus strand of JAFBJS010055027.1, from coordinate 2,931 downwards.
GTATTAATATGTTGTGGAACCATTACATCTAGACAGTCCTCCCTTCACATCTGTCCCTCATATGGGAAATGTGGAAAGCAAACTCCTTATCATTGTGACATTCTAATACACACCACTGAACACGACAAAATTGCAGTGAGTGAAGACGATGCTCAGTGTACCTCAGTGGTAACTTGGCAGTTGGTGGACTCAAACCTGATCCCCTCCTGACTGAAGTCTGCTTCCTTAACCACTAGTGGGAAATCTACAGTGAAAAAAGAGAAAAAGCTTGTGTTTGACCATAATTTGTCCAAATCTCTGTGAGGTTTCTGCGTCTGACCCACTGACACAGGAGAAAAATGAGCTCATCATTATGTAACTATTTCTCACGGGTTGCCTAAGCTCTGTTATCAAGGCTGACCTTGTTCCCCGATTTACTGTCACACACCGTTCTCAACTTGATGCCGTCTATACTTGCTCAAGGGCACGGCCATTATTTCATCCAATTCCTCCAGGCACTTTGATGCTTCGCACCGATGTGCTCCGAGTGGGGATCTGACTTGACAGAGACTTCTGACCGGATAAGCGGCGCACGGTGGAGAAGGACGAGACGCCAGGAATAACAGATCATCTGAACGCTTCTCTGATGTTGAAAACACGCTCCGCCGTATGTGAAAGGTCTCCAAACAGACGTGAAAATTGTTGACATTTTTATCTCCCAAAGTAGTCTTCGGGATGTTTTTGTCAAGGACGCAGCCAGGTGGAAAGCATTTGATGGATGAGGTGTATCTGAATCTACGTGGGAGCGGTGATAATCTCATATAAATACTTAGCTACCAGACAGTCACTGAGATGATGTCACAGGCTGTGAGCCCAGTGACAACCTTTTAAGTTTCCAATAAAAACATGGGGCTCTTAAATGAGTATAATACCACTTCAGCCTTGAACCACTGTGTATCAGTGATTACTCTTCTTAGTCATACCCTACAAAGCCAGACCATATCCACAGACAGGCCTGTCAAGCTGGTGGCTGCTGAAGAAATATAGTGTTTACTGAAATGTGTCCCCAGGGAGGGAACATTTGATTATATCCAACTGTTTTGCAATTAGTTTTAATATAATGGATTTTTCTTAAATATATATCCTGGCCCTAATGCACTGGGCACTGGTCTGGGCCTAATGTGAGGAGGGGACAAACAAAGAACAAACAAAATGTTCTAAGAAAGAAAATTGTGTTCACATTCAATATTTTTTTCTTTACCTTTTTATGTTTTATTATTTTGGTGGGGGAAACACTTAGACAATCACAAAGAAAATGTTTTATATGGTTTTTTTATGTTTTTTTTTTGTAGGTACACTTTCCCTTGAGAGACCAAGAGGTTTTTGGCAACTTTCAGTTTGTTTTATTGAATGGCCTCATGAAAAAAAAAAAAGTATGAAGAATTGTTTAGGACTTTGGCTATATATACAGTATCACCATTGATATTGGAATTGGAAATTAAGTGTTTGAACCATCTTCTTCTGCTTTTCCCTCTTCTTATTTTCTATTTCCCCGTTATTTCTACATATATGTATATATGTAGTCACTATACAATTTGGTTACTACAAAGAGTAAAGGGAAAACTTAAGTTTGTTAGCGCACACAGGCACTCAGTGGAGCATGGCTGCCACCACAGACACAGGAACAAATATTTGGAGTTACTCAGCAAGAGGAACAGAAGTTGAAACGTCCAACTACATCAGGATAAACACTTTACTTCAAAATAGCTGAAGTGAAAAGTGCTTTTTTTAAAATAGTTAATTGTTTTCGAGTAGAAAAAGAGACATTTGTGTAAAATAATACACAGCACAACATATAAAGAATTCCAACCCATAAACAATTCCATGTCAATTTCTTGTTGTTTGTGTAAAAATGCAAATTACTGACATCATGTTGACTCTTATTAGTTATCTTTTAACATTGATTGAGCTCTAAAAATAATGTATAACACTTAGTGATAAACTGTAAAATGTCGAATGGTGAATTTTATTAATGTCTGTTCAAAATAGGTGGGATAAATTGCTGTATTTATTTTTTTTCTGGATGTTTTTATATTTTTGCGCCAAAAAAAATTGGCATCAAAGTGAATACTAAGAATAAAATATATATATATCTTCATTATTCACTCTGACATTTAAAAAAAAATAATACAGTAACAGGTTAATTTTGGTAAGAAAATAATATTTGATAGGGTTGATGGTTGCACAAAATCTAAATATCTAACGTGTTCTATGTTTTGGGGGGAAATGTATTTTCAATAATTATCTAGGAACTTACACATGCTGTTTTTTATTATCTAGAAACAGAATAAATTACATATCCACTGTCAGTGTAGCTACTGTGTGTGCATTCCTACTTCAAGTAATGATTCCCTTAATGATGCAAAATGCCTGTAAGACATGAACGAAAGATCTGAAATATGTCAAATAGGTTTTGAAATTTGTATTTATCTGTAAAATCTCTGAGGGTAAAAAAATTGTCCACGTATTTTAATGTATGAAAGTATGAACTTCTAGCATGAAAACAAAACCCAAAACTAATTCTCCAATACACAGGCATCAGTAATGATCACAATTTGCCTCAAAACATTTACTTTCGACAAAAGTAAATTTCACTTAGAAGGTAGAGGAAAGTCAATGTTGGCCGAGGGCAATGTTTTTATCTTAAATATAACAAACCATGCGCGCAAAAGTTGACATGTCAGAGGCTAATCCACCAGGTAGGTCTGTTGTCCTCCTTCGCCTCATGCTCGGAATAATAATCAGCCCAATCACCTCAGCTGTGAACAGACGAAAAGCAAATAATGAATTCATTTCACCGCAGGTTGAACACATGTGGACATTAACAGTCCCACTGCTGCTGCCTTAGGTTCAGTACCCTATATATAACTGTATATATATTTTGTACATATG
>JAFBJS010055024.1:3728-18063 GCA_016785265.1 Paraplagusia blochii | reverse complement strand
GGTGCTATGATCAGAGCACCACCTGAAGCATGGAATAAACAAGTCGCTTCCTTAACACTAGGCTAATACATATTAGGAACAGTATTAGTATCAGTATTAGTATTAGTTAGTTAGTTAATGATATAGATTATAATGTTGTAATATGTTTAATGAAAATTTCTCATTTGAAATACAAAACAAATAGGAAATTATGTTTATGATTAGCTTAAATATAGATAAATAATTTAATATACATATAGGTAATATAATTAACAAAGTGTTAGTTTACATTTTTGCTTCACTCATGTTAAAATAACCATCTTATTGTTTTCGACTCTGCGGCCTCAAATAACAGCACCATGTGATAAAACAGATGCATTTTGTCTAGTGTCTCCATAACACCAAGTCATGAATATTTCATGAATCTGGAGACAAAAAAAAAAAAAAAAAACACAAGCAAGTGAAATAGAAATACCAAAATCCTTCAACGCTGTGAATCAGTCTGCAGCAGGCTATAGGTCAATTTGTCCCTGAATAAACTTGTGGAAAAATGACTAGAAAAATAAGAGCAGAGAGCACTTGATGGTCAAATCAAAATCTCAGGGATCTATTATTTTTTAGTGTTGTTTTAGTTTGTTTATTGTCCTTGCAGGGTGTGAGTAGTTATTGGTGTCATAAAACCTGTTTAAAGTCAGCACTTAGCCCCTGGGACAGACTAAAGACGAGACGTCTCTGGGTGAAAACTTGTAAACCAACGCAAAGGCAACACATAGCTTAGCGTGGAAACAAAAAAAAAAAAAAATTATATTGTTTGATTTCATTATGATGCTTTATGCTGTTACTGCACTTGTGTTTCTGTGATTCTCTCTGACAGGAACAACAGATGGTTTGGAGAAAATGTGGCCTCGCTCAAATATTTATCCACATTCCTTTTAGAAATACAACAAATCAAGTGGATTTCAACGTAGATGACTCGAGTATAGGCTTTAGCCAAAAACAATAGTGTGTTTCTGCTAACATGATATAGGGACGATCAGTTATTAATGTGAATAACGTGAGAGTTTGTGTTATTCCAGTTGTTAGTCCAGTTGTGTTACCTTGAGCTTACAGCGATGTTTTTTTTTTTTTAAAAACCCTGTCCATTCTTTACAATGAGACATTCCATACAGTAGTAGACAATTTTAATCAATCAATATTTAGACATGTTAGCAGTGCTCTGGTTTGATCGTGTTAGCCCAGACCAGTAGCTGATTGACAAAAGTACGGAGTACTGAAATTTTGTTATATTTTTTTTTTCCTTACCTGTAGTGGAAATCTCAAGTATAAGCTGATATTTCCTCACACCATGTAGAAATATGCTAACAACACACACAATACTATAAATCAGTGGTCCCCAACCACTGGGCTGGTGACCAATACTGGTCCTTGGGTGAATTGGTGCCAGGCTGCCAGGAAATACTTTTTCCTTTTGGCCCCATCTGGCTATTACTTACACCAGATCCATACCCATATCAACAAAAGAACTGAACAATAGAACTGATCAATAATGCAACTATATTTGATTAGGAAATATTTTCTCAATAAAGACAACAACTATAAATTCAAAATGACACAGATTGTCATTGATACATGATTCTAACTCATTATACTGGTCTAGTAGCAGAACATTATGGGTCGTGTGCCCTTGAGAAATCCTTTATGTGCTTATGCACAGTTAATTCGGGTAGGAAGATTTTATAGATGGGAAAATATTTCAGAACACCGGAAATGTAATTTTATAAGGTATCTATTTGCCACAATTTAACCGAGACATTTAACCATTCCGTGGCACAAAAAAGGTTGCAGAACACTGCTATAGATATAAAATACAGGAACTAAGAATTGCGCAGGAGAGTATATCCGTGGGTAGCTGAAAACTATGGCCGTGAGTGCAGTTTGTTGTACATATGCGCAGTTAACTAACTCTGTAGTTTAGTTTATTAACAAGGGTACAATGGAACTTCAAGACAGCTGCAACATGGTTGCCATCATCGATTTGCTTAACATTGCCGATACTGACGAATTTTGCCCTAATGTGTTAAAACAAACTTTTTTTTTACAGTCAACATTTTCAGTTGGTCAAGTTACTGGAAACACATTTTATTTTTTTGTATTTGGCTTCACTTGTTTTAAATTACAGGACAGTACAATACAGTTACATATTCAAACTTACATATGCATACAACATATTTGCTGTACGTTTCTGAACATCTGGCAACCCTGGCCTGCCTTCATATCATTAGTTAACCACCATCACTTTTCTGAACTTGCTCGAGTAACTCTTTATTCGTACCTCCTTTCCTGTTCCTTTTCGTCACACATCTGAGAATTTCCTTGAACCCCTCTCATTGTTCCCCATTAGAAGCATATGTTTATTTATTTATTTATTTTTGTTTCCTGAGTGCATTACCACAAATAATTTCCTGAGAGAGAATCTGAAGGTCTCTGAATCTCTCCTCTACAGACTCTCTCTGGGTAACACTGTGGATGCCATTCATAAGCCTGAACAGATGAAATACATTTACAGTCAAAACAATGTTGAGAGTATACACACACCGACACACACATACCTGCCCATCTCTGTTTGCTCTATGCATAATGAATTATTAAGCGTTGGTGGACATGAGGGCTTGGCTGCCACAACACTGCTCTCTGCTGGTAAATACTACCGCTCCGGTCCAACTGGCTTTGGTACTGCTGGAGGACAGAGGGTGAAAGGAAAAACAAGCTCTGGGTTTCTATGGGGAAAAGACACAAATGACATCACTGCAGGAAAGCAGTTATTCAACTTCACTGGTAACAATGATTGTACATGTGTATTTGTAAAAAAAAAAAAAACATACATGGCAGATTTATTCTGCAGGAAGTACTGACTAGCTGTCCTGTCCTTACAACACCTCTTTGTCTTTATGATGGCAGTTTTTCTACTCTTCCTTTATGGTTCTCAACCCAGTAAAACGTCATGAAACTGATCTTCGGGAATTGCATGTCTCAGATGAGCCTGAACAGATTTGATAAGAAATAGATTTGAGGTTTGTAAACATGGATTTTTCTATATTATACTATATCATATTGATGTATTTTTTACAGTAGTGGCAGTGATCTTCAGGTCACAGTCACATTGTGTCAATGAAACCTTCAGTTTTGACTGAGAACACAGTCTGAAATTTAGCCCCAAACCATTACAGAGCATGTTGCTTTGGCCCAACGTCAATGTCTTTGTAATTTGGTGTAGAAAATCCAGGCCAGATCAAATCCCTGTTACAGTGGTTGGTGTCTTCCAGTGAGCTCACCACCTAAGGTATGGTGCAGTGTGATTTAGGTGGCAGTCAAGGAGACCGCTGGCCCCACCACCTTGTTATAGGTAAATGAGTGAAAATGGACAAAAGAATGGACCATTATGGAGTACAGAGTCATTAAGGGAAATTTCTCCAGGCTTTAGGCTTAGAAGATTAAAAACTAAATGCGTTAACCTTGGGCTCTGTGGTTTGTGTGAATATAATTTCCCGAAGGATACTCCCGAGTTCTACCTTTCTATGGATTCGGCTTAAATCAGTGGTGTGAAACACATAATCTGGGACAAAACTAGTCAGGAAGAGCATACACAACAACTTCAGATTAATACTTTTTTGTTAGATTGTGTATATTGTATTAAATATGAAAAAATAATGTGTTGTACATAGGCTGTGGAAAAAAAAGAGTTTGAAATCCTTGTGTAAGATATACTTACACAAGGGTATACAAAAGTATATTAACCTTTTTAAAATATTTCAGGGTATTGACTAAAAGAAAACCTTTCAAAGAAAAATATTCTCAAAAAATTATGATCCGTCATTTAATTTTTCAACATTTTCAAATTTTTCATGGCTTCTTGACATCAGATGCTGTATAGTATACCTTCCAAAATGTCTTTCAGTTTCCAAAATCTTTGCCAAAGCAGAAAAGCAATCTCAGTAAGAACAAAAGAAGGTAAAAGAAAGTAAGAAAAAATGCTGAATTTTGACATTGATGGAAAAAAAACTAAGATTTAAGCACATTAAATGCTACCATTCCTTTTATCATGTTGCAGAACTTCTCTCTATTACAACATTTTTAGCAAGTATTAACCAGGGTTGCATGAGTAAAGAAAAAAAAAATGTTTGTGGAGGCTTTAATGTGAACCCAATTATCATTTCACCTTGCTCCATCATCTAGACACTGCACAATCTCAAGTTTGTAAAATGACATTTTTTTTGTCAAATTTCTTGCAAAATGTTTGTCACAAAAAAAAAACCTTTGTCCATTTTTTAGAGCGAGATATTTTATGCAGAACTAGATTTTAGATAAGCGGTGACACGGTTCAACACAGGTTAGATATCATAGATATCGAATGCAGAACCTAAGAAATGTATATCTGTGGGTAGCAGAAAACTATAGGCATCAGTGCAGGTTCAAAACGGATGATTTCATGGGTAGTTTCGTTTATTTAAAAGATTAGGATGGAACTTCAAGACAGTGGCAATATGGTTGCCTCAATTTTTTTCGACTAATGTTTTTACTAATTTTCACTAATTCTCCCTGTAGTCTTCCACAGTGGAAAAAATAGAATCTAACTATAGCTTTATGCTAACCAAAAAAAAATCTACGGTCTGCAAATTAAATATGAAGATTTTTGTTTGGTCGGGTTGCTGGAATCACACTATATTTTTTTATTTGGCCTAATCACGCAGTATTGAATGAGAACCAAAGCCTTGACCCTCTTAACACAGCTGTTTGTCCTCTAATTAAAAGGAAGCAGCAGGTGTCACCTGAGCCACAGCTGCTGGAGTTCAATCTGGTTGCATTCATTTGATCCAAAGTGGTTGTGACCAAGTGTATGTACTCTGGCATCACGCGTTAGGTCTCAGAGACTGCGCGAAGGCACAGGGGCAGCGGCAGATAGTGCATGCTCTGCAGAGGCACAGCAGGCGACCAGGCATCAACGTGCACTTTCTGGCAGTTGACCCAGCAGCCGTCGCCGTCGCCCGTGCCTCTGCCCCACCAGCAGCATCTGTGAGATTGCATTTGCCACTGCGACGATGGTCCGCAGTCACGCACAGCTGAGATGCCGCATGTGCTCGCTGTAGATAACAGTCGTGGAATCCTCCCTGAAGCTGTAAACGCAGCTTGTTTCGGGTCTCCTGATGATTTCACAGGACATTGAACTTTACCTTCACTCATTTGTTACCTCTTCAGGGTATTTCCAAATATCCATTACCATGTTTCTGGCGAATGAGCTAACCTTAAACCTCCACCGCCTTTTATGAGTGCATAAATTATCTGGGAACAAATGTGACACTGCATGCGTGGGTTGTCGACATGATTTGCGTTTGTGCAAACTTAGGTGGAATCGAGTGACCTTCAGTTGTGAGGCCACCGTAGTGCAGCGTCAGAGGATTCAAATGGAAGTTTGTTCGCAGTTCAAATGGGGCCCAGCCTGCGGTCTTGCAGGCACTCTTTGCAGCAACACTTTCACTGTGCAATGACAATACATTAATTTCATGAGTCATCAGGCAAAGACTGGCAGTTTGTGTGGAGCTAAACTGTGTTTAATTGGATTCTGATCCATGGCAACACCACCAGAGGCTTGTTTCCTTCTTTGATGCCTGTAGCACCTGGAGCGTAATGGCGGTGATTACATGCCTCCTGTGGTGTCCCAGCGGTTCAGCCCGCGCAGGCCCCTAAGAGTATGCATGCTGACAGTCACGGTCCGTGCTGCCCCGCTGCCCCGTCTGGCTGCCGGTGAACTCTGAGCAGCAGCTGCTGCTGCTGCTGAGGGTTTTCATTCAAGCACTGAATGCTGGGAAAAGACTTTGTTCAAAAAGAACTGGAGACTTCACGAAGCAGAAGCTCTGATGATCAGAGGGGTCGGAGCAAAGGCATTTGCAGCTCATTAGAGATAGATCGAGTGTTGATTAAAGGAAAGCAAAGGATGAACAATAGCATTTATCCAAGGGTTTCAAACTTGCGGCCCACGGGCCATCTGCAGCCTGTGGAACGGTATTTTCTGGAGTTTTAATGTTATGTTATTTTAATGTGTGCATTTATAAAGGGGTTTCACTGCTTGTTGTAAACTTGACAGCCAAGTAAAGTGTAAAAAAAAGTTCTCTAACCCAATTTTTTTATTTTTACAACTGTATAAAAGTTTGGGGTCACTGTAATTTTTCATTTAAAACCCTAAAAATGTCTTCAAATGACTTCAATAAAAGTGTATTTTTTATGTCATAATAAAATTTATATATTTTTTGAAGCTCACCATTTTAAAAAGTATTACAATACACATTTTTATTATTTTATTTTTTAATTTGAAAATATACTAAAATTATATAGTCAGTGCTTTATTTGGGAATAAAAGCATAAAAATAATGATGAGTGATTTTTGTGTTCATAAACTAGCAGTCAAAATGACCGCATTTAAGCATTCTAGTAATTTTGGAATCTGGGGTGTTCTAGTTTTAATCTGGTTGCAGCAGAACGGAAGGGCAGAAGGGTTTGGCAGGTGCATTTGTTCCATGGGCTGCAAGTTAATTTTTGTTATTTCTAACCTGATTTTTACTCTTTTATGATAAAATCAAAGAAATACATTTTATTCATCTTCGACCTCTCATCCATTCCCTGTTCTCAGGGGCTGCAGTCTCCTCAACTGCCACACAAATTGCACTGCTGCCTTCCTGTGGGTGGTGAACCCACTGAAAGTTATGTAGGTGCCATGATCACTTCTGGTAGCAGCATCACTGCCATCTGCTGAACTGCCTTGTTGACAACTGTTGCTATTTACATTTGTGCACATGTTGTGTTGATGTGAACATACAGTATGTGTGGGTATATGTGTATATAGCCAGATATAGCATCAAGAAAAACTATGCATATGCATAGTTTTCCCGATGTTGCTTGCTCCTGCTTTTATTTAATTTTAACTTTAACACCTAGATTTATTTTACGTGTATGGACACTTTGCACAATTGTGAGATAACGCACCTTCATTTCACTCATTGCCTGCAATGTCACATACCAAACAAAGCTTCTTGAATGTTGATCAGGGCACTTCAATGGCAACCTGGCAGCCAGTGGACTCGAACCTGAAGCCTTGTAGACCTGGGTCCGCTTCCTTAACTGCTATTCCACCAATCCCACTCATTTACTTTACTTTCCAGAATAAAAATATTTTTTTATTCTACTCATGTAAATACTAGCGACATTTAAAAAACAAAGTTTTCAAAGGTAAACCATATTATTTTCAGGAATATAAGAATTACATTTTTTTTTTCACTGAATGACACTGGCTAACAAGGATCAGGGAGAAACAGAAAGTACAATCACCTTCTCCTCCAAGTAAACACAGGTAAGTTCACTGACCCCTGCTGATGAAAATTGGGTAGACTGGCTGCACATGAAGCCAGTGGTGACAGAACAGCGAGGAATAACATTGCCAGGCCTCTGACCTTCAGTGTAGCCCCACACTATCTCACCACCAGACAAAGATGAATAATACATGGCCTTCTCCAGCTGGGACCTCCCCCACCGCTCACTCCGGCAGAGGTACATAAACAGCAGTCATGGTGCGAACAGTTCTTCCTCATCCATAGAATAATGAAGACCATGTGTTGCCTGATTTCACACCTCACTTCACTGCACCCTTTTACATTTAAAGTTATAATTCACACTTTTATTTGAGACATAATTTCCCGAAAGCAATAAAAATCCTTCGAAAAAAAAAAAAAAAGAAAATATAAAACAGAGACGCCGCATCTCGATTGTCGCGGTAATTTCTCACCTACGTGAAAGCAAAGTGAGGAAGCCATGGAGTCGTGGGAATTCTCCTGTTTACACAGTGAGAATGAACAGAAATGCATGAAACATTTTCTCCCAAATCTCATGTGATTCCAGGAAAGGCAAACTCTGTATTTCCACCTCCCTGTCATTTACTGTCTCTTTTCTCATCGTCTCTCCATACAGAGACGACTGAGTGGTTTGCACCAAGATTATTTGAGTTTTCTCCAGTGTTTGACATTTGATAATAGTGCCATATGTGTGCAGAATCTGCTCTTCCCTGCCAAAGGAGTCCTATCGTGTTTGTTCAGGGCCCCGCCCCCGTTGCTTCGCAAAAGCAATTGAATCTGGAAAAACACGAATATCACCACGAGACATCAAGGAGACAAACCCAATCATTGTTTTAGATTCACATGAGCAGATACATCAATGTTCTTTACGTGGCAAAGTCTGTGGTGCAGCACTGATGGAAATAAGCTGCAAAATCCTAGATGTTGTTTTAGTTTATTCGATGAGACTAATAATGCAAATATGAGATACAGATGTCCGGCATTTTTACAAATTAGTTCTTAATATTAAAAAAAATATTCATTCATTCATTTTAATCTTCTTATAAGTTACTAGGCCACAGCGGTCTCCATGACTGCCACCCAAATCACACACTGCTCCATACTGTCGTAGTAGGTCTGTATGCATAGGTGCTATGATCAGAGCACATCAGTGGTGCCAGTTGCAGCAGTTGGACTCAAACCTGAAACCTTGTTCAAAAAGTCCCTTCCCTTGACTGCTATGCCACCACTGTCGCTATGACAATTTTATTGTGTATAAAATTATTACTCCATAAATTATGGATTAATTTAAATGATGAATGAAAATACATTAGCCAAAAAAATGAAAAACTTACTGTGAAAAGTTAAAGCTATGTAAAGTAAATAAATATAAGAGCTGATAATTAGCAAATTTTAGACAGGTTCTGTTGCTCAATTTATCAGTCAAATTAATTTAAAAGCTAAAAAGCTGTTTACTCTATAATAAATTAAGGAAATCCATACATACAGTATAAGCCTATAACCTCCAATAAGACTAAAAAACTATTGAGATATATTGTTATTATTATTATTATTATTATTATTATTATTATTATTATTGTTATTATTATTATTATTATTATATGTGTGTTAATTATGTATTATTATTAACATCACTTTAGAATGAACAGGTACTTCAAATGAACTGAGAGGTAACCAAATGTTTTACCCATTTTAAATTTTTTTTTTAAATATCCTGGCAACTTTAAACTGTGAAAATAATACACATTACCACCAAGTGAAAGAAAAATCTTAGGATGCGAACAGAAAAGTGTAAGGGGAGAGATGTGTGAGCGAGGGGGGCCGTGGGGGCCAGCGACACGTGATTTACAGTGTGTGCGTTTGTCCGCCCGTGTGCGGTCGATTTTCTTGACACCGGATATTTCAATGTCAAAGATTTTGCCACTTTTGACTGAGAGCAGATTACTACCCTCTGCTGGAGATAGAGGTCTAATACATATCAAAGTGCCCGAAAGCGAACGCGGAACCTTCTTGTCCGTCTGTTTCCTTACGGTGTGTTTATGTTGCGACACCACAGTAGCATTAGCGGTGGTGCTAATAATAGTGTCTTGTGTCAAATGGAATGCGTTTTATTAGTTAAAACGCCGGAAGTGGGGAGTCAGCTTATTTAAAATATCGTTTTAAACGTTTCCGTTTTCTGGACTTTCTGTTTTGTGTGAGTTACACTTGTTCTCGGGTTATAAGTTGTAATATCAAGCTCATTTTACCCTCAGAAGTTTACAGGTAAGCAATTATAGTTCATAGAATTACAGATACAAATAACTAAACGAATTTGTTATGCTGAAAAAAGAGAAGTACAAAGTTGTTGTTTGTGCCGCAGTAGAGCATAGTGTTTATTTCACATGTGAGAAGACGAACACATGTGAGAGGATGAACCGACGTGACAAGTGAAGCGTCTTAATGCATCACCTTATATCTGCCAAACTCAATCGTCACCATCCTATATTTACTCTTGTAAAAACTTATTGTGTGATGTCACACATGGAGGCAACAGTTGGCAATGGCCGTCACGGTGTGATGGAGTGTTATCATTGTGCGTGAGTCACACTCACAGCTCACCCGGGCGTCGCTCGATGCCCGTTTGGAAACAAGGTGTTCTATACATCTGTTTATTGGCTGTCACTTGTAGAAAGAAAATAATAAGTGTCCTTGTTTGTCTGTGTGTAACCATGGTGGCCGGTTTTTATCACTCTTCACTCCACTCCATCATGTGTCAAGAGAAGATGCAGTGAGACAGACACCGATTTTGGGTTTACCCTGTTTGTGTGGCAGTGTTATGGAAGGAGAGATGTTCTGACAAGGGTGACAGGGTTTGTCAGGATCACTTTTCTTTAAGGCAGGGGATCCAAACTCGCGGCCCGTGGGCCATATGCGGTCCGCGTAATGATATTTTGTGGCCCCCACCTTGATGTGAAAGTTAAATTTATAATAATATTTTAAGTTTTTTTTCTCCACATTTTATGGTAAATCCTAATGGTCTTAAAACCCTGATCCACAGGCCCCCTCTGGTTCAGAGTTGTATTACACATAATCTATGGGAGATTTATTATTATTATTATTATTATTATTATTGTTGTATTGAACACTAAAAGTTGACGCGGCCCTTTGGTGAAATGTTAGTGTGGGTGGTGGCTCTCAACTTATTTGAATTTGAGACCCCTGCATTAACGGAAAGTCTTAAAATAGAGTCATGTTTTGTTGCTTACTTTAAAATGAATAATTCTGTTGAGAAAATAAACTTTAATGTAAAAATAAAAAACGTAGAAAAAGAAAATAAACATATAATGTCTTGAGATAGCTTAACACAGATGAGGGCACACTACGGACCAGGGGCCAGATGTGACATATTTGGGCCAGCCATGATGTGTGGTTTCAAGACACTATAGGAATAGGCAGAAGACAGGACGCAGACCTGGAGGTTAAAGAATTAAAGATGCTGAGGTTCGTTTTAGGGGTGACTAGGATGAACAGGATCAGGAATGAGGTGGTTAGAGGGACAACACAGACAGGAAGGTTGAGAAAAAGCTCGAGAAGATTGAGATGGTTTTAGAGGAGGTGCAGTGGATACATTGGTAGAGGAATGATTGTAGAGATGGAGCTACCAGGTAGGAGACAAAGAGGAGATTGATGGATGCAGTGAGGGAGGACATGGAGGTAGTTGGAGTAAGATTTGAGGACAGGGGAAGATGAAAATTGCTGCGTCACTGTGGCAACCCCTAAAAAAAGGGAAAAGCCGAAAAGAAAAGAAGTCAAACTGTTTGCCCTAACCTGGGTTAAAACTAAAAAGAATTCTGTAACATGCAAAGATCAACATATATAATTGCAGAGAATCTAAAAAAGTCTTACTCAACACTTATGTCCTAACCCACCAGTCTCATCGTTGTGTCCCACAGCATAAATGAAGACGTCCTCACATGTGGCTCAGCCATGGGCTCAAATCTGCGCTGCTCTACCGCCTCGTGAAGACCAGTTCCCGTTGATCTTCAGTGACACGGTGGAGTCCAGCGTGTTGGATTTACTGAATCGCTGCAGACGTCATCTGTACAGCCAGACCTCCAACAGCAGCTTCTCACTGGACGCTCAGATAATTTTGGACTACTCATGGGAGAAACTCAACACGGGAACATGGAGAGACGTTGACAAGGAGTGGAGACGTGTCTACTCCTATGGATGTCTGTTCAAAGTTGTCTCTCTGTGTCGCGGGGGACCGTCCAAGGATGAGCTGCGGCAGGCCATCAGGACCTGTGACATGGGTTTGCTCATGGGTACGGCCATCATGGACAATATACTTCAGGTTATTGTTGGGATTTTGCAGAGTCAATTCAAAAGGTCCTCAGCAGAAGATGGTAACCAGGGACAACCTGATGTGAAGGTGAGTCAAATCCAGACTCAAATAACTACAACAATGAAATATTAAATGATGCAAAATATGAGTCCAAAATGTAGCGGTCAGCATGCCTGCTTCGAAGAAGGCAGTCATGGGTTTGATTCCCAGAGGAACCGCAAGCTTGATAATGTTTGTCAAGCTAGCGCCACTGCAAGTTGATTTAAACAAAAGCTGCTTGTTATAGTTAAAATTTTATGTTTGGCATACATTTGTTTTTACATTACGTTAATCACATGGAACTGCTATGATGACCACTTATATTATTTATTCCCTTCTACAGTTTTATCTGTCAAGCACTGCTATCAGAAGAACTTCATTTACACCTATGAGCCATAGCCAAAACAAATTAGCCTTGTAAACAGACTTTTTACTTTTAAGCTCAACGTACGCTGTACTGTAGCAGTCGTGTGACAGGTCGGGTTTGATTTTTTGACTGACTTGTGCAACTCATGTCATGCATTTTACATAGGGTTACGACAAGTGATTGTCCTCTCAAGATTGCCCAATGCTACTTTGGAATTGATTGTGTTTGTGTGGGTCGCGTAGAAATCATGTTTCCTTTTGGCCTCATCTAGCTGTTACTTCCACTTGATCCATACCCATATCAACAAAAGAACTGAACAATAGAATGGCTGGGATTCCATCATCAATAATGCAACTATATTTGATTAGGAATTTTTTTCTCAGTGAAGACAACAACAATAAACTCAAAATGATACAGAGTCATTGATACAAGATTTTAACCTTGTATACCGGTCTGGTAGGAGAAAGTTATAGACTGTGTGCACTTGAAAAATCCTTGTGCCCATGCAGAGTTAATTCGGGTAGGAAGATATTTTAGGTAGGAAAATATTTCAGAACACCAGAAATTTACAGCTTCTTTGTACTGTTTTTGTTAGCTTGGTCTCCAATGGCAGTTTTGAAGGCCTCATGGCCTCATTGGGTGAGGGGCAAAAGTTATGTTGTTCTATAAATCCATATTTCTAGTTGGACTCCTGGAATTGTTTGTATAATTAAGCTTTCATTTATTTTGTGTCTACTTTCTTGCTCTTTTACCATATGCCAAAATTGTTTGATTGTCTTTCTGTGCGGTAACTGAGGCAGGCATCTTGACATGTAAGTGTTGCATGCAAAGAAGCAGCAGAAAGAATTTCAAAATAAAGCATTGTTCAGATCAGGAAAGAAGTAAAACCAAAATAATCAAAGTTATGCGTGTTTTCTGTCCGTCCTAGATAGAATCGACGCACAGACCATTGCCACGACCCAAGAGTTGGGAACCACTCCCTTTTTTTTACGTCAATCTAACAGGAATATATTTTAGAATTAGGGGCGGGGTAAACCAGAGGCTCTGACATGAATCAGGAACTTCACATATTTCCATATTATGCTCCTGCTGTCATGTCGCTGTCACCAGGGATTGAATCAGTGTTAAAAAAAACAACATAAACAAACAAAAACAAACCCATGAGCCCCTCTGTTGTCTCACATCATTAACAGAGGATGAAGACAGAGCGTCCCCTTGTGCCCGTGATCAGAGAGGAGCTGGCAGTTCCCAGAGTGAAGTGTCCATCACTGGAAAGCTTCAAGACAAACTACCTGACGCCCCTCAAACCTGTGATTCTAGAAGGAGTCATTGACCACTGGCCTGCACTTAACCAACACCCCTGGAGGTTCGATTCCCAAACTGAGACCGACTCTGAACCTGTTAAGAACAATGATTATAGTGTTTGAATAAATTGTTTCAGAATTGTTGTCTATAAGCAGTGGGACCAGTCGTCCTGCCCTCCACATCATTTAACTGATTGTAGAAAGTGAGCTAAGAGAGAGAAATCCAGCTGGACTTTGGCCCTGAAATCACTCTTTGCTCCTAGATGGCTATAATTTAGGTCTGTTGATTTAAAAAAGGGCCTTTTTTTACAACGTATTTTTATTCCAGTCTTCTTTCATTACAAATACCCAGCATAGACTACCTGAGGTCAGTGGCTGGCTGTCGGACCGTTCCTGTCGAAGTCGGGTCCAGGTACACGGACGAGGAGTGGTCACAGACTCTGCTCACAGTGGATGAATTTATCGATCGGTTCATCTTAAATAAAGTGAGTGGTTATTTGTTTTATTACAAGTTTACGATAAGGGGCAGTGGTGGTCTGGGGACAGGACTGGGGTCTGGAGGGTTCTAGGTTCAAATCCACCACCTGCCAGGTTACCACTGAGGTCCACTGAGCATGGCACCGTCCCCACACACTGCTCCCCGGGCGCTCAAAGCTGCCCACTGTTCACTTTGGTGACGGGGTTAAAGCAGAGGTGACATTTCGTTGTGTGCAGTGGTGTGAGTCACAATGACAAGGAGATTGCCTTTCCTTCCTTCCTTTCCTTTTAAATGTGTCCTTTTTATGTATTCCTCCCAGGATGAAGCCAAAGGTTCGGGTTATCTGGCCCAGCACCAGCTGTTTGATCAGGTACATTTTTATTTTGTTTTTTTCTGAACCCTGAACCCTATAATTTTGGGGCTCTACAAATATCCCTTGGTCAATTT
>JAFBJS010055023.1:0-35882 GCA_016785265.1 Paraplagusia blochii | reverse complement strand
AGACATAATCCTCCCCTGTCATCTAGGTCTCATGAAAGTTGTTAAAAGAAAATGAATGGATTTAAGTGGCTGCACACGACCTTCACATAGCACAGCAATGAGTACTGACATGAACACAATCCATTCACTGCTCGTCAAAATACCTCTCTGAGAAAACCTGATTAAAACGGGCATCCAAAGAATCCACATTAAGAATTATACCTCATCACATCACCAGCCAAATCACAATGAGAAAAATGACAACCATGCGTCTGTTTATTATACACAGCATTCAACAGTACATTTCTGTTGGTTATTGTTCGTTATTTTACCCCCAATGTTGCAATGAATACTTTATAAGCTTTACTTTTCTATTTAAAACATAAGTTCCTAACCTACACATTTTAAAAGAACGTTTTTTCTTTAAAAGAAAATATTGCTCGCCATAGGGGAATTTCATGGGAATGGAACTGAAGAATTGTTATTCATATGTATAAAAAATAAATTGGAGTTTCCTTTTTTTTACACTGCTCCCAACACATGCACCGAAAAAAGCAATACCTGCGTTGCTGCCTATTGTCCAGTAGATGGAGTATGACGGTGGGAAATGGACAACGGTGACTTTTTACTGAGCTTCAAAGACAGAAAGGCTCCTTTTGAAAACTGTTTGGCAATGGAAGCCAAGTAGAATAGACGATACACCGAAAAGTTCCTGTTAAGCTTTCAAAATAAAAGACGTAATAAAAGCCCACTTTAATATTCTGCAATATATAAGCAAAATTATTCCTGGAAACCACAAATCACTACAACTACAATTGTTCATTCATTCATTCATCTTCTTCTGCTTGTCCGTTGCCGGGTCGCAGGGGTGGCATCAGGGGCAGCTGGCACCACCCAAATCACATTGCACCATGTTGTGAGGTGGTGGTGAGCCCACAAGAAGTGATGTGGGTTGGGACGGTGCTATGCTCAGAGCACCTCAGTGGCAACCTGGCAGCTGGTGGATTTGAACCGGGGACCTTGCGGACCCAAGTCCGCTTCCTTGACCACTAGGCCACCACTGCCACTACAACTACAATTGTAAGGATCATATTTTTAACATCATTAATTTACAAAAATAAAAATATACATGGGGGAAGATTCCGTGTGCTTTAACTTCTTTCATTCATTCATTCATTCTCATCCGCTTGTCCGGAGCCGGGTCGCGGGGGCAACATTCGGAGGAGGGACGCCCAATTGTGTGATATGTGTTGTTTTAGGGACGTACACTGCAGCATCTAAATTTTTACACCTATTTATAGGCGTTTCATTTTTTGATTTAAAACCTTATTTTGTTTACAACCGGAAGTTTGCCTCTGTGTCATTTTCGTCGCTTAACACACGGCTCTACGGTTCGGTCTACAGCGCTGGGAGAAACCGGAGCGGTGGATTCAAGTGTTTGACTCTGACTCTTCGTGTCTCTGAGTCAATGACACATATCGCTACTGCAGGTAGGCACATTTCTCTGACACATTACTTTTATTAAACGGGCTTTTGCTCGTTGTCATCGTGTTTGCACCTTAATTATTCAATGGCTTTGTTTGGTTGGAGCGCCGTTGTTGATGTGGCATTTACATTTTCTTTTTTCTTAACATTTATTTCCTAAAATTTACTCCTTAAAATATTGCCTCGAACAGCGCGTGTTGTCCACAAACGAACACCGAGTATCGAATCGTGTCGATATGTCCACGGCTCGGTCTTCTGTCACTGTGGTTTTTCAGCTGACACAGAAGACTATAACGGCTCTAAATCGCTAAGCTAACCTGTGAGCTAACCTAACTATCAAGAGACCGTTCAGTGGTATCGATACAATGTTAAACACTCCATAATATTAGTTAACTCAAACACTGTGGAGAAAAGTCTCCCGGGTGTTGGAAGAGTTTTTCGAGAGTTATTTGAGTTCATTTCCGGCTCAACTGTCGTTCTTTTCTGTATTTTAATCTGTTGCGTTCTCCGTTTGTTCGATTACTCGATACTTTCTCGTTCCATTGAACGAAACCCTGCTTTATATCGCTTCATTTTATCTACTTTGGATTAACTACCCTATCCTGTGTATCGATATGGGTAGAGTCAGCCAGATGAGCTCAAGTTAAAGCCCCTGTGAACTACTATGTTGGCGGACGACTCTTGTAATCCGAGAAGAGAGTCCGGAGAACATGGAAGAGAACCCGCGAGAAATAGAAGGTGGTCCCTACCAGAAGTGTCAAATTCAATTTCAACTAAATTATAAAATAGCACGAACTCGTGGGCCAATATTTATAATAAAAAAAAATTAAATGTGTATATTTTCTCTTCTCTCTTTATATTTAGCCTGTCCAGATCTTTTTTCTTTTGATATAGACCTCCAACCACAACAAAAATACTCAAAATATATATGATATAACAAAGAGCATATGTCTCTAATACTACCAATTCTGCCTGTAAATGAGTGCTTTAAACTGGTGGGCCAACTAGTACATATTTGATATGATCTCAAGGGCCAAATATAAATACACTGCGTGCCAGATCTGCTCCTCAGGCCTCAGTTTGACACCTGTCATCTACACCAGGGGTCTCACACTCTAATAAGTTGTGGGCCATCACCCACACAGTTATCAGTGTCAATACAAATGAAAAAAAAATATTATAAAAACAAGTTTCTCATAGATTTTTTGTTATACAACACTGAACCAGAAGGAGTCTGTGGATCAGGGAACTTTAGGATTTACTATAAAAAGTGAAGAACAAATATATAGAATATTATTATAAATGAAACTTTTACAGCAAGGTGGGGGCCTCACAATATCGTTCTGCGGGCCGCAATTGGCCCTCGGTCCACGAGTTTGGGGCCCCTGGTCTACACTAAGAAACAAAATGACAAGTTTACAGACAACAGTCATCGTGAAACTCTTTTATATAAATGAGTTTGAAGTAAAATATGTCATCTACGATATAATGGGCCTTTATGAACTGATTAGAGAGACTGGCAAGATCTCAATGACAGAAGGCTGAACTGGTAGTGACAGAGATGAAGATGATGAGATGTTGTCATATGGACCCCAGGAGACAACACCAGTTAGTCCTCTTTCCTCCTTTTGCAGCATAGAAATCATGTGACTTAACTCTCTTTTCGGAATTGTACATTCTTGTATTTGCACATGGGTAGAAACGCAGATTCTGAATTTAAGTTTCTAAATTAACTTTATTTTTCTGCAACTATTGTAACCCATATTTGCTGTGCTCTGTTTATTAGTAACACATTTTTTAATAATTGTGCAAAATATAATAATGTAGAATGTAATGTGATCATTGTTTCTTTAATAATTTGCCCTGGGACATCTGGAGGAAAAATACTCGTGATCTAAATTTAAACTGCGATTGAAGTTTGTTTCTCCTGCCTGTAGCCCTGTGTAATTGTACCTCTGGTAAACACAGACTAGTGTAGGAGTGTACCAGGAGAGAATATTTAATAATGGCCTGTCTGGTGCAGGGCTACATTTACCTCGGGTTTGGTTGGTGCCTCCTCAGGTTTCTGCCTTGTTTCTAAGCCTCTGGCCAAGTTGGTTCAATTTATGGGGCCGACTGCTGTGACTGACATCTTAATTATGGGAAGTGGCGGGGAGCGTCATGGTGTTGAACGTGTGTTAGACTTAGTTTGACTTCCTTTGCTTTGACCTCTAACATCACAGTGGGCCTTGTATCAAAGGGACAAACGACTATGAAAGGCCGTGCATTCAATACTAAGTTACTGAGAACTTTGTCCTTTCTTTGACAGAAATTAACCAGAGCTGGTTTTCACTGTAAAAGCTAAGGCTTCCACTTTCAGTACTGGTCTTCTTCTCGTTCTTTCGACTCGTCCCTTATTCAGAGGTCGCCCCAGCGAGTCAACATTGTCCATCTCACCCTGTCCTCTGTATCCTCAACTCTAATTCCAACTATTTGTTTTATATGTTTTATTTTAACATGTTTAAAGATATTAAAACAATGTATGTGGAATAAATACTGTGTTCTGGTGAATTTCTGGGGGACGGATTGTTTTTTTGTTGTGTACACCATTAGAAAAGACATGGACAAACTAAGGCTCAGGGGGCAGTTTTGGCTCACTTGGCTATGTCATCCAGGCTGCCAAACTTTTCCAAATTCTATCATGAGTTTGTTTTGTGAATATACTTTTGCCTTTACCCTGTAATACCCATCTTTCCCTGTAGTTGGCACAGAGAAGGCTTAAATCATTTGAGCATTTTAGCCTTTATATGTGTATAGCATTTTATACGTGACTTTTTTTTTCATCAACACTCTATAAATCTGCTCTTAACCCACCGTCATTTCTCCCTTGTCAGACGCTTTGGTTAAATGCAAATGCTTATTAGATAAATATTAATGTAAATTATATGCACCGAGAGGTCAGCTTAAGACTAGATGCAGTCTCATCAAAAGTATTTTTGATGATATTTTTGGAATTCATCTTCTAAAAACAACGAGTGCCTCTGATGCACGTAACCATGGAGACTCATTATTCTGCTGAAATGAAGCACTGCAGCAATCTGGTTGATTTTGATGGATGATCATTCTTCGATGTACAAACTGTTTACTGTTCTGCTTAATGCATCCATGGAGCAGTGCTGGGAGAAATAAAACCACCAACAGTTATTGATGTGGTTGCTGTGATCAAATTGAACAAAAGTACTGCAGCTTCTTAGGGGCAGTGGTGGCCTAGTGGTTAAGGAACTGGACTGGGGTCTAAAGGTCTCCAGGTCCGATTCCAATAACTGCCAGTTTATCACTACTTTTTTTTTTTCTTGCATGTGGCGTCTCCTCTGCAAGTCATCCACTCTGAAATTCACGTCAATGACAGAGACATTGACTCTGGACCACAGCAGAGTCTATGGTTTTGAATTCCTTTTTGTTAAAGTCACCAACATTTTGTTTACTGTTTCCAGTTGATGTGGGCTGCGGTCTGAATGGCTGACGGTGTGGGACAAGGACCAATCACGTGACAAGATGCTGGCTCGCAACCGCTTCCTCCTCCTGGTTGTAGTGGGTGGGGCAGTGCTTGCCATCATCAGTCTCAGCCTCCAGTTCTGTAAGTTGGCCTTTTCAGAGCATCATTGTGTGGTTCATGCTGTTCTTTCTAGTGTGGTAGAAACCGTGGAGGTCAGGGACTGTTGACCGGTCTGTTCCCTGGTATTGTTGTTTCTGTTCATCCTACAATAGACCAGCCCCCCTGTGGGCTTTATATAAAAATCTAGCACTATCAAGCAAGTGGTTCTTATGGGCTATTCTCTCACATCAGTCAGTTGTTGAAATGTTCATTGTTCTTCACCTCCTGTAGGGGGTTTCTGGATGGCATTAACCTTTTACCTACGCTGCAAGAAAGCTACAGTTAAAGCTGACAACCTTCATTAACCGTAATGTAATTTGCTTATTTTTGTGCACCTTAAATAAGAAGAAAAATTAAATACCATTTAGCAAATGGATCTTCATTTTGTGGCAAATTTACAAAATTCCATGAATTTTATAGAACCTCTTAAAGTCAGTTGCTGTAGTTGGTAGAATGATCCTAGAGATGGAGCTACCAGGTAGGAGACAAAGAGGAGATCGATGGATGCAGTGAGGGAGGACATGGAGGTAGTTGGAGTCAGAGTTGAGGATACAGAGGTCAGGGAGGAGATGGAAATTGTTGACTTGGTGTGGCAACCTCTGAAAAAGCTGAAAGGAGAAGAAGATGATGATTAAAAGAAGGCTACAGTTAAGTAGTTAGTTTAAATGAGAAGAAAAAATAATTTTGTGTCAAAATGACATTTTCCAAGAACAAAATACTATTTTGTTGTGCTACATTTTACTATTAACTTTCTAGAATCTTTGATCCAGTTGCTGTATTCAGTGCAGATTTTTTTCTTCCTTTGTTGACACTATATTAATAAAATAAATGCTCGATATATTAATTTTGTTGTATTTGTGTTCTGGTAATTTAAGGCACCATTAAACACACTGTCTTCACTACCACAATAAATGCATATTTACCAAACAATGTTTAAAGCACCCATTGCAGAGGAGAAACCTCCCAACATCCTGTTTAAACTCACATTGTTAGGCTGAAATAATGTCCAGTGTTTTGTCAACTGTGTTTAAACAGGTCAACCATTGTTTGAATCACAGTTAACTCACGACATTCGTCATTTTTTTGCAGAAAATAATTACCTTTCTGTTTACTCAAACATTCATACTGATGTTGTTGGGGTGAAGTTATCTTCTCATCATTTATTTATCACTCAGACAGGGATTTTTAATTCTGGAGAGTGTTGTTTAAATTCTGCTCATCTTTTGCTTTATGTATCTTTTCCCCTTTCAAGTCGTTTCCTGTTGTCTGCCCGAGTCAACAGTCTGCTTGCTTTCTGTCTCATCTGTGCTACTGTTTTGAGGACAGCCTGTCCATGTGTTTATTGGTCGTCCACCATTAGTATGAGAGTCTGAGTGACAGATAATGATAAGCAGCCCAGTAAATGCCTCTGTCTGGCTCCAGGCAGCCTCCAATTAAAATTGATGTGGCCGTGATCCCTGTACTCACTGCCGAAGGGAAGAACTCTCTTCGGAGTGTGACCAAGCTCTGAGGTCCTGCAGACAGAGAGGCCGACTGAAGGTAGAGCCATTGTCAGTGAAAATCCAGGAAAGAAAACTATTTTAGTCTGCTGACACGGCAGGAAACAGACAGGTGAGGCTGGGCGTGATGGAAGTCCCAGGTCTGGTGCACACTTGCTGCAGCTTGCCTGCAGTAATGATGTCATCAGCGTGCTCTGGCGGTTACGTTAGCATTAGTCATAAAAAAAAAAAATCATTGCCCCGGGTAAGGACATCTCAGAGTTTTTATTAGTGTTTTTATGAGCGTTATGAAGGGAACATGAGCAGAGCTACGTCCTGCTGCGGAAGGGCGTGATGGAAGTCCCAGGTCTGGTGCACACTTGCTGCAGCTTGCCTGCAGTAATGATGTCATCAGCGTGCTCTGGCGGTTACGTTAGCATTAGTCATAAAAAAAAAAAAAAAAAAAAAAAAAAATCATTGCCCCGGGTAAGGACATCTCAGAGTTTTTATTAGTGTTTTTATGAGCGTTATGAAGGGAACATGAGCAGATCTACATCCTGCTGCGGAATGAGAATGACCACGAATGGTGCATTCTTAATGAGCAGGAGGGTTTAGGGTCAACAGAGGAGACTATGATGTTTGCAGATGACATTGTGGTCTGTAGTGATTGTAGGAATGAAAGTCAGTTGTAGCGAGAAAGGGTCCATGTTTCAATGAACGGGAGAACAGTGGAATGGTGGAGCTGGAGATAGGTTTCAGGAGTCAGCTAAGGTGAAGGGAAAGGTTTACAAGAAGGGGTTGAGACCAGCCATGATGGATGGATTAGAGACACTAGGAATAGGTAGAACACTGGAGGTGGAGAAGTAAAAGATGCTGAGATTCTCTTTAAGAGAGACAAGGAAGGACAGGATCAGGAATGAGGTGATTACACAGACAGGAAGGTTTGGAGAAAAAGCTAGAGAAGACAGACTGAGATGGTTTGGACATGTTCAGAGGAGGGACACTGGATACATTGGTAGAAGAATGATCCTAGAGATGGAGCGACCAGGTAGGAGACAAAGAGGAGATTGATGGATGCAGTGAGGGAGGACATGGAGGTAGTTGGAGTCAGAGTAGAAGATACAGAGAATGTGGTTAGTTGGAAAAGGTTTGCTGTGGCGACCCCAGGAAAACGGACAAGCTGAAAGAAAAAGAAGAAGAAGAATCATCAAAAAAGAATCTTGAGAATTTGAGAGCAAAGAGATGCTCTCCAAGGTTACCATAATAAAAGAAAGACATTTTTAATGTAGAGCCTCCTCACTTTGATGATTTGTCCACCACATAAATACGTCAGCAACTCTAAGACAGTTTCTAATTTCTGAGAAACTGATCTTCCCAACATTCCTTGCATTCCTCAGAAGACCAGTAATTCCATACCATTTTTTTGGTTACTGTTGTGATTTATGACATGATGAACAGTGTAAACAGCGAGCGTTTGTTACGCACACTCGCCACTGGTCTCAGTTACTACACAGATGCCGCTTCACGTCACTCACAGCCAAGTGTAAGTAATTGGAGACCAGACGCACCTTGATAATATCAGACCAAGCTGCTGAATGTGAGTTTGTCTTTCGTCCCCAATTACGGTGGTGCCCGTGGACCTCATTAAGTTGTTTGTGTTCAGTCGTAAGGTTGAAAGTTAGGCCTGAGTGCGGACACACTGTGGACACTCTTGTTTACATCTTAGTAGTATCGGGAGTAGTTATGGGAGTGTGATCAGTTAGTGAAGTCATTTTTAAAAGTAAAATCTGTAAATGAATATGATTTTACACCTCTTCGTCCTCTCTTCTTCCTCCCAAAATGTATTATTATATTTTTTCCAATATATGATTCTGCCAAACCTTTTCCAAACATTTTTAAATTATTTCTAATATCAACCTATATTGATGTATGTATTTTTGAGGTAAATGTCTTGGTTTTATTCCAGCAAAACGTAGGTGTTATCAGTTTTTAAGGTTTTTGTTATCGGAGGAAAAACTGATATTAATATTACATATATTCTAATATCAGCAGACCAATATTATCATGCATCCATTTACTTTTTTATTTTATTCCCCATTATTCTTTAATTTGAGTATTTTAGTTGTTTTTCTACTGTTTTGGTGTTTTCATCCTTTTTTCTTCTTTATCGTGTATTTTTTTGTCTCCTGCTTTTTCTTTTTTTCTTCCTGTCGTTTATATTATTGTTATTATAACCAAAGTTAACATTAAACAGCTATTTTACCTCGCTGTATAAAATGTTATTCCCTTTGTCACTTTTTAATTCTTTGTTTTAATTGACGTATTATTAAACTTTTTTTTACAGTTTCCTTTGTGCAGTGTATGGAAATGTTTGACAGCCATTTACAAAAGCTCCATTGTGGTTGGCAGACTGTGGCTGAGCTGGCCGCTCAAAGTTTGGTTAGTTCATGCAGGGGTGTGTGAATATGTGTGTGTGTGTCGGGTACACAGCACAGAGGAGGTACAGGTTGTGGTGATGAATAAGCTCCACTGTGAGCGTGGCTAGACCTCAGGCTACCAAGCCATCGTCAAGATGGTCTCCGCTGTGGCCGCACACTTTCTACTTTTCCTGATCAGCGGTGAGTTCTTACCAAGAATTAAGATTTATTAAAAATAGTGTAAATTTAGTAAGGAAAGAGTGTACTGCCTTTAACAGAAGTTAAAAAGTGCTGTATCTGGGAAAGTCCAGAACTTTGTAGATCGTTACCAACCTTCTGATCAATGTTTTCAATGTGAATTGATTTTTAATAGTTTGTAAACCTATTTATGGACCTGTCTTAGAAGTTAGAGTGAAGTAAAAGTCTTTTTTGAACCATTTGATAAAACAAAGCTGCAGAAATAACTTTATGCTGCGTTAAAAAAAAAAAGCCGAAAACACGTTAGACATCTGAAAAAATATACTCTCTTTATTTGGCCAGGCTGTTGTTTAGTGTTGAATTAAGTCTTACATTGCCATGCATGTTAGTTAAGCTCTGAGGTGCTGCATAAATCAATCAAACTGAAAAGTATGTGTCTAAGTTTTGAAAGAAGGTAAAAACTGTACATTATCACACTAAATTATGGAGCAGAGAAATCAGTCAGTTGAAGAAACCCTGTCAAACACCGAGCAGTGCTTCACTTACTGTCGTCTTACATAAGATTCAGTTGAAAATTTAATACTTCTGCTGTAAGAGAGAGCGTTTCACCGGACGACCATAACCACAGGGAGAAAAGCAGTGTGTGTGATTGAGCGAGTTTGATTTAGCGCAAAAGGATTTGGAAAACAATTTTCAAAATGGGCTTTCATGGGCATTACTTTATTCAGAGATGAATATGCTGTTCCGGCTCCCACCTCAGTCCCAGTCACACAGGTCAGTGGTGTCCAGGCAACACGTTGGAAACAGTGAGGAGTTTAGGGATGTAGAGCTGTTGACATGGAGATGAACTACGGCTGCTTTGACTCAATTCAAGCTCTGTGTCTCTGCTGGGGCATTTGCATTCTTTTTAAAATAGCTTTTTCTCAAGGATTTTTTTTTTCTCATTCAAAGCAGATCGGAGTCAGGCATTCAATCCTCTCTGCTGTACATACCAACAGTGATTAATGAGTGATACCAGAAATGAAAGAGAATTTATTGTAAGACGAAAACAGGACTGATTCAAGAAGTTGCATCATTTCCATTTTCTACTAACTACTACTACCACTGCTACTAACATGCACATTAACATGGTGTTTTTTTCCAGACTATACTAGTGCTGGGCCATAAGAAAATATCATATCACAATATGTTTTTTTTTATATCACGATAACGATATATGTATCACGATTTACCACAATAAAAAGTTAGACAAATGTCACTGCTTACTTTTCTCCAATTTTATTTTTCAGTGTTACTGAACTGTCACAAATAAGAAACACACATCAAAAATAGTTTTTTGTAAACGAATCTTGTTTAACCATCTCCTTTACAGAGCACAACTTTTCCAAATTTCTGAGGACAGCAAATTTTTTATTGCAAACTAAAGTTGAGCAATTAAAGAATAAACAATTAAAAATATATATTTCCTGAATCCGTAACTTTGTAGTGCAACGTTTGCAAACCAATATAAGTGTCAGTTGAGGAGAAATGGCATGATAAATATCGTGGGGACTTTTCTATCGTCATATCGCCCAGAACTAACTTTATTAAAAGTAACTTTTCTTAGTAGTTTGGCTGATTTTGTCGAGTAAAAGCTCGAACCACTACCCAGAACTGGTGTAGAATCAGTCTTAGAATTGTTATTTCAAACATGAATAAAAAAAAAAAAAACCCTGAAATGATTCTAACCTGTATGACATTAACCTAATAAACCTCACTGCCTGATTTGAAAACATTTTAGCCTGTTCTCTTCAGTGTAAAAAGTAAGGAAAAGGAAAAGTAAATAAATTGTTTCTTTAAGAAAAAAAAAAAATTGTAAATAATATTGAAATTCTAGATAATCCCAATCTTTTCCCAATTTTTCATTCTACAGTGAATCTAATTCCCACCACTCCAATCCTGGAGGAGCAGCCTTTCCTGGCTGCAGATGGAGGCGTCGGTGTGGCTCTGGGGAAGAGCAGGAAAAGAGTGTTCCCAGTGGTGTACGTCCAGGAGCCCAACCCTGTATCGGAGGCGTATGGCTATTGCAACACCCCCAACCGCACGGAACAAGCCTGGGAGGGTGAGACCTACAGGGACACACACTCACACGTCTGAATTAGAACCAAAATGTCTGGAGTTATTGAATCACTTCCTTCCAATTCTGGGGCGTTGTTGGTTTTGAGACAAAAATCCAACTGAAGACGACACTGTCACTGCTGGAAGCATTCAACTTTACTAAAAACGTATAAATATTGAAAAAGAGTAATGATGTCAAATTGTATGAGGTTGATTGACATCGTTCTTCTCACAGTGCAACAGAAACTACTATAATGTCACTCTTTTAAAGAGTCTATTAACTTAATTTTGTCCTTTGTGAACCTTCATGATGTCCAGATTATTTATGACATGTCTTCGTCCAGGTCACAGTCCTGCCGACTACAAACTGCTCGCTGTCCATGTGATGATTCGCCATGGAGACCGTTACCCACTTTACTCCATTCCCAGGACCAAACGACCCGCCATCGACTGCACCCTGTCTGCAAGCAGGTAAACACACAAACACATCCATACATATATATTAGCTAGCTGCCCCAATCAAAAAAAAATAACTGTCTGTTGGTGTCAGAATATTTAATTTGTTTTTTCCTAACTTACTTAAAGAGTTTCCATAATGAAGTGATGGCACATGTGCAGTGTTGACTGGTGGTTTGAAGAAATATAAATAAATTAACGACATGCTGTTAACAAAAACGAACAGAAGCAGAGAAAACAGAATAAATAACTTGACCAGGACTTGACAAATTTCTTCCATCGTTTCTTCACATTATTAATAATTTATAAAAACATTTTCCACAAATGTTTCTGCGTGTGCAAAGCGCTGCGTCGTCCCAAAAGGCATGAAAGTCTGTCATCTGCCATTCGCGTCTCAATTTAGTTTGTTCTTCTGTTGGTATTTGACTCTTAACTGCGGTCATTCTGATAACGGGGGGACCTTGGTGAGGCCGTCTGCTGCAGAAGTTCATAATCAGCACTTCACACAGTTTCTACTGGAACCAAATATGGAAAGTTTTGTGTGAACTCAGCACTTGAGAGCATGTTTTAAAGCCCCCTGAGCAGGGAGGGACTTCTGGACTATTACTAAAGCTGCTGCAAAGGAGTAAAAATGTATTTATATCACTAAACTACTGTATATCTATACTGCCCTCCTTTTAATTTTCCACATATTTATTTTATTCCTAGAAGACATGACTTGTAAAGAAAATAACTGGGGATGTTTGATAATATTGGCCAATCAATGTTATCAGATGATTTTAGCGTTATTGTTTACCACGCATATTGTCTTTTCCTCCAATCATGGAAGACCAATAATGCAATGCCTGGATTTTACCCATGATGATTTCCCCTAAAATAGTTTATGCAACTGAAGCCATTATTTGAATTGTTTTTGTGTGTTTGGCATATCGGCAAAAAGTTTATATGGCACATCCCTGACACTTCACAGTACATTTTGGTAAAAACAGTTTTGAGTTCTCAGTGTCCCTGATGGGTTGTGTCATTTTTACCCCTCCTCCCAAGAGGGGATCTATGTGGTGAATGAAATAAAGTGAATTTTGAGCTCTGCACGTCAGCTAAAAGTAGGCCATTCCACACAAAAACCACTTGTGTTTCAGCATGAGGACCTTCACAGTCGACTCTGACATTTCTGTTGGTTTTGACCACACTGCGGACTTTAAGACTTTTCTTTCCAGCCAGGAACCAGATCACACAGTAAAAGTCTGACATCATAGTGTGAGACTAGATGAAACTCCAGAGCCTTCTTGTTATTATTGGTTGGATCCAATCCGTGGTACAGGAAGATACTTGAATTTGCAGATGTTTACGCTCCTTCACACACGCCGCTGAGTATTATGTGCTTTTCTGCTGAGCATGCATACAATAAGGAAAAAGAAAATCTGCACATCCTAATCTGCCAGCACTCTTCTGGAGTGGAGCAGCAGTAAACTCTGCGACAGCCTGGTGAGATCTGCAGCGGATTAAATGTCTACCATGCGGTTGCCATGTTTTATAGGAAATAAGAATTCCACATCTTTTATTCATTAGCCAGCAGGAAGTTGTTATGATAGGAAATAAATTCACTACTGTGCTGTTAAACATAATAAGAACAAATAAATCTCTTGATGTTTATAGTGCAATCCAGATCTCTGGGTCCCTATGGAGTAAAAACTTGAAATCCTTGTTTTTTTTCCCTCACTTTTTCCCATATTTAGAAGCAATAGTTGGATGTGGAGAAAGTCACTGCAGGCAAAGATGTGATCTTGTCTTCTTCTTTTCCTTTTGTCTTTTCTCGGGGGTTGCCACAACGAGTCAACAATTTCCATCTCACCCTGTCCTCTGCATCCTCAACTTTAACTTAAACTACCTCCATGTCCTCCCTCACTCTCCCGCACTCTCCTCTTTGTCTCCTACCTGGTAGCTCCATCTCTAGGATCATTCTTCTACCAATGCATCCACTGTCCCTCCTCTGAACAACTCTACATTCTTCTCCAGACCTTCCTGTCTGTGTTGTCCCTCTAATCACCTCATTCCTGATCCTGTCCATCCTTGTCTCTCCTAAAGAGAACCTCAGCATCTTTAATTCCTCCACCTCCAGCTCTGTCTTCTGTCTATAGCTAGTGTCTCTAATCCATCCATCATGTCTGGTCTCCACCCCGTCCTGAAACTTGTCCCTTCACCTCAGCTGACTCTCTTCTGTCACAGATCATTCCTGACACTTTTCTCCAGTTGTTAAACTTAACATCTTGTAATCTTATTTATTCATTTAACTCCCTGCCTTCCTCATGCTCCTCTTTCTTCCTTCACTAATTCTTTTTTTTACCAACCTCTCCAGGGATTAGTATCGGGATCCCAGTATAATGTAATCGGGCTCTAAAATAACAATCTGGGTTCAGTCTGATCTGAACAGACAGCCTGCCTGGCTCTTCGTCCACATTAGTGGTATTGTCTGCTGACGTCCGCTCTCCCAGCAGAGCCCGTTAAAACTGACTGTTTTTCAGGGGCAATAATAATAATCACCAGTCAAATAGAAGGATAATGACAGAGGGTCGTCAAAGCCACAGTCCTCACGGGGTTCATCATCGCTATGGAAACTGTCCGTCTGTGCAGATGTTTGTTGTTCGTGTCTTTTGGATTATTTTCACTAAACCCAAATAGTCCCAAATGATGTCGAACCTGTCAGATTACCGTTCGCTCCTCAGTGTTGACAGTATGTGTCCGGGCCGTGCACGCGCCCACGTTCTTTTATGTGTTTCCCATGACCGAAAATATTCTGTCGCAATCGTTTTCTTAACCCGTCTCCCGGTTTTCCAGACTTCCACCCACACGTTGACGACCACTTGCACCAAAGCAGTGTTAGGGAGACACCTGGCGGTTTGTGTCAGAATTACGATTAAACTTTTACAGTGGTTCGAAAATGGTTGTGGCGCCGTTTTACTGTAAGAAAAGAAAACGAATTATGAAATTAGGACATTTTTAAATCTTACACAGTGGTGTATCTCACTTTAGACAACACTATGCTTTGGACAATAGGGTCCTTTGGACAATACTGTGCTTTTGAACCAGCCACTACCGAGCAAAAGTCAGTGTTTCTTTTTTGTGTCGGTCCCTAACCCGGATAAATGGTGAGGGTTGCGCCAGGATGGACATCTGGTGTAAAACTTTGGCCAAATCAATGATGCGCAAAAACTAAATTAAATTGTTGACTCGCTGCGGCAACCCCTGAAGAAAAGGACAATACTTTTGGACAATAATGTGCTTTAACCAAATTGTTCATTGACAACATGGCTGCAAGTGTGGACAGAGTTTCCCAAGAGAACTCCCAAGTACTCTGCCTGTCTGTCTGTCTACTGGAGTCAGTATTCATAAGTTTCTTTTTTTCTCCCCCACCACTCACAGGACCCCCACCCACCCACTGCTGGACTCCTTTGTCAGTCACATGGCGCAGGGCGGGCACGGCCACTGGGAGTCGCCACTGGGCTCACTTCCCCGTCTGCCCAACCACAATGTCTGTGAGATTGGTGAGCTGACTCAGACAGGTAAGAGTGATGTCAATATATAGATGTTTGATATGTACATCTAAATATTTCAGTATATTCAACGATATTGAGATATCCTTCTGTCCCAGGTGTTGTACAGCACCTAAGGAACGGGCAGCTTCTCCACCACAGCTACAAGGGCCACAATCTCCTACCCTCCGATTGGTCACCACGTCAACTGTGGTTGGAGACCACAGGCAAGAGTCGGACGCTCCAGAGCGGTTTAGCCTTCCTCCACGGCTTCCTCCCCGGCTTCGACTGGACGAAGTTGACCGTGCGCCATCAGTGGAGCACGCTGTTCTGCGGCTCAGCCTGCGACTGTCCGTCCAGGAACCGATACCTGGAGGAAGAGCAGAGGAGGCAGTACCAGTTCCGGGTCGCGAATGCGGAGTTGGAGAGGACCTACGTGGACATGGCGCGGACTTTGGGTCTTCCCACTCGCCAGCTGCGAGCTGCAAACCCAATAGACTCCCTGCTGTGCCACCTGTGCCACGGCCTGTCATTCCCTTGCGTCACCACCGGGGACGGCAGCACGGGTTGTCTGACTATGGCGCAGTTTGCCGCCATACGGAGGCACCAGCTAAACGACGAGGTGGATAAGAGACGAGTGGGACTGTACCATAAGTACGCGGTCCTGGCCATGTACCCCTACCTCAACAGAACTGCTTCTAAGATGGAGCGTGTTGTTAAGAACAGCGAGGCCGGTCGCCAGCCTCGACCAAATAGTGAAGAGGTCTTTACCCTCTCGTCTGCTCATGACGTCACCATGGCGCCGCTGCTCAGCGCTCTGGGCCTGGAGGATGCCAGGTTCCCACGTTTTGCAGCGAGGGTGGTGTTTGAACTGTGGAGGAGCCCCTCGCCAATGGAGAAGCAGCAGCAGCAGCAGAAGAAGAAAGGTGGCAAAGACAAAGTTGGGGAACCATTCATCAGGGTGCTGTACAACGGCGAAGACGTCACATTCCATACCACGTTCTGTCGGTCACACGATCGCCACGCCCGGCAGCCTCTCTGTCCTCTGAAGAACTTCCTGTCTTTTGTGAGGAGAGACATGTTCAGCGTTGTCAATGCCACCTCCTACCAGGGGGCGTGTTTCAAACACACTGGTTGACAGGAATACAGATATGAAGAGAAGATGGAAAAATTTTGATACTCTTTTGTTAGATTCCACTTTTGGGGCTCGTGCACTTTTATGCTGTTGATAGTGTCTTAAAATTCCAAAATACAGTATATTTTTCATGTACTACTTTACTATTGATGAGCACAAAGTAAACAGAAAACACATTTTTTATATACTAATAACAGGCTGTCTTAGAGTCCTTCTTTAAAGTGTACACATTTAACAAACGTTAATTTTTATAGCGGTGGTTAAATCATTTTAATGGTCTTAAATGTAATATTCATTCAGCAGGTACATTTTGCTGAGCCATAACTTTTTGTGGTGTAGTTTGGCTCCACATTAACATGAATTGTTGGTCTTTATTTGTAGGTTTAGATCTCCATCCCTCCACACACTCTATTGAATTGAGATCCAGTGTCTGTGGAGGTCATTAAGATGCAGTAGAATCTGAGCTCCCATGGTGCAGCTGCTCAACAACAATACTCAGGTTAGTCTGGCCAGATACCAGGTGCCAGGTTCTTCCTGGTTTATGCCACAAGTTCTGTTCAGACCAATCGAACGCAGCGTCTGAAATCCAGACTTCTGCGGTGGTTTGATCCAGACCAGTATTCCCCAACCACTGGGCCAGAGACCAGTACCGACCCATGGGTAAATTGGTGTCGGAAATACTTTTTACACCGGTCTGATAGCAGTAAGTTATAGGCTTTGTGCACTTGAGAAACCCTTCTTGTCAGTTCATTTGGGTAGGAAGATTTTATAGGTAGGAAAATATTTCAGAACACCAGAAATTTCATTTTTATTAAGGGATATTTATCTGCCACAACTTAAAATAATGAAATAGTACAAGACCGGTACCTTTAAGACCAGTGTGTGGCACAAAAAAGGTTGGGAAACACTGCTCTGGATGACGTGGTCCAAGTTTTCTGTTCTTAGCTCCCTACAGGGACACCTAGTGTTGGGTGTGTTAGTAACTTCTGAATCTCAGGCAGAAGAAGATCTCTATGAAGGAATATGCTTGTAACAAATGTTTTTAAGGAACAGCTTGTCTTTCAGCTCATATCATTTTACCGTAGAGTATCATATATCGCAACCTAACCACAAAAAAAAAAACCCTGTACCTCTTAATGCCTAAGTGCACTGAGCTGCTGTTGGGTAAGTTCTACAGAAACAACAAAATACTGCACATTAACGAGAACAATTTTTAGAAATGAACTATTTTTCTGGTTGT
Organism: Paraplagusia blochii; assembly: GCA_016785265.1. NCBI lineage: Eukaryota > Metazoa > Chordata > Actinopteri > Pleuronectiformes > Cynoglossidae > Paraplagusia > Paraplagusia blochii. The sequence goes on along the minus strand of JAFBJS010055023.1, from coordinate 18,233 downwards.
CTATTGATTCTTAATCATCACACAATACAAGCAAAAATGTTTTTTTTTTAAAGGAAACTAACTTCTTACACACAGGTAACGTAATAACTTGCAGTGTGACCAGTTGACATGATAGGGACATCTGACCTGGTATTTTGACTGTGTATCACTTTGATATTATGTACTGTAATGTCCTAATAGAAACACACACATCCCGTTTTTTCGCCACTGAGCCACTTTAGTCCTACATTCTTCACAACCGTGCGACTGTAAATGTTTTCCCATATAAAAGGGAAAATCCGAACTGGAATTTTGGATGCTGGTTTTAACGTTCTTTTGAAATGAATTTGTCTTTAACTTTTCCAGTAACACAAGTTGTGATGTCTTGGATCTGTTGAGTTCGATCTAACTTATTTACCAGTTTAGCATTACTTTCAATAAAATGTTAGATGTAGCCTTTATCGTTTTGACTCGTTCGTTATCGTTTTAACATATGTTACAGAAAAAAAAGAATAAAAAAAAAATGAAAGTTTTGTGAACCACAGAGAAACAGTCATACATTTCTGAAAACGGCTGAGTCTTATTTAAAAACTCAAATTTCAATACTTTTCCAGGAAGGTTTGGAATCCACTTCCAAACCTTCTTGGAAAAGAATTGGAATTTGAGTTCCTCAATTCCTAAATACACAAATATTACTTCGTATTGCATCAATGCAGTTAAAGGTTTATCAGTGCAGTTTTTTGAACTTCGTTTAAACCACCGCTAGATGGCAGATGAACTCCACTGAACTCACAGCCCTTCATTCCGGTCCATTTACTCCAATCTCTTATCCACTTTGTCAGCGATGCTTCTGGGGCAGAGCACATAGTCAATACATTTATATAAATGTAAAAGCTCTGAGTGCCTATTCCTCCACCACTGGACCAGTCGTGTGTCATCATCATTAGCTCCATAATACAATGCTGACAAGATATCAATTGCACCACTCATTTTCAAGAGTGGCCCTGTGTTCTGCTGGGACTGGCCCTTTTTTATTCCCTTTCCAGAATCATCACAATCACGACGTCTATTGACTGGGAAAATGTAATAACTGGAGAGAGTTGTCCAGATCACATTTGCAGGATATTGATGTTATATTTGTGCAGGCAGTAAAGAACTATTAGTGTACAGAGAGAAACGAACTGACACTGTGGAGAGATTACAGATTCTGTCTGCAGGGATTGGGCTTTTGTTATGTCAAAATAATGAAAATTGGGAAGACTTTGATTCAGATTTAGAAAAACAGAATGCATTGAGTCCCGAAGAAGGACAGCTGGAAAAATGTCCTGCTCTCGTCATTCCCGTAAACTGGAATAAGATCAAGATGGGAATGGTTTTATAAAAGAACCTGTTGTTTAAATTGTAGAATATCTTTGGTAAGATAATGGGATGATTTCCATCACCACTTTATCAGGTTTTATATATTTTAGATTATTGTTATTTAGATTATTTAAGTGTTATTGATTTCATTACTGTTCCATACTCTATACTCTATATTTTTATTACGTTATAGGAAATTTAATTTTAAATTAGGTTATTTTCATAATATCTTTAACCTGACAACAGTTTTATTTTTTTCTGGACAATAATTCTTGGCTTATAGTTTAATTATTTGGCAAATTCTGAATAATATTTAGATGAATTTTACCTGTTGTCATTGTAAATTTTATTCTTTATTACATAGCAAGTAATAAATAATCACTGAAAGTGCTAAAATTGGAAAACATCTACCCAAGAAAATAAGTCTGGGAATCTGAATTATTTAGTTTCAGTTACGTAGTAAATTTCAATTAATCTTAAAAATGTACAATTTTTATATATCTCTGCAAATCTATTTACAAGTGTTTCACAATCAAATCGATATTGGGAGCAGGACTCTCCTGGATTATTGTATCGATCCTTTGTCTATCACTAATATACTCTATATCAGGGGTCTCAAACCTGTGGTCCGTGGCCCATTTGTGGCTCGTGGAATGATATTTTGTGGCCCCCACCTTGATGTGAAAGTTGTATTTATAACAATATAAATTTGTTCTCCGCATTTTATGGTAAATCCTTATAGTTCTCAAAACCCTGATCCTATATTGTGTACATGGTAAATGTTTGTTGAAGTCAATGTCGTCCTGTGACAAAATTCAATTTTTACATTTCCAGTCACACTCAAACGGCTTCAACTTCCAGGATGTTACTGAAAACCTAGTTTGTAATTTTTTTATATTTAAGTTTTCAGTGGGATGAGTTGCTGTAGTTGAGCTGTACTGTGGTCAACACTGAGTTGATGTGAAGATGGAAGAGTGGAACAGGCTGTGATGGAGGTTTCAAGGTAACCTTGGAGAAACAGCCTTAGACTCTTCCCTGGTCCAAACCACAGCTGTGGCCGCAGGTTGGCGGGAGATTGGATTTCATGTTGTGAGGAGGTTACAGATGAGGGATAACAGCAACAGGACAAGGCCAACCCTGACCAAGAGGAAGTAGCTGGGGTAAGTCAAACGACCTCTGCTTCTCCCAATGGTTTGACTCAGTTGTACAGGGCGATTTATCACAATTGTTTACCGCTGGGTGTCCTGGAACCTCAGAAAATGTCTGTTTGATTTCCCTGAACTGCGGTCTCACTTACTGTAGGCGTTTGCTTCACACTGTCTGAGGTTTTAGTGCTGAGTGTTAAGTAGAAAAGTGGAATAATAACAATGGTCGACATGATACTTCCACTGTGATACCCCATAAATTAAATTAATATAAAAGTGTATGCAGATGATACCTCAATGCAGAAGTCGGCAAATATTTTTACTTCTGGGCCACGGTGGGTGCTAAGATTTGGCATGGGGCGTAGTCAGGAGCAGACGGATTGAGTTTTCGTGTGAACTCGGATTACAGGAAGTGAAAATGTCATGAATAATGGGTTAAACGCTAACATGTTTTTAACCCTTTCTATGCTATCTTCAGGGGAAATTCAGGAATTGCAAGGAAATAGTAGAATGTTTTTGATAATATAAATTAACTGTGAAACTTTGACAAGTTTAGTGGGCCAGATACAAAACCCCAATGGGCTGCATCCGGCCCACGGGCCTTAGTTTGCCCAAGTCTGTCTTGATGTAGTACCCAAGACTACCTTGTGGTTGATTGCATGGCTGGCCCCAAATTTCTTACTTTTTTCTAATAAAATAGTCAAAAACATTTGTGATGTTGTATCATATTCTAAATCAGGAGTCTCAAACATGTGGCCCGTGGGCCCTTTGTGGTCCATGGAGCGATATTTTGTGGCCCCCACCTTGATGTGAAAAATTGAATTCATGAAAATATTTTATAGATTCGTTCTCCACATTTTATGGTAAATCCTAAAGTTCTCAAAACCCTGATCCACAGACTCCTTCTGGTTCAGCGTTGCATTACACAGAATCTATGGGAAACAGATTTTTTTTAATTAAAATATTTTCTTTTGTATTGAACACTGAAAGCTGAGTTCGAGACCCCTGTTCAAGAGGTTTTGAACTTGTCTGTGATTGGCTGCAACCCTTTCAGGACCATAGTCACGTTTAGGTTGTAGAGAGCAGCCTTGAAGACATCTAAAATGCATAGACTTTGCTCCGGAAACACCTGCCTGAATGCAAACCTGCTGTTCCCTCAAAACAGAAGCTGCTTGTGTTTCTCAGTGTTTAAGATATTATTGTCTAACTGGTGTTTTCCTACTTCTACTGGTGGATTTGGAACAGCTTTTTTTTCTTCCATGCCTAATTTCTCTTTAGTTGTGGGAAATGTGCACCAAGACCTGCCAGATCTGGACATGGGAAGACATTTGTGGGGGTTGAGTTGACAGAGGAGACATGTGAGAATAAGGAAAAGAACCCAAAGCAGTGTGTATGTTAACGTGAGGGTCAGCTAATTGGGGTCTACAGTGTGTGTGTGTCCTGTCTGTCAGTGTCTAGACTGAGCCACCGGTGTGTTTTCTCAGATGGGAGGCTTTATTAAACTCTTTACTTGGACAAACATCACATCTTGACCATGAGGGTCCATGTGTGCATGTGCAGCTACCTGTTTGTGATTGAATGTTAACTAAAATAACCAGGGTTTATGAGTCGGTCAGAGGCAGTGCCTCACAGACTAATTGAGTTTTTCTCATTATTGTCTCAGACCTCTACTTGTAGGTCGTCACTAATTATTCATAACACAGACAAGTCTTCTGTTAAAAACAGAACATTTATCATTTGGACGTCTCTTTTAAATCTTTACGGTTTAAACCAAATTCTTTTTTTTAAATTTTTTTGTGGTGATAGCGTCTCCTTTGGGTCCAATCTAAGTTCAGCAGCATGATGTTCTCAGAAAAATCACTGACTCCCAACTGGCTTTTTCCATCATTACTCATTTTCTGATTGCAGAGGCATATTTCAAGATGACAATGTCAGGATTCATCAGGATCAAACTGTGACCGAGTGGCTCAGGGAGGACCAGTCAGCATTTTCAAACATGGACGGTCCACCACGGAGTCCAGGCCTCGGCCAGAGTGAGCATCTCTGATGTGCAGATGGATCTCAGTGGCGTTGTATGAAATGATTGGAACAGAGCCAGAATATCTTAGCCGTGGGGTTACATAAGTAATGTGTGATTTTACTTTTTTTTCCCTTTTTTAGGATCAGGAGAGAGGAAAAAATTGAAGCTTCACTTAAAAAAGTATTTGAGGTAAAAAGGTTTTGTTCTGGGAAGCAAAGTTTTTCGAAATTCATTCTTTATTAAGACAAGAATGAAGGGTTACGGTGGTCAAATTCTTGGTTAATATTTTTTATTGAACAGACAAGAGTCTGTTTTAATGAGTCGCATTCAATGTCACTATCTATCTAGGTGGCAGTTGGTGGCCTAGTGGTTAAGGGAATGGACTGGGGTCCGCAAGGCCCCCGGTTCAAATCCCCCCCAAACTACATTTACAGATCAATGCCCCTACAAGTCCCTCCAGTCCCGCTCCAATCCTGGTCCTCCTCTGCCTCTTAACCCCTCGTCCTCATCTTTTCCTTGGTGCCAATCCAATTTCCACTGGCACCACTTTAGTTAATGCTTCCTTGAGGAGGTCATTGTTGACCTAGACCAAACTTGTACTGAAGACATCTTTGTGATTTGTGTGAATGTGGGTCTGCTTCAAGCCTCTCTGACACCATACATTAAATTTAGACACTGTATTCGATGTTAAAATCCCACTTAAAATATTTAAATTGGCTTCAAGGCAGCAGCGGTGGCCTAGTGGAGGCAGACTTGGGGCTGCAAGGCTTCAGGTTCTAATCCACCAGCTGCCAGGTTGCCACTCAGGTGCTATAAGTATAGCACTGTCCCCGACCCACATAACTTCCAGTGGGCTCACCACCCAGAGGGTGGCTCTGAATATGGTTCTGTGTGATTTGGGTGGCAGTCGTGGAGACTGCTGGCCCTGTGACCTGGTAATGCATAAGAAGAGGAATGATTGTTTTACGCCAGATTGAAATGAGTTGATGGACATTTGTCCAAAATATCAAGCACAAAGTTCTACATTAGCCTTCCCAGTGGTACAGCAGACGCAATGTCTTTGTTATTGGTGTCAAACTCCAGGGTTCAACTTCTGGGAAAGTTTAAATCTCAGTTGGAGTGTTTGGCTCACCAACTGAAGAAAGGTTCATGAGGGGTTGGTATGGTGCAATGTGATTTAATTGGCAGCTGTGGAAGCTGCTGCCCCTCTGAACTGGTAATGGAGAAACGGGTGAAATGAGATGGATGGAAGTTCTAGATAGTTCCCAAAATCATGACTAATTTGTGTTATACATGAAATTTTAAACTCAACCCCTCCACTACTACTTCTACAGCTTCTTCCACTTCTTTGTCAGCATCACGTGTGAGTAAAAAGAAATGTGAGTCAGCCTCCTCATCTCAGGGTTCTCTGAGCGTCTCTCACTTGTCACCATCTGGCTCAGTGACAGTGAAATCACTGCGGCTCGTATTGGCTTTCTGCAACACACCTCGCCTCCAAATGGGAAGGTCACCCAGAACGCGGGCAGGCCAGATTCAATTTAAAATCTGCACAGCTCACAGAAGAACATTCGCCCCGTGCCAATGTGCAGGAGAGGGAACACGCATCCACCCCCGTGTCCCGCAGAAACCCATTGGTGCAGTGCAATCTTCGCAGAGCAGAATTTGACGGAGGTACAATCATAGCAAACAGGATTAGGAATGCAGTAAGTGGAACTCCTGTTCCATCACAGGCCTAGTTTTTTTGCAAACTGAAGAACATTGGAAATAAAAAAGAAAATCTGTGAAGAGTTCATTGGCGGAATATCTCGACAATGTCATAGCTTTGTAAGAAAAGTTAGCTTCATTTGTCGATGGACTTGCCTTTGTTAGGGCTGGGGTGAAGCCACAGCATCCCTGAAGTCCAGCACGTGGGCTGCTGGCAACAGCTTGGGACTGTCAACCTAAGGAGGCAGCTCAAGTTCCTGGAGAACATTGCAGTGACCAAACTCAGGCCAGACATGGTCCTTGTTTCGGAGACAAGGCAAGTTCTCTTGCTGGACTTGACTGTCCCCTGGGAAGAGCGGATGAAGAAGGTCTTTGAGCTAAATACGAGGAGTTGGTGGATGAATGCCGAAGCAGAGGATAGGAAGACCTGATGCAACCCCATCAAGGTTGGGTGCGGAGGATTCGCCGGCAAGTTTCTTATCAGGACACTCAAGATGCTAGGAGTGAAGGGAATGCACAACAGGAGAGCCACCAAAAACATCAGCCATGCTGCACAAAAGGCATCCAGACGGCTGTGGATCAAGTGGGGCAATTTGTGGACACGAGCCGGGACTTGATCATCCCCGCTAGGTCCCCCTGGGTCAGGGTGTCTGTTGTGAGACAAGAAACACCCGATGAACCCAGGTGTCAACACTGATGATGTGTCTTAAGTTGCATCAATGTGTATCTTAGAACTCTTGTATTTTCATTCTACCACATTTTCACGACCATAAGGCACATCGTACTAAAAAGCTCAGTCTCAGTTTTGTGTGCCATTACTATATTTAACACACACATAAAGCCCGGCGGACACGGGGAGGATTCGGCGCGCGCCGATTGCTCAGCACCAGATTCTCATCGTGTGCACTTAAATTTACGTGAGAAATTTGTCACTTGAGGCCCCGAGCAAAATATCGATCGTGCTCGATTTCTCTCGGCATGAGTGAACAAAGTCTCATCGTGTGCGGGCTACGTAAGGGGCACCTGATTATAGGGCGCGGGTTTTATATACAATCCACGCCCACTTCCCCCTTTAACGTTCTCATGGTGTCCACTATTACGTCCGCCTTACAAAAACAACACGCACAGGGCGCACATTTTGAAGAAAATCTAAGACTTTTATGTGCGCCATGTAGTCCTGAAAATACGGTACAACTCTTCTGTCATATAACTTTGGGGCAACACGGTCAAATGTGGGTTATGACTATCTATTAACTTTGCGAAATTCTTTTTTTTTTTTTTCAAACAACCACCGCAATAGGAAAGGAATAACTGTATATAAACTCAGGAGTGTATCCTTGGTGAACAGTACAAGACAGTCATTAGGTTCTACTGAAGGAAACCTTAAAATGATGATGGAAAACACGAGCATGAAAGTGACCTCCTCTAATTGTTCTCCGCTCCCTGCGCTCCACATTCAGACGTGAACAGCACGTTTCTCATTAACCGTCTGTGACGTTGCTACAGTAGTTTCCTTGAAGCAGCCTGTCACTCTGGTGTATGATAAATAACCGTGGGCAGCCTACTGAGCCTTTGATGTACGTTATAAAGCAGAGCCGTGTGGCGTTCGCTGGCAACCAGAAGTCAACAGCATTGTGCTTGATTCATAAACAAAGCCCTTCTTGACAAAGTACTGGAGTGTCTCACATGTGTTATTTATTACCAGTAGAATTTCACACTGCAGTGGGGGCCTGTTCCACCAAAGCGGAGTCACAGTGAGACATCCAGGATAACAGCAGAAACCAGAGCTGCTTTATTCTGGGTTTGTGTGCTGGTAAAATAACAAGAACTGGTAGAAACTTAAGATGTTCACTGAAGTATAAAGGTATCACAGGTCACATGGATCCCACAACAAGTAGAAAACATTGAAAACATTTGTCCTTTGTCTGTGTTCATGTCTTACACTTAGATATTTATATATATGATGGACAATGGGACCACATGCCGGCCAGTGAAACACTTTTGAACATTTGTGCAGGATGAGAACTGGAGTTTTACTTGTTACAAATCTATGGAGTCTCTGAGAAAAGTTTCTTTGTCCTTGTAAGACATTTTCTTTTATTTATGTGTCTATTTATTTTTAATGAACCATTGAATTCCTGCAATCTCCTCAATCCTCCGCAAATATTTTTCCTTTTTTCCAGGTTGCACAATTGACACATTCCAACAGTTGCTCTTTGTCAAATGTCTGTCTGCCTGTCTGTCTGATCTGTCTTTCTATCGGTCGGTCAGTCGGTTGGTTGGTTGGTTGGTTGGTTACTGTTTATCCATCCATCTATCCATCAATCAATCTGTCTGTCTGTCTGTTGATAGCTTGTACAATGGATTTATATTTATACATTATACCTATATATGGGCGGGGGCGGGGGTGGCCAAGAAGGCTTCAACTTTTGTATAAATATTCTGCCTTTTGTATATATATTTAAACATTAATTTCCTATATGCCATATATTCCTAATTATATTCGTATACAATATATATATATATATATATATATAAAATTCAAATAAGGTTTTTGTTAGTCTGTGACTGGTTCAGAGCTCAAGTCTTTTCTGTGATTATTAAATATATATATACATATATTTATATATATATACAGTATATATACATATATGTGTATATATGTACATATATGTATATATGTATATATCTACATATGTATACACAAAGTATCAAATTAAATAAAGGTTCACTCAAACCATTAAATATAAATATGGAAATACACTTTAAAAATATAAACAAATATGTGCATATATATGTTATCTGACATTCCAAGATTGAAATGAGTGTTGATTAATTTCCTCTGACTGATTATGTATTTCAATGGTGTTACGTTCAGATCACCTTTTTCTTACCTTTCTTGTTTTTTGTTGTGTTTACTATTGTTGCCGTCCAGTGATTGGACGGGTGGACGACCTTAAACACGGTCCTCTGTTGACGCAGTCTGTTTAAAATAAAACATAATCACAATGTGATAAACCTTTGTCCCCGTTTACAAACAATACAAACTACAACACAGTACACAGCGGCGCCGTCTTGTTGTTGTGGACCAGGTAGGGTCTTCATGGTTGTATTCAACCCACCAGGGCTGGTGGAGACATTGTCCTTTCACGGTCAGGAACCTTTCCACAAAGACAGGAAGTGAAACCTTCCACCTGAAACTGCCAAACTGCAGCGCCCCAGGGGAGAAACAATTCAGCGTGACGCCCATGATGGATTAGCTGCTATTCCCAAAATGTTTGGCTTAGTGAACAGTTTACAGCCGACTGCTGCTCACACGCTGGAGGCCAAAGGCGTAGAAGTCAGTAGAGAGTGAACGGCCAACAAGGCCACGCTTCAGAGAGAAGGATGCAAGTGAAGCAGACACGAGGTGGAGTGAGGCATTTTGGGAAATCTGTAAATGTAGCGACGTAGTCAAATGAGATGTAACCTGTTGGAGTTACTTCACTCCGGATCTGTGATGCAATTCTCGTCCAGCAGCGGACTCTAAATCAGAGGTCTCAAACTTGCGGCCCGTGGGCCATTTGTGGCCCTTGGAAAGATATTTTGCGGCCCGCACCTTGATGTGAAAGTTTAAATAATAATAATATTTTATAGATTTTTTCTCCACATTTTATGATAAATCCTATAGTTCTCCAAACCCTGATCCACAGACTCCTTCTGGTTCAGTGTTGTATTACACAGAATCTATGGGAAACTGATTTTTTTGAATATTTTTTTTTTCTTTTGTATTGAACACTAAAAGCTGACACCGTCCTTCTGTGAAATGATAGTGAGTAAAACACAAAAAAATTCCATATTACTGATCGTCTCGTAATATTCTAAATATATATTACTAAATATTCTCATTGTATTGTCTGATATGCTTAGTGTTTGAGTTAACAGGGACTAATCTTAACTATATTGCTATTAGATTATATTAAAATCTGACAAAACAAAGACGATGCATTTTATATTAAAAAAAATTAAAAGTTGCTCACTTACGTAATGTATTGTGTATCACTAAGAGTCACTAAAAAAAAGCTAAAAAAAATCCCCACCCAATTATCACCATCAAGCTCTTAATTAGACACAATAAAACACATTTTGTGAAGCCTTAAAGAAAAACTAATAATTTATATCATTTATTACATAAAAGACATCTTTTCCATAATGTTGTAAGACTATTGTAAAACTAAAGAGTCTTACGTGTTCTACTAGATTCTGATAATGATAATTTTTTAACAATTTTGATTGTAAAAATCCCTGGTAATCTGCACAATATAGAGATATTTCTATAGGTTTCTATTATATCTAAGAATCAAGACTCAGTGACGTTCTGCAGTTGCTGCAATCTCCAGAACCACCTTTAGATGTCACTCCTTTTATTACACAAAATATCAACGTGGGTTTGAGTTCCTGTTCATATTTCGTTCCAGTGTTCGGGGGGAAATATTTTATGTCTTTAATGTGAATCTCTTTACATTCCTTTCAGTAGTAATTGCAAAACCAGACGTTGGAAACCCATAGCCAGCTCTCGCATCTTCTCTTAGAAATGATGACAGACGAATCCAGAAAATGATCTCCACGTTAACTTCTACAGCCAGTCTGTGACAGCGTGTCCTTATCTGACTACAGTGTCTCCTCTGGTTTCCCCATCATCTCCTTTTCCACCTCTAATCCATCTGCAACCATTACTTCCTGCCTTTATCCTTCATCTTCTCTCTCCTCCTGTGCTCTCAGCAGCACGTCATACAGTCAGACCAGCTCTCCCTCTGGGGGGCAGCAGTCAGTGTGGATGTGTCTGGTATCAGGCAGACAGTCCTGACCCATTTTCCAAGCACTTTTATCCCCTCATCTATCTGTACCTTCTCTGCTGCTCTCGATTTCAGCTGCTGCTTTGCTGCTGTACATTTGTCTGCTGCTTCTCCTCTTCTCCATGGTGCAGATGTCTACCGTTCATCTGACCAGCAATTCTTCTCCTCCACGTATATTGTTGATATCTAATGTGTAAATGTTGTCCAAGCTTTTTGGACATCCGTCTGTCTGTCCATCCATCTGTCTGTCCGCCTACCTCCCTACCCACCTATCTAGAAAATTCCACCTACCCCCCTAACTAACTCCACCCGCCTACCTAACCTAACTCTGTCTATCTACCTAACGAACTAACTCCACCTACCCACCCAACTAACCCCTCCCATACACCTAACTAACTCCACCTACCTACCTAACTAAGTACACTGACCCACCTAAGTAATTCCAGCCACCTACCTAACCTAACTCTGTCTGTCAGTCTGTCTACCTAACTAACTCCACCCATCACCCAAACTAACTCCACCTACCAACCTAACTAACTCCACCCACCTACCAAACTCAACTCTGTCTGTCTTTCTGTCTATGTACCTCTCTACCTACCTACCAAACTAACTCCTCGCACCACCTAATTAACCCCACCTACCCACCTAACTTACTCCACCTAACTAACGCCACCTACCCACCAAACTAACTCCACCCACCAACCAAACTAACTCCACTCATACACTTAACTAACACCACCCACCTACCTAACCAACTCCACCTAACTAACTAACTCCACCCACCTACCTAACTCAACTCTGTCTGTCTTTCTGTCTATCTACCTCTCTACCTACCTACCAAACTAACTCCACGTACCACCTAACTAACCCCACCTACCCACCTAACATACTCCACCTACCCACCTAACTCCACCCATACACCTAACTAACTCCACCCACCTACCTTACCAACCCCATGGTAGATACATTTGTGCCTTCCGTGGCCATCTGTGAAGGATACATAAGAATGTTTGATTAAGAAAACCAGCAACATTATTTTCCTCCAGTATTTCACTTGTTCTGAGACGTCGCTGCTTCTTCTGTCACTTTATTCTGAATAAACCAGAGAAACATCAACATCAACCCCCTTGAGGAGAAACTGTCCCACACTGATAGTGTTGTCTTTGTAGCGACAGACTTTTCAGCCTTCAACTGTTTCTCTGTGTGACTGCAGCAAACATTCCTGCCTCTAGTCTGTCCTTGGCTGAGACAAGTTGTATACGCAGATATTTTTGTTTTGGTCCAGTACAAAAAAAACAATGTAAAAGAAACACATGACGCTGTTGGCATTTCACACTAAGTCGTGTCCAGAGAACACATCAGAAGAACTCCCACCTCTGTGAGAAAGTGCCACAGATGGCGTCCTGTGACAAAAGTTCACTCCGCTGACTGTGGGTGGAGCGAGGAGGACGGAGTCATCAGCAACACAACAAACAATTCACTCAGTGAAATTAGGTTTTCAACAAACAAACACAAGAAACTTGATAAAAACTTTGTGGGATTATTGTCAAAGTCCAAGACTGGACATAATGTCAAATGTCTATAGAATGGACTAAAGTTGTTCTTTGGCTGCATTTGTGACGTATACTCAGGTGCAACATAAATATTAAAACATATGTGTCAAACTCAAGGCTCGGGGGCCAAATGCGGTCCCCCATGTAACTTTGAATGGCCTGCAGGAGCTTATAAAGCATTTTATAATGTCAGTGCAGCAGAGTTTCTTAACTTCATAAAGTAGAAATGGTTTAATTACACTGCAAATAACACTATTAGTGACATAAATTAATAATGATAAACTGCAGTTACATGTATTAATATATTATGAACTAGCTACATCTATAATCTTTCATCCGGCACTTTAAGGAAATTGTAGTGTTGATGTAAAAATAACTTTGACACCACTGTATTAAAATATATAATTTCACACATACTTGTTATTTTTACATTGATACCCACTAGAGGGCACTCTAAATGTGCATTATTTTCACACTGAAGGCTGCAATAGGTCACTGGTGCGACTTATAGTCAAGAAAATATACTAATCTCTTTGTTTCTCTGTATTTAACCCATCACCACAGTGAACAGTGGACAGCTTTTAGTGCTTGGGGAGCTGTGAGTGGGGACAGTGGACCTCAGTGGTAACTTGACAGTTGGGGGATTCGAACCAGGGACCTTGTGGACCCAGGTCAGCTTCCTTACCCACTAGTCCACCAACTGCCCCCCTCATGTCAATGTGGCAGCTTCTAAATGGCATTCTGTGGTCAGACACAGAAAAGAAAGTGAGGTCTGGACCAATAAACGTCGATTCTGCCACATTATTCCGCGATGTGGAATTGAGTTTGCGTATGTGCAATGTGGCATGTGATGGAGGAATTGTAGGAAAATCGACAGGGTTATGAACATGATTGATTTTCTCACGATTGATCATAAGGTAGTAATGAGGCGTTCACTTATCAAAGTCCTGTGTGTACTGCACGACTCGAGTCGAGCCCAATCGCCGATTGTTGTACGATTGAAAAAAACGTGGTAAAATTGTCCAGTGTAGGCCGGCCTTTAGAGACAGGTTAATAAAGAAGATGTGTAGAAAGATAAAGAAACTTCTCTGAGAAAATGTTTCATACAGAGTGAGAGGAAGCAGCAATGAAGGAGATGAAGAGGCGTACAGCTCTGATTTGATGTTTTTGTTGTTGATGTAAAACTCTTTAGAAAACACAATCGATACGTCTCCATTTTTCCAGCCAGCCCAGCTTTACAGGAAAAAATCCATGGACCTTGTTCTGAATTATTATTATTCTAATCAAACATATGGCTCCTGTTTTCACTGTCGCTGCTGAAAGAGGCAAAAAATCGATGAAACACCAGGCAGCTTCCTGTGGAGACCACAGCTCAGGTCAGGAGAGAAGAAACAGGACGGTGATGAATGTGATCCAGTGATGCATTTGTCTGTTTTTGCTCTTTGATGAGTTTCATTACACGGAGGCAGGGAGCGAGGCTTCCATTCGTCTTTGGTGATTCCTGACCCTGTCATTGTCACTGTGCATCTGCCCAGACCTGGTCCAAACATTTCTGTCACACAGGCTCTTACAAATCAGGAAGGATCTGCCGTGAGCGGAGGCAACAACAAGAAAAGAACCTAGAGGTGGAGGTTTGGACTAGAGAGAAGAGGAATGAAGGTCAGTCGTAGCAAAACAGAGAACTAGTGTGTGAATGAAAAGGGAGAACAGTGGAATGGTGAGGTTACAAGGAGCAGAGGTGGAGAAGGTGGAGGAGTTTAGATACTGAGGATCAACTGTTCAGAGCAGAGGAGACTGTGGAGGAGAAGAGAAGAATAGAGTGGAGTCAGGATGGAACAACTGGAGAAAAGAGTCAGGAGTGATCTGTGAGAGAAGGGAGTCAGCTAAGGTGGAGGGACGGTGGTGAGACCAGCCATGATGGATGGATTAGAGACACTAGGAATAGGTAGGAGACAGGAGACAGAGCTGGAGGTGGAGGAGTTAAAGATGCTGAGGTTCTCTTTAGGGCAGACAAGGATGGACAGGAGCAGGAATGAGGTGATTAGTGGGACAACACAGACATGAAGGTTTGGAGACAAAGCTAGAAAAGACAGATTGAGATGGTTTGGACATGTTCAGAGGAGGGACAGTGGAGACATTGGTAGAAGAATGATCCTAGAGATGGAGCTACCAGGTAGGAGACAACGAGGAGATTGATGGATGCAGTGAGGGAGGACATGGGGGAAGTTGGAGTCAGAGTTGAGGACACAGAGGACAGGGTGAGATGGAAATTATTGACTCTCTGTGGCAACCCCTGAAAAAGGGGACAAGGGAGCGAGACTTCTATTCCTCTTTGGTGTTTCCTGACCCTGTCTCACCTCCACCATCACTGTGCATCTGCCCAGACCTGGTCCAAACATTTTTGTCACGCAGACTCTTCTGAATCCTGAAAGACCTGCGCGGTTCTTCTGACTCATGAAGGTGGTAAATCCACAACACTGAGCAGAACTTTATGCACAATAAGCCGCAGATGAGGATCCTGGGAAAAGTTTTGAGAAGCGGAGGACAGCTGTAGTCTGTTTGACAGAACCTTGGGCTCTGGGAGGAACAGAATTAAATAGCTGACATAGTTTAGAAACACACACACACACACACACACACACACACACACACACACACACACACACAGATCCAGTCCCAACTGTCTGACAGAACATAAACACGTATTAGCCGTATCATCTGTCAGCGTTACTTGATGCCTCAGCCCTGGGTGTTAACACACTGTGAGCGCTGCTATAATGCACTGTGGCGAGATGTGGGTTTCCGCACAAAGCTGCATTCAGGGACACCTGCATGTATGAGGTGACGTAGCTGTGAGACAGATCGAGCAGGAAGACGTTTGAGTAAATAAACAACTCAACAAGTGTTGGGGTTTGGTTAAAGTCATAATGTGTGATTTAAAAAAACACTTGAGAGAAAATAAATGAATGATTAATGAATGTTTCATCTTTGGTCTTTAATATGCTAGGAAGAGAACCATAAGGAAAGATCCAGTAGGTGGCAGTGTTGCAACTTGGAGATTGTAGAACTTCCATTTTCTGAAGTTTTACTGACATGACATGACTAAACATTTATGGAAAAAATAAACTGTAAATATTTCCTCTTCTTCAGATATTAAATGCAGGGGCGGTGCTAGGGTCTCTTGGAGCTCTATCGTAGGCACCCTCACCCTATCAATGCCTGAAACAAAAAAAATAGTTTTTGACACTGCCCCCTGGTGGTTGTAGCCCTAAGTAACAGCCTGGCTCTCCAAGTGTCACATCTAAATAAATGTTGATTTTTTTTTATAAACATTGAATCTGAGACAGCCGCTTAATATTTTTCTGTAGCCTTTCCCGCACTTTTTGAACATATATATTTTTATTTACGACCAAAAAACGAAATGTCTCTGCTTTAACAAATGCTAATGCAAATGACAAATCCTACCAATATATAAGGACTTTACACTGGAGGGTCAACTCTAGTACATTTTTGATATGATCCAAATATAATTACACTGCGGGCCAGATTTGGCCCCCGGGCCTGAGTTTGACACCTATAGTCTAGGTCCTCCCTGGACACTTTAAATGTATGGATGGCAAAATAGGAGAAGATTATGCCACCTATGTCTGTCTGTCCAACCGTCCATCCATCACATTGCTCCACGTAGATCCAGTCCCTATCTTTTTGACCCACCCACATGGGTTCCTCAGCTTAATGGAGCTGAACCAGGGTAAAAGCTTTGCTTCCATTTCAGCTTTTCAGCCTGGATAAATATCAGATGGATTTTACAAAACTCACCATCTGACTACAAACTCCTCCACTGACGGAGGTTGGCGCTCCAGTCTGATTGGTGAACTTTCTACAGGTCCCTTGTGGATCACAGGAGAATTGCTTATTGAAAAGTTTGAGGCATTGATTTAAGAGTTTCATCTCATCGCCAGGAGAAAGTTGCAGGTGCTCTTGGTCCTAGTGATCTCTGGTGGAGAGATAAGATAGAAGGAGGAGGAGAAGAAAGAGGAGGAGGAGGAGAAATGCTTGATCTCAGCACACAGGAGAAATAGATGACTAACCAAACACAAGGGCTCAGCCATCGCCACAATCAATGGTTCTTCCTCTAAGTGTCTTCGATTTGGACTCACCCTCCTCTTCAGCTATAACCTCCTCACTGCACACACTGTCTCTACTGTAAATATATTCAAGCTGCCACTGTTTGACTCTGGGTGTTAACTTTTTATGTCTGTTGGAAGAAAGCTTTATTTTTATAGTCCATATACACACAAATATACTGTACCGTATAAACACGGCGGATGTGTTTGCAGTTAACTCGGCCTGTGAGACGAAGCGCTGGGCTGCACTTTACTGCCTGTGAAAAGCAGGCAGGTTTTATTTTTTGGTTCTTGCTCAACACACTGCGGCACTGCCAGGTCTGGGATTGGAGCCAGCAACCCTCTGATAACAAACTCCATCCTTTACACACTCACCCCCCGGGCTGGAGCAGAGAAAGGACTGTTTTATGAAATATATTTGAAGTATGTACATGAAAAAGATACTGGTTCAAGACTTGTTATGGTACTTGACAGGTAGCTAACCTAAGTACCCAAGTATATATATATATATATATATATATTTCTTTATAGTTCTTTATAAAGCTCTGCTCACTTTCTGTTTAGCAGCCTTTGTTCATCTCTACTTAGCTGTACATATATACATATATAAATATAAATACATTTTTTTAAGTAAATATCATTTCATAGAAATACTGATTTTTTTCTTGTATTCTTATTTTTCGAAAAACATCAAGTGGACCAAAACTGACATCCTAGTGGGCCAGTTTGGGCTCCCAGCCTTATGTTTGGCACCAATGCACTAATTTCTCCTTCACTGTGAATAGAGTTGCACTAACATTTGTGTTGTTGACAAGAGACAATGTTCTCAACTGAAATGCTCTGTTCATTGTAAAGCTCTGCTCACTTTCTATATATATATGCAAATAATTATTTTTTAAGTTAATATAATTTCATAAAAATATATCCCGAACATGAAATTTGTTTGTATTTTTTATTTCCTATATGCATCAGGTGGACCAAATCTGACATCCTAGCGGGCCAGTTTGGGCTCCCGGGCCGCATGTTTGACACCCATGTCTTCCTTCACAGAGAAAAGATAGATAGTGACTGATTGCTCTGTTCATTATAAAGCTCTGCTTGCTTTCAGTTCAGCATATATATATATATATGTATATATATATATATGCTTTGCACATGATGATTTGCACACATATATATGCAAATCATTATTTTTAAGTTAATATTATTTCAGAAAAATATATCCTGAACGTACATTTTTTTTATTTTTTATTTCCTATATGCATCAAGTGGACCAAATCTATGTATATATATGAAAGAAAGTATATATATATATATATATATATATATATATATATATATATGTGTGTTATTTTCATCAATGTAGTACTACCTTCTAGTCCTTCAGTTCTTACTCAGTGCAATCATTGACTCACAATCTTAAACTTTTGACTTGAATCGTCTGTAAACTTTTCTCTCCTTCAAATCCTCTCCCTCAACCTTCACTTCCTCTGGTTTTAAAACACTTGCTT